>VWYE01021660.1:0-68703 GCA_013398995.1 Alaudala cheleensis
AAATAATGCAATAGATTTGGTAGAAATTTTTATTTAGTTATTTAGAAACAGAATACTCAGAAATAATTCAGTGTGGTTTAAGATATTTGTTCTTTGAAGGTTACATGTTAGAATACATTTGGGATGCATATTGAAGCATTTTCAGTAATGTTTTTGTCCTTGACTACAGGACATATTGCAAAACAGGTGAAAAACATTTCATACAACCCAGTTGAATTCACCTTCCTCAGCTTCAAGGACATCCCCAAGTTTCTGCATTATTCTGTAGTAGAAAGAGATAGTTGTCTATTTGGATTCTGCTGCAGATGTTTTGGTGACCAAATTTTAATGACATATTCCTTTTTCTCCTCATAGTTTTTGGTGATAAATCATAGCTGTTGAATTTTCTGTTGTGCATTGTTTGGTACAGGATAACATTGTTCATGCAGCCTGTCCTCATTATTTGAAAAGCAGGAATCACAGACTTCTTTGAAGTTGTGCTTTTTTCACCTTTTTTATGATTCATTTCCTCACACAAGTACAGTGTTTGATACTAATTTAATTTAGCACAATATGTTGCCATGTAATGTTTAGTCTGTATGAATATTTTAGAAACATAAAAGAGACTCACAGTGACATGGGGATAACTTGCAAAACAAAGAATATCAAAGAAGTAGTTGAAGAATTATTTTGCTATTGTACTCAGTCTTCTTTCTTCTCAGCTGGGAAGATGATATGCAGTGGTAATGCCTTGTCCCCTTTGCATGTTCCTAAATTCATTAGGCAGAAGGGGCATGGCTATGGAACTCAGATCCATATGTTTATCTACCAATAACATACTGATTTACTGAGTTCTACATACATGTGTACATGTAAAAACAGAGACACACATATATTCCTGTGTTTCAGTCTTGAGAAGTTAGGAGAATTTAGTATGCTTCAAGGGCTTTTAAAGACTTTAGAATGATGTCTAACTATCAAACATTTACATGAATTAATAGTGAGAAAATGGAAAAAGACTCATCCACACTGGCAGAAAGGGAGGCCTGGCAGTACAATGACGTAAGGTAGTGATTTCATCTATCCTTTTTTTGCTCCCTTCTTTTTGTCTTCAAAAGTTGTTTAGCTGGGCTCAGACCACGGATTTCTGATCTGAAGGGCTGTATTTCACTAAATATACTTATCTTTTCAGTTTCCTCAGGCCATTTAGAAGATTAAAGTTTTCCCTGTGAAGCAGTTCAAAGAAAGGTTCTTGCTTCCATTTTGATGTGTGTGTGGGATGAAGAGCAGATTGAAGTGGGCCATGATGTTGGACATACATATGTGGAGGACACTGGTAGTTATCCTAAAATCTGGCTGTTTCTTTAATCAATTAATAATTAGTGAAAAGATAGCAAATATAGAAGGCTGTAAGTGTGCTTGTGAAAAGGAAATGTGATGACAAAGCAAGACATAAAGTGGAAAAATTCCAATATACAATATTCCAAATCAATCATTGCTGAAAAGTATTACTGGTCATGATTAAAAGGCTGTATTTATTGGTTAGATTGTTCTTCATTTGCTTAAGTGCAAGTGAAGCATTGTGGCCATTATCCATCTAAATAAGTCCTCCGTGAGATTTTCATACTATTCCTCACTTTATTGCTCTTGCGGTAGAATCCATTTCAATAACACTATTGCTTTTATTACTTGGCTATGTATGTGACTCCTGTTACACTGAACATTAGTTAAATTAAGTGCCTTTTATTTAATATCTTACATCTTACATTGGATTGTTTTTGCTTCTGGTGAGTTTCATAGCTTCTATAGACTGCCATAGTATAAAACACATTAAACTGGAAAAAAATAGGTGCTAAATATGATGTTATCTTTCTAAGTGGCTTGAATGACTCAATCAGCATTTACCTCAGTGATTTCCTCTGCTAGAGGGAAATTAAAAAAAAAAAGAATAATTTAAATGATACTAAAAAGCATGAGGAACAATTAATCATGTAAGTTTTTTTTTTCTTTAAACTTCATTATTGTAACATTTCATTGACTTTTCTGGCCATATGTCATCCACTGCTGGGTTGACGTGACTATGTGTGACAAAACAGCCAAGAAAGGTATTAGTTATTTTTTCTGTGAACCCTTTGGCCCTGCACCAAGGTAAATCCAAAGATTATCTTGGAGGAGCTCAGAAACACGGAAAAACTGATTTATCTGCCTGAAAGATGGAAGGTCATAGGAAGGTTTCAAACATGTTCTGCTTCATTCTAGCAAAGATCAAGGCGTCTGAGAAGAGCCTCACATAAAATATTTTATTCCTCTACTATGCATAACAGAATAAAAAATGACACCTTATCTCTTCCTTCAGGATATCAGTACACTTAATTTTCCAGTTAAACAAATATAGATGTCAACTAAATGCTGTAAAATAAACACAGCATAAGCCACCTTAATATGCTGCTACTATAACAAATACATTAGTGCCAGAGCTCATGATAAGTGTTAACTTAAAAGGGAAAGAATTTCTCCCCCACAAGAAAGTTAAATATGGTAATCCAAAAAAAGTCAAATTTGCAGAACCTGATGTAAAAGTCTGTCCTAAAAAAATATTTCTTCCATGTTCCCTCATGTCCTCTTCCTGATTCTGTGAAATACAAAGTGCTACTAAAATCCCTTAAAGTGGCCTGATACTCACAGGCAAAAAGGGTAGTCCCAGATAATCTTGAAGATTGAGTGAGATCTTATATAATAATCCATGTTAAATACTGACTTTACAGTATTTAAGTAACATTAGTTCTAGATTTTTTTATTCCTGCTCATAAGCAAAACTTATTCTTAAAATTCAGTCTTAATATTTTTATGTGTTTATCAAGAACAAAAGAGACCCTAAGAAACAGCTTGTTATTTTGTTTGCTCACTTTCTAACTTTCTTGCTTGATTTATTATTAACTTCTAAAGAAAGATTTCTTGAATTATACAACAAATACTTAATTTTTGTGACCAAAAATAAACACCACATTCTATATTTTGACATTCTGATCTCTTAAATTATGGAATGCATGCAACCCCCAGGTACTGAGTATGAATAATTCAATTTGTACGTTCTGTCCCGTGAATCATCATGACAAAGAACAAGCTCAAGTGTTCACTGGCTGATGGGTAGCTATTAGGGAATGGTAAATCTCATTAATTTCTCTCATGAAATTATCTGGTACTAATGTGATAACAAAGCAGAAGCAAAATAACAAGATATGTGTTGTTTTGATGCTAATTTGCTCTGTGTGTTTTGTTAGGGTTTTTTATAATTTCAATCAAAAAAACAATTCTTTTACCTTTATGACATCTGAAGTATATTCTGAGACACTTAAATTTTTTCTACTATATTTGGATGTTTATTTTAGAGAGAAACATGATAAAATAATGATGTCTTTTTTACTCATTTTAGTTTCCTAGGGCCCTTAGGTTTTCTACACATCCAAGATACCTTTAGAAGTGTATCTTTTTGTGAATTTTGCTGAAAGACAAAAAACTTTTTCCAATGCACCCTACAAAACTCCCCGTCACACCCCAATAATCACTATTTTTTTTTTTCTTCTAACCATCCCATTCCTTACCCTCTGTGGTCTGTCCTCTCCATTAATCCTAATAACATGTTCAAGGCTGAGCATTTATTCCCTCTTGTTCAGTTTTTCACATTTTGTTTTCTCCTATAGATGATTTTGGTGGGGTTTTTTTAGGTATGAAGCCATAGATTGGAACTCTATATATACTTGATATAAGTATAATTTTAGTTCAACTAATTGTTCTTTGGAACATGTAAAATAAAGTTTAGTGTTTGGCATATTTTAGGAGAGTACTTTTAAGCTAAAATATGCTCAGGAGATTATTATTTAAATTACAAGATAACTGCTTGTTAAACGGTGCGCTTATTTTAAGACCAGAGGATTAGCAACTTTTTTTTTTAACTTCTTTGTAAACTTAAAGTGGTGGCTTTTATGGCTTTTACCTTTCAGAATTCATGCATGTTTTTTCCTGTGGAATCAATATGAGAATAGCAACATTTTCTGGATTAAAAACTCAGTGCTGCTTTAGCGGAAATTTTATTTCTTTGCTTGAGTGATTCCTCTGACCTTTTTTTCTATTTCATTTTTTATTTATATAGAATAAGACATTTGTTATTTCTCAATTTAAATTGCTTTTTATCCATGCAGGACAAATTAAAATAGAACTCTTAAGAGAATCATATCATCTTGATTACCATAATAAAGTAGAGGCTGGTTCCACCACTACTGCTCACTGACCTGTGTCAATGAGTTCTTATTTCAAATTCCAGCTCTGTAAGTGACTTTAGGCAACTTACTCAATCTCTGTGTACTTGGATTTCTTCCTTGAAAATGATTTATAATCTTTTTTGAAGCTTTTCAAACAAATTGGTTTAGTTTATAAGAACAAACCAGTTCAAAACCATTTTTTATTATTTTTTTTTATTATTGCAACATTAAATCCTCATGTAGTCATATTATTATTTCTATTGTAAATTTTCAGAAAAAGTGGATGAAAATGAAACATAATCATAAGAGTTCTACCTTTAGGCTGTAGGTCCAGAAAGACTGTGGAGATTACCATGAGCCTGGGCTTTTTTTCAATCCTTGACATCATGACCCATGGACACCAGTCTGTGTCACTGAGCAAAGGTCTGACTAAAGAGCATAAGTGGAAAAACAGACAAAAATCCCAGCCAACCAAGGATACTAATGTGAAGAATCTCCTTGTTTACTCCAGTCACAATTTTACTTCTTTCTGCCTGGTGTAAAGTCCCTTTCCTTCCTTTCCTCTTACTTCAAACACTACACCATATTTCACTCAGAATTCAAGACTATTGTTATTTGTAATTGGTTATAAATATAATAAATGCCTGTCAGTCACCCAAGAAAAGATATGTTTTTCCCTTTGAATATACAGCATCTTGAAAGGTTTGATCCATGGTTTTCTAGGCTTGTATCAAGCCAGAGCTCTGCCTAGACATGAAACACAAAGATTGGGCCAAGGGAAACACAGGAATGGGGAAGGAGGGGGTAGAGAAAAAGCAAGAGAGAGAGAGAGAGAGACAAAGTAACTTTCCAGTAGGTTTTACTGTGTCACTTAGTATGCCTAATTTTTTTTTTTTAAGTTACTTACTATTCATTAGTAAGTTCTAAATCAGAATTCTACATGGGATGCTTTTTAGTCAGAATTGACACCAACTGAGGAAGGACCACAGGAATGCAGTAGAAAATGGCACTTCAGAACAGAAGCCTTACTGAGTGGGCTGAAAACACAGTATGGCTGGGGAAGGTGAATGATTCACATTTGCAAAATGAAGGAAACTTCTCTTTTGGTATGTTCTTCTCTTGATGCGGATTTCCTATACTTTCTCTGTTTCGTTATATTCTTCCCTTTCCCATTTAAATGACATCCTTCTCCAACATGATGCCTCTAGAATGAGGTCTTCATCTTTCACAGGGTCACAAAATAAGCCAATTTAATGAAATTTATTCTTGCTGCATTATTTTTCTAATACTTTAGTCATCTCAATTTGCTATGAGATCATGAGTCAGTCAGACCCAGCTCAGTGGAAGCAGCAGGCCCATTCCATTCTAACAGGTGTTGATCTGGCCCAGAGGCAGCTCTCAGACTCTGTGAAAGATGCAGCCAAAACAGATATCTGTACACCAAGAAATTGTGTGTATCAATCACAATATAATCAAAATTATAAGTATCATTTTGTATTGATCATTTTATCAACAATATTTTTGCTTAGAGGATATCTTACGTGTTAAAATATGTAAGCAAAAGCAGTAGTTAAACATTTTTCAAATCTGGGATGAAACAGCCAAAACAGAACAAGCTGTAAGTATTTTTCATAATCATGTGGGACATGCGACCACTAAAGGGGTACAGATGAACAGATGTAGCTCAACCTAGGAGACACAACAGCTGGCAAAGAACAAGATATAAGTAAAAGAATCCAAACAGACAGGACCTTCTGCCAAATTCACAGGAGACAGAAAAAAAATCAAAAAACAGATCAAGATCAAATGAGATGTATCCTTTTGGGAGTGAGGCAACAGCACAATAGCAATGAGTACAAACAAGAAAAATAAAAAAGGTTCCCACTTTTTTGCCCACTACAGTTCTGAAAGAAGAGCCTCAGCCTCAGCAACTGAAGATTATCAAGGGCACTTCCCATCTGTACCAACTGTATAAAATCATCCTGATGGTATTGCATACCCAAAACTATCTTAGGACATAAATATAAAGACTAGGAGGTTTGTAATAGTAAGAGTTTATCGTTACCATGATTCATGATGTTAATAGATTTAATAAAATCTTTATCCCCAAGTTAGTACCCCACTGGTTGCATCAGTTTTCTACACATTCTCATCACAGCAATCTGCAATTGCCTAATTCACATATTTAGGCATATGTGATACCTAGATATGTAGATATATAGAGATAGATAGATAGATAGATAGATAGATAGATAGATAGATAGATAGATAGACAGATATGCACACATACATACACATAGACACATATATAAATGTTCAGTTACTACAAAGGACTGTGGAGAGCTGACCTCCAAGATAAATATCTCAAGTTAGCAATATGATTTTTCTATTGCTCCTTTAACTACAGTCACTCTGAACAAATTCTAATTTCACTTCTTATTTTCACCATCCTTTTTGAGGTTTCAAATTATTTCTCTTTAGTTTATTAAATTATTTTAACTTAGTGATACAAAGACCATGTGTATTTCAAATTTTACTTAAGTATGTGAGCCATTAGGAATGAGAACTGGTTGAAGGGCTTACAGAGTATACTATTGATCGTGTTTGTATGCCTGTGTTTCTAAAAATATCAGCATCAAGGGAATTGTGAACAGCATAGACATCTTTTATCACTTTGTTTGTTATTTTTGAAGATATATATGCACTCTTTGGCCATTAAGTTTTCATTCCATTCTTTAATACAGCAGAGGGTAGAACTCATTAATCATAAGCCAGGTTTGGAAACTATAGTTATAACTCTCAACTTTTAGAGTAGCAAACAGAAAATGTTATATTTAATATAGAAACAGGTTTAGTCAGTCAATGTAAAGCTATCTTCATTGTTTTCCATTGAATATTGCTCTCAGTTTTTTATTCAGTATATTTGCTGTTTCTACCATGTTGTGGTGCAGTTAAGATGTGTTTTAGTTTTACCTTAAGACCAAAAAGGAAAAAGCCCTAGAAACTTCTATGCTGTCCTGGCAGCCATTGGCTCTGGGCCAGGAGAGAAGCACTGATGGGTCTGTCTGCCTGTTTCTCAGCAATGTAGCTATTCTTCATTGGGCGGTTTGCCAGGACACCTCCCCGACCATTAGGTACTTAAAAGACTGCCCAGGATTCCTCGTGGCTTTTTTGGGGTGCTTTACATAGTGCTAGGGTCTCCCTCACACTTGTATATGGCCTATTTTTATTTGCTTTATACTATTTGTTATTTTCTCTTTTTATTAAAACCTTTTCTGTTACAATGCACACCTGGAGAAGTGGTCTCACTCTTATAAAGCCAATCTGAGAGGCTGCAGGCTCACCCCTCAGAGAGACTTGATGCTCACACCACTCTGGCCATGTGCAAGAATGTATCACTACAGAAAACTAAAATATCATTTTTACAGTATTCAGTATGCTAAATGTCTGTTTAGTACCTAATATTTGCATTGTGCAAGTAAAAATGCTTAATATTCATTTGATTACAACAATCATTGGTTTTAGCATTAGAAAGTGGAAATATAAGAGCTTTATTTATATGCATAGACTGTTCATTAGAGATCATGGTTACCACACTTAATGACAGTGTATAAATAAGTGTGGTCAAGTAAAGAAACTAGAGATGACTTCACAAAACCTGTCTCTCAGTGCTATCAAGTATTTCTTAGATAAGTGTTGATGCAAAATAGATTTTTCTTTTCCTACAGTTTGGTGTGGACTATGTTGCAGTCAGATTTGCATACAAATACATGTACATTTGAACCAGGAAGAGATGTGTAGCATCCCTAATTCCAACATTCATTAATACTATATTTTTTAGCTGGGGTAGATTTCATTTTATCCATTATAGCTGATATTATTGCAGCAGCTTGGAAAAAAAAACAAAAAACCAGAGACCACTGCTTCTTCCAGCAGGATCCATCTTTATTACACACACTTCAGTATGCATATGTTTTACTATGGGAATGTTTAAAGAAAGTCTTGGGAACGAGCAGGAGGAAAGACAAAAGAGTGACACCTCCAAACACTCCTTAGAGCAGACGTTTCTGCCCTTATCAGTTACTCACTCAAACATGCAGTCCCCAGAGTCCTGGGAGACAAAAAGGGAGGCATCCACACCTGGTGTTTATGGCTGTAGTCATTCCTCTGGTATGCACCTTTGCCGAGAGAACAGAGAGTGTTTATCAAAGTTAAGATAAGTGTAACAAGTTGCTCTTCTACACAGGGCTCTCTTAAGGCGAGAATGGCTGCTGCAGGCCCTCTCTTTGGCAGATATGTTACTATGTTCTGGATTTATCACTAAAACAGTGTCAATAACACTCAATTTTTTATTTGCTGAGCAATATTTACACATCCGCTACCAAAGAATGATAACTTCTTTGCAACTAGTAATCTATATAGCTGTTCCTTAAAAAAAAAGTCCGACTTATTCCAATGTATGTCAGTATAACTATTATATTCAAATGATTATTTGTATTTTTATTTTTATTTTATTTAAAAGGTTTCGGTTAAGAAATCTTTTCTTAGATGCACAGGATTTTGTCAGACTCTTGACTGACTAGTATCCTAATTTTCAGTTTATTATCATTCCCTAACCCAAAATTCTCAAACTTTTTTTTCTCATTCCAAGTGTTGTGAACTGATTTTTACGTTGTCATAAACAAAGTGTTTTACTTTTTAAAGGCCATCATGCTCTATCTCCAAATTATGTTGTCCTTCTATTTTATTTATGAAGTTAAGCCCCACATGTGGTTGCTTTTGTGGAGACACCTCAGTACCTTCTTACATACACACCACAAATAGTAGTTTCTTATACAGGAACTGCAAGAACTGTTTGTTTAGAATTAGACACTTATTCCCCAATTCACCTTGCACAGTGACTGAACTTTTGATTGCAAAGATCCCTTGTTTACAAGAGACAGGAGAAATTGCGTTCAGCATGTTGATGGTGCTGAAACTAAGTTACATTTTAAATGGGTTTTGCAAAATCACTGTGTTTGTGTTGGACTTTGCATATAAAGAAAACCCACAGCTGATGCAACTTGAAACTTGGAGCAGGCTGAGATTCCCCACCATGACTTTGATGTCAAACAGACTGTCTTTATTCTTTATGTCTCTCTAGCAAAGAATGAATAAGGCTGGGCCAATCTATTTATAGGTTTTGATATTTTCATGTGAAGTAAGTCAAACACAGACAAGGCTATAGGTTTGCTGGCAAACATATGAAACTCTCTGAAAAATCTGTCTTTCATAATTCCCATTTATGAGGAAATTCTTAACAAGTTATTATAATATAGATTACTAGCCTTGGCTCCAGTGTTACTAGTGGCAAATCGCACTGTGGGAAAAACCTCTTTTTGTGAGAAGCAGAGTGATACTTAATTTTATGAACTATAGATCTTGCATGTCAATGCAATGCCTTGCACTCTTATGATCTCCAGGCTGAAAATAAAAGGGCAGCCTGAAAAAGTTGCTGTTGGTGTAAGATCCAGCAGATAATCTTAAACATAGAGGCACAGATCGTTGTAAACAATCTCCTAAATGTTTTTGTCTCTATTCCAATTTACCACTGAATATAAAGAATATTTCTTCAATGGGATTAACATTGGATACTTGAGAAATTCCCATCTAAGGAAAAAAACAGTCAGCTGAATTATATCAAGACAAATAAATAAACTTTAAGAAAACCCCATCAACACTGGATTAAAAATTTTCTCATTAATAGGATTCAGACTTGGTAACAATAACAATGTATCCTCAGCAGAGAATAACTACTGAATCCAAAAACACTTAGGATTAATTTTAAAATGTTTACTGATTTGACTTTCCAAGAGGAAGTTGTTTATATATGTCTGTCTATCATTCAGCTATCTATCTATCTATCTATCTATCTATCTATGCATGCAATCAGTAATTGCAACTGATTACTTTTGCCTGCTCAGTGAAAAAACAAAAATAGAGTTTTTATTGTAATGTCAGGAAGGAACTTGTTTAAGGAGGAAGAACTATCACAGCAAGCAGGAGAGTGTAAGTATGATATGGGAGAAGGGAAAGCTAGCTACAGCCTGATAACGTGCAGTGGTTTTTTTAAATACTGAGATACTTCTGGGAAACTAAAGGTGTGGGACTACTAGGAACTCTAGAGGCTGCCTCTGTACTATCTAACATACAAGATAGAGTTTTAGATAATATTTTAGGTATAAGACCCTGACAACAGCCATTGCTTAGGGGCCAAATCAAAGGCAACAGTACTTGCCAACAGGGTGACCAATGAATTGTAGAGAGCTTTAAAGTAGGAACAACCAGGGAGGGAGATAATGAATAGCAATCAAGTAAGAAGGTGGCAGATTGGACTAAAAATAGAGTGTGCAAGTTTATGTGCTCAGAGTGCAACTTTTGGAAGTTTTCAGATTACTCCAAATTATGAGCCAACACACCAGCAGGTTGTGCTGTCATTCAGAAGGACCTCTACAGGTCGGAGAAGACAACCGGAATCTTGCAAAGTTCAGCAACAAGAAAAGCAAAGTCATGCACAGGTTGTCTGCCTGGACAGCAGCTTGGCAGAACAGGACCTGGATTTGTCCTGGTGGACAAATTGAGCATGCTTCCCCAGTGTGCCCTTGTATGAAAGATCATCCTGGGCTGTGCTAGAAAGAGTATTGCCAGCAGCTCAGTGAGAGTGCAAAGACACCAAGGCAGGAGACAAGTAACAAATGTGTGGAAGGTAAACCAGAGAGTTATTGATGACAGAATATCAAGATTTCTCTATCATTTATTCTCACTGGAACTGGGTTCTGTTTACCTTGGGAAAAATTCTTTTAAAATATATACAATATCCTTATGTTTTCATCTTTTTTACTGCTTTTGGACTTTCAAGAAATAGACATTAATAGTATGGAAGAAAGATCCCATCTTCAATTTTCAAATAGAAAACCATTGCAATAAATTTAACAAAGATTCAGTCCTGAGAATTATAGGCTAATATCCCCATTTCACTCTACAAAGACAAGGGGTACCATAAAGAAGAGCAATTCTCTAGAGATGTGAAGCAAAAGGTGTAGGTGTCTTTCCAAGCATCAGAAATGGTCAATAAAAAGAGTTAATTCAAAATAATCTTCCCAAGGGAAAAAATATTAACTTGATTGGCATAAAGCAAAGGAGAGTGTAGTGAGTGATGTGTGCTTATTGGAATTTACTCACTTTCCTGAATTGCTGAGGTTATCTACTAGCATTAGATTAATGTTGTTATTCTATCTGCTTCTTCTGGTTCACAGCTAATACTTAGAAGATGAGGGAGTGGTTAGATTTTTAAGTGATAGTGAATTCAAGAAGCCTGCCTTTTCTTTATAATTTCTTTTTAAAAAAGAACCAAAACCATAATATGAACCAAAACCAAACCACACCACCAACAACCAAACGAGCAAAAACCCAACATAAACTTTATCAAAATGTTTTCTGACATGCTGTGTAATTCTGTTTTGATATGACCAGACAGATAGTTTTTGTTACTTTGTTAGAAAAGTTGCTAGGTCAGGTTTCAGTAAGGTATATTCTTTTTTATTATCTATAGAAATAAGAGGCTGAAAGCTTCAATCTTTGTGAACCTCAAATATCAGTATGACACACAAACACATTAAAATGCTTAATGACCAGAGGAAAACTAAATTACTCTAGAGAATACATTATAATTACCTCAAGAAAATATATATTAAATTTAATCTTGTCATTTTGATCCCATTAATCTACACAATATTGCATTTTATCCTTTTCTGAATGTTTGTTCATAGCTCTTCCTCTTTTTTAGCTCAAGACTGATTTCTAGCTCTCTTTATATTGTTCTTTTTGTTAATTCATTCCATTTGACCTGCTTGTTTTTTAAGTGACTCTGGAAAAACTGTATTTAGGATTATCACCTTATTAACAATAGGTTTGGTTTTTTTTTAATTTTTCATGTCTTGGTATATTACTACCTTGAGTGGTTTATGGCCATCAATTATTTCTTTATTTTTCTTAATGTAGATGCACTCATTACATTCCCAAGAAGAAAGTCAGCACCTGCACTCCACACCTACATTCATACAGGTATGATCCATGCTTGCTACATTTCCTTGAACAATAATATTACAAGTCTACAGGTTTAAGAGCTAAAACCACAAAGGTGTCAGAGATTTAGTGACAAGATCCCTTTATTATGTACTCTGCTACTCTGTGAAATCTTCATTGCTAATTGATGGACACAGGCAGAACAATATTGAGGAAAATTTACAGCACTTTATAAAGATTCACAAAACACAACATGAAGAGCAGGGAGAACTTTACTCCACAGAAAATTTAGATGGGAAATGAAAGCCTGCTTACCTCTTTCAATGAAATAAGCATCCACCTTGAGGCTAGAACTGTTCTTTCTACTATATTCTCACTGCTATGAATACAGTGTTGGAGATAATGTGCCAGGTCTTCTTATTTTTTGATCAAACACTCAATATTCTAGTAATAAATGTAGTCAGACAAAATCCTAGAGGCAGAAGTTTAAGTATTCCTGTTTCTGGTTTGGTATTAGGAGTTTTACTTATATTGTTGATTATCTTACAGGCACGGGTTTAAAGATACACTGAGAGTTGTAGATCTGAACCTGTTCCACAAAAATACCCTACTTTATATTTATACCTTTATATAAAAGGATAGGTCTCTCTGTGTCTATATAAATAACCTTGATAGGGCAGCTTTTGTCACACATTTAATCAAATTTTTTGCCTAATAATTAAAGAGTTTTCACAATGTCAAAGAGCGGTTAGAAGAAGACTTTGAATCAGACTCTCCAGTAAATTCCAATTTCCCACTCCCAAATTTTGAGTGATTCTGTAAACATTATGTTATTGCTGAGGGATTCTACATAAGGGTAAATTTGATGAGTGTGGTTGAAAACATGTTATTCTATTTTTTCCTTCTGGCCTGCAGCTAATACTTACAAGTTGGTTTTAGCAGGAACTTATACATCCAGGTGTTTTGGGTGCCGACTCACTGAAAACACTGTGGATTGAACTTGTAATTAGGCAACAACACCAGTCAGAGACCTAGCCTTGAAATGTCAAGCTTTTCTAAAAATCTTTCCTTACAGCTAGTGTTTATTTATTACCATTTCTAGCCAGTGATTACTTCATTAACATTTTTTATTATTTGTGGGGTTTAAATTCTGTTAATTTTACTTCGTCAAATTCATTTTTGTTAAAGGTTCTTCTTGTCTATAGCTGCTGGTAATTTTTACCTGAAGCATTTAGTCTTAAAAGTTTTTAAAATAATATCATAGAATGAAAAAAATAGACTTTTTCCATTTCTCTACTAAAAATTTCCTGACTGTCTTGAGCAACTGTCATATGGCCCAGTTTCCCCATTTTTAAATTTCATTCCTCATTTTTTAAATGTCAATTTCCTCTGTTTCAGCAAAAATTTTTAAAGAATATTATAAAATTTCAAAATAGTTGGGTTTAGTATTATCAAATGCAAAGGCTGATAATTGATATGACTAAGAAATTATTTCTCCTCTTTTATTCTTTTATAAAGCTAGGGAGTTTGAAGATAAATTATTGAATACCACCCTGAAAAATATTATTTTCTGCAATTAAATATTGCTTATAATTATTACTAAGTTTGAAAAGGTAAGGATTTTCCTTTTATGAGAAAATTCCCAGCTTTAGAGATGAACTTATAAACCAAAAACCCCATATAAATTTTGATTAAAATTTTGGCTTTCAGATAGGTCAACATGATCTATCTATCCAAGTTTTTTTACTTGTAGCTCTGTGGTCCAACTGGATCCTTTCTTTGATTTTTGCTCCTTGTTTGATGTTTTCTTTCTTCCACAATCTCAGCTGATGTATAAAAAAATTTAAGGCTTCCTTTTGTTTCAGAAGTATATTGGTTTTAAGTCCCTCTGATGATGTTATCCTTTTAAACCAAAAAATTCTTACAGTGATAATATTTCTAAAAATTTCTTCAACAGTCAATGTTGCGTGTATTCTTTTATCTCATTTTCCTTCATTAATTTAAGTCACTGCTCTAGGCTGCCTGCAAGGTTTGTAATATCAAGCACAAGTATAGTAAACATTGGAAAGTGAACATCATTTGTTTTAATTATCCACATCAAATAATTCTATCCTTGTCTTTCAGTAGAAAACATGTTAAGAAGCTCTTACCCTTTCTTCTCCATTTCTCTGTTGTTGAAGGTATAGTTGATTCACATTTTAGAGATGTCTTTGGTGTTTTGATTTGTAAAACAATGGATTAAACAGCAGTCTAATTCCATCATTCTATTTTAATTAAAGAGGCATTTTCTGGAATCTCTTCATGTTAGCAGCTCAGACCTCTCAGTTATAAAAAAGAAAAAAAGACATTAAACCCCTTTCTGTTAGGATAAGTCTTCTGTAGGCATGTTTGTATCAAAGAGAATAAATTCCTTTTTAAACTCACCTTTATTAACTGCTAGGTTTATTTGCTGCAAATGTTCATTATTTCCTGTCCTGTAAAAAAAAAAATTTTCAGTGATTACTAAAGCTTTAATATTGATGGTATTTTTAGAGTGAAGAAACTTGCTTTCTCGTTGTTAATCACTGATTATTGGATTGAAGGGAAGAGAAGCAAAAAAGTATTTGACCTTCTAATGTGAGGTTTCAGTTTAATTTAGGAGCTCAGATCCAAATCTGTTACCCTGAAAATTCTTATTCAGCTAATTTCTAAAACTTAACACAACTTATCTCTTAAGGGCTTTCATCTTTTTTCCCAGAAATCTTCCTGAGTTTGAGTATAAAGTTCTTCTCTTTATATAGAATTAAAATGTTTGCTAATTTCTAACCAAAATAGAGGAAAGGCATTTTATTTTTTTAATCTGATGATGGTCTTGACCTAGTAAAGGAATAGACAATTATATCTATGGGGACAGTCTCACAAAATGCAATGTTGATTAAAAAAATAAATTATTTTTTACAGCCCTTTTTGGTCATCAGCAGAAATAACCTCAGTTTAAGAATAATTAAGTACCTGTGGTTTAAGAAGAATTAGTCCAAATTTCTTGTGATTCTACTAAAAAAATTTCAAGGTCCAGATCCCAAGAGAAAAGTCTAATTTATAGACTGAGTCTTGCTTTGAAGAGGGCCATGTGGCTGCTTCATCCCTTTGTGCACCATGTCTTGTCAAACAAATTTTGGTAATGATCTATAACTTTCTAAATCACCTTTAGGATGTCACCAGCATGTTGAGGGAGGTGATTGTAAAATCACGTAGGTATAATTCTGCTGTTAAAGTCAAGAGTATATGTATTACTTAGAATGTCTGAAAGAAAAGAAAAAACAAAACAACAAACTGAGTTTGTTATCTCCCTGAAAACCAAGATCTGTAGATGAAATAAAATTGCTTGGTAAAATTTGTCACATATATTTTATCCCATAGGAAGACCATAATTCTTATCTACTTAATAGATTTAAATTCCAACTATTCCATCTTTAACTATTTACCTGTCAACTCAATTTTCCTGACAACTTTTGACAATGAGTTCTGGTGAGCATGGATAAACTGTATACTTTATAAATCCTGTGAAAATTATGTCAGCAATGCCTTGATATCAAAACAGGATTCTGAAAGCGAGTCCATGACTATCAGATTTTTTAGTACAGACAGAGACCTAAATGCACACAGCCATTCTAATTTTGGGCCTAAGCCAGTGACACACTTTCATACATAAAGGTTTTCCTGGAAGGCATTCATTATTAATGAATATAAGTGCCATGTCAACCTGTTTTTCAAGAGCTATCTCTTGTTTACAAGCAGTAGCATTATGTAAGTTTTCCCATGGTCTGGAGTGCTCCAGGCCTCCCCTACTGTTCTTAATTGGAAACTGACTGCAGGCATAAAGTCTGCAGATTGTACAGAAGCTCATCCCAGGAAAAAGGCTTCAGGGCTCAGCCCCGTCAAGAGTGGGATGACTGACTCCATAAAGGTGGGCTGATCTTCACAGTAAATCACAGACTTTCTCATTTCCTAAGGAATGTCCATATTCATATCTCGGTAAAAATACTGGGTAATTCTTGTTATTCAACAATTTACTTGGAACTGTTGTCAAACCAAAATGAGGAAATTGCAAAGTGTTCTGACAGCCTTGTGAGGAAAAGCTATTGTCAGAAGAACTCTTGCTTTTAAAGAAGCTGTGTTACTGTCTTCTCTGAAGAACCAGTCACTTGGTTAGAAAACGATGCCTTTTACTTCTGCTGTGTGGAGCACCTGTCACTACATTTGCAATGTCTCTGTGACATGTTTGCTCCCTTGGAGGTTTTTACTTGACTTTCCCTCCCAACTCCCAACCCTGAATGATAAAGAGCTTGTGTTTATTTGACATTGAATTTTAATTTTTTAAAATTCTTTCAGAATTATTGTCCTCAGAACATCACCCAGGGAATCATAAGTCTGCCTTTCCTAATCTTACCTCAGCATGGTGCCAATTACCTTATCTATTCTCAGCACAGCAATCACCTCCAGACAGCCATATAAAGAGCCTGACAATATACATCACTGTCTGTAAAACACCTCAAAAGTCTGGGCAGCAGCCAGATTTCAAAAGACCTTGGACAATTTTTTTGAATTGTGTCCCATACACCTTAAAATGATTTGGGAAGATTTAGCCCACAACATGGCTTGAATTTTGAATTATCTTTCAATACTAGAAACAAATGGTAAACCCTGAAGGATTTCTAATGCTCTCTTCTTGTACTTAAATACCCTAGATTCCCATCCCACCCTTGCATATGTGCTTTCTCAATATGTGTAAGCATTTTCTCATGTGTTAGGCATTCACTCCTTTCCTTCTTCACCCAACATTGAATCAGACTTCTTCTAATGTTTCTGGAGGTAGGCATACTGCTTTCAATGGTGAACTGTCACTCTTTTTATTTTAATGGGGATTTATCAAGTTTCTGACTGAATGGCTCACGGGCATGCAACAAGCAAATCCACTGCACATGGGCCAGTTGATTGCACACCTACCACAGGTGTGATGGTGCCTGCTTGCCCAGCTCCCCTGAGTAATGGGAGCTCTGCAGAGCAATGAATTAAACCATTAGGTATTACCTTGATTTGTTATCCTCTTTCCACTTGGTTATACATTGCTCCAGTCTGTTTCCCATCTCCTTCTTGAGATTCCCATCTGGAATCTTGCCTCAAATTTGCTATCCACCCTTCTGCCCACTGTTGAGATATTAAGGAAACAAATGACAACACAGATGGAAGTGAAGAGGAAAGAATGTTCTTGTGCTGATTTTTCAATACAATTGAAGTGCCTAGACAGTGTGAAAAATACCATTAGTCCAAATCTGCTTCATTAGGCACCTAAATGCTCCCAAAGATCCTGCTTTAAGAGATATAAGACAAAACTATTTTCTGAAAGCAGAGATGCACCTAAGGGGTAAATGGAGCAAAGAAAAGTGGAAATAAAGCATGTGGAAAAGAAAAACTGCCAGGACTCAGCTGGAGCAGTAACTCCCCAGGGAGAGTGGCAGGGGTGGCACAGTCCATCAGGGTGGGGTCCAGCAGACAGGGCACATCCCACCACCCCAGCCAGGAGCAGAAAATCCAGGGGGAACAGGGGCAGCCCTAGCCCTGGGTACAAGGCACACTCCTGGGGTTGGGAGAGATGAGGCAGGCGTGAGACATAGGACTGGGGGTGCACTCCCAGACAGGCAAGGCAGGGCTGTGGGGAGATGGAGCTGGGTCAAATGGCATTGCTGGGGCAGGGGCCAAGGGTGTGAAATGAGTTCATAGCCCAAGAACAGAAGAGGGAGTCCCCAAGGGCTGGGCAGGGACAAGCAAGGTTGTGGGTGCCCCCAGGGCCCTGACAGAAAGATCCATGTTAGGAGCTAAGCACTTCATTCTTTGCAACCTCCTCCTAGTCACCTACTTCACATATCCCAGATTATTTTACAATATGCCTTTTGAACTGTATTCATGCCACTTAACCTTACAGTGACAAAGACCCTTAGGGTAGATTTGTAGCATTTCTAGTTTCCTTGATCAAAGGGAGAGATATGGACCTTCAGAAGGATTTTGAGTCTAAGGTCTGAAATCTCCTCTGAGAGTACCCATGTTGCTCCTTCAAGTAGCTTTCTCTTTTGACTTTACAAGGTTGACTACACTCCCAAGTATTTCAGTTAGGTGCTTCAAATTGGGTAGAACGAATCTGTGAGTTATTGCTTCTTCCCCCACATGACTCTCCTCTACTTCTCACAAAGGCCTAAAAATTAATTCCTGAACAGATGTCATAGTCTAATCCTGCTTTTCTAATTGACTGTGATCCTGAAAAATAAATGAATTTACTACAGGTAAGTAACATAACATTCCTGCTTTCAGACATACTCAGACAACTTCCTTATAGCTCTCTTGCCTCTTTCGTCCATGGAAAGAAAAAAAATTACCTACAAGGTTCATGCTGATTTCACCTAATCTGCAGTAGGAGATTGAGTCATAAAAACAAAAATAGTGCTGGAGGCAGAAATAGTTGTAAAATCATGTTAAAGATAAATGCTCCTCCTTGGCTCAGGTGATATAAGTTTCTAACAACCAAAGACTAGGTAGCACAGTGAGAAGGGAAACACATCTCCTGCCTTGGCAGGGAAGTTACTCATGTCAGGATACCACAGTCTTCAGATGGTTGAAGCCTGCTAGTGGCCAGACCACAGACTAAAGCAGATTCCATCCATGGCATTAGCAAAGGAGACTGTGTAGAAGGAGAGAAATAACCCACTATATTCTATTTTCTTGTAATAAATCCCTCAGGTGATTTAAATAGGACACAGGCTCCATGTGAGCGGGTTCAGGGGGATTGCTCCATCTTTTCCATCCATTTTCACTGTGAATCTGAACCAACATATTTAAACCAAACCCAACAAAAATGAGAGAGTCCTGGAGAAGATAAAACATTTTAAGCTGCTTCTAAAAACAGTTCATGGAATTCTTCAGCTTAGTCCTGCTTATGCATAAGCGGGGGAAGAGTGCATTAATCAAAGCCATGTGGGAACTGTGCAACATTACAAATGGGAGAGATTAAAAAAATATAAAAAGAGAGAAAGCCAACAATGTAGAAAGATATGAAGAGGCTCAGAAAGTGGATCAGAGAGACCAGGGGACTGAAATCATGGCCAAGAGAACAACAGGGGAGCCAAAGGACAAACTGGAGAAGGGAAAGGAGAAGCAGAAGGCAAACTCTGAAACTCAGTACCATGCCAAAACACAGCTATGAAATTAAAAGAAAGGCCTGGAGAAAAACAGTATCAATAAAAAATGCAAAGTATACTCTGAGAACAGCATTATTACTCTACTGCTGGCTACCTACAGGCTGATTTCTCTAGACATAAGGAGACAAATTCACTGAGTAACTCATAACTCTTGGACGTACCTGAATGTTGCCAGTGTTTGCTGACTTTTAGGCCTTCAAGCTCACAATTAATTTTTAAATGGTATTTTCCAGTATAAGAGTTGTTTTTCTGTTCCAATGATTGATATTTTATAGGTGTAATATAGTTTATTAATTTATTTGTGTTTGCCTAGTTTATTTCTCCATATGGATCTATTTAAAATTAAATTTATTAATTATGACTTTGTTCTTTCAGTTTAGCAAAACCTCCTCTTAAATTAACACGGTTTTTTAATTTAAAAAATCTTCTTTCCTGTTAGAAATCTTGTCCTTTGGTTAGGTCCTTTCTTAAGGCAGTTCATGATAACTTGCATTAAAAGAATTAGGCAAAGTCAAATCTTGACATTATCTTGAGGTATCTTGAAGCTATCATCTAAAAAAAAACCTGTCATATTCACAGAAATTAGAATTTTTAATGTTTTACTTAGTTGAATGCTCTCCATGCTCTACTGAGTTTAGGCATCACAGTTCAGTAAGAACCAAGTTGCTGAATTTTTTTTCCTTTACAGATTTTGCTTTGTTTCAGGTTGTACACATATCTATACCTCTTACTAGATTCTTGCTATTATATAATACCTACAGGACCCTATGAACTAGCAAGTGTTTTTTTCCATGATGTGTGCTTTTTCCACATTTCTGTGTACTTGTAACCTTTGAGAACATGAATTGCTCATACTACCTTTTGCTTTGCTAAGTTTAATACAAAATGTAAGATAACATCAAAGAATTTCAAGGGAGACAGTCAATTCTTGCACGTGTGGGTAGGTGCTTAGCAGAATCAATATTCATTTTTAATCTCTTACTACATGTGTTAAATCATCGATGCCATATTTCCAAACATGCAGTTGCCAGTGTTTGTTTGGGTTTTTTTTTTTTTTACTGTTTCCAGGAAGCTTTTTCACTGCTTTCTTTGGCTGTGAAAGTAATTTTCTTAATCTATCTTGACAAAAATGGAGATAGAAAATCAACACTTGTCAGTATTAGTGTTTAGAGAAAATTGTTTGATCATGACAAAACTATGCAACTGTCTTGAAATTACCAGCCCTTTTATTTTCTTTTAAGGAAACTGAGCAGTTTTTTGATAATAATATTTTTCTTCTACAGTCAGTGTTCTGAGGGTCCCTGTGTTTTCTTTAGCTCAAAAGAGCATTGCCTGTGTACTGCACTCCATGGCTGCCTTCTGCAAGGGATAGTGGGCATTAAATGATTGACAACACAACACAATTTTCATTCAGCTACTTATATTTTGTGGAGTCTTAAAAGATACATTACAGAATGCCTCTCAGGAATCTTTGCAAAGACTAAACAGATTCAGAAGGGATAGTTAAACCATTGATATATGGTTATAGCAGGAGTAAGTGCAACAGTAAAATTAACCTTACATGCAAGATTTATGGATCCAACATGAACTTCTTCCAATTAGCTGAAATATTCTATCTCAGTATAAATAGCCTTCAAGGCAGGAGTAAGGATGCACTGATTAACATAGTAAACAATCTTGCTTATCAGTTAATAAACAAAACAAGAAAACATCTATATTTAGTGCTCTGCTGGCAGACAGTCAAGCCCCAAATAAAAAACAGTTATGTTAAGATCTAAATAAGACCAAGGATTTTCTCAGTTATAGATGGAAATTTCTGATAAAAGGCTGTGTTTATAACAAAGGAAACTAAAAAGTCACGTGGTTTTCAGATACAGAATTCAAGCTGTTATATAATTATAGTATTTTGTAATAACCTTTTGGCTGGGGCAAAGTACCTTGTTTTCAGTTTCATTGTTTACATCAATAAATTGTTGAATGCTTATTTATTATGCATGAAAGCTAAAAAGGGTAGAGACCAATCCTACAGCTCATAGTGATTGTGTCTTCAACAGCATGAAATATTGGAGAGAAATATAAAATATTAGAGATGAATTTTAGCTTTTCCCTTGTGCATTTTATTTTTCCATCATCTCTACATATTCAGTGTTGACTGAAGCAGAAAATCTATCTGTCATAGAATACTATAGTTTCATCATCTGTGGTTTTTAATGTGCTGCTCAAACATCAGACTGTGCATATCTGAGTTAAAGTCCCAGTTTCCCAGAAAGTTTGCCCAATGCAGGCATAATTTATTTTCAAATACATGGATTTTTCCAGATGTCATTACAATCAAATGCAGTGTTATAACATTTAACTATGTTATGCATCTGGATCCTTGCTGTTTGAGAAAACAGAATGAAAATGTGAGGAAGTTACAGATCATAATCTTATTAGGCTATGAATGAATCTTTGAATATTCTGATTATTACTCTTGCAATGAAAAATTGTAATTAAAAATTCCAAAACTGATGGCAGTTCTAATAAAAAGCTTTAATTTAAGAAAGTATCAAATCCTTGCTAAATCCCCATGATATAAACTTTAATAACTGAAATAGAATTTTGTAAGTTCCATTGATTTATTTTGTTCATCCAACAGATTTGGTATTTTCTAGGGAGGGAAAAAAACCTCAGTGCACTTTTGTGCTTTGAAAAGATTTTTAATGGAAAATAAGTATTTGAAAGAAGCTGCTTTCAATGTATATTTTGTTATTCAGAGAGGAAAAGCCAGGCTTATTTTTTTTAACTCATGAATGAACTTTTAATAATTTCTAGTGGAGACTATATGAAAAATCCGGAAGGAGGCATTGTACCAAAAAGAAGGGGTGTGTGTGGGGGGGAAATCTCTTCAGATCTCTTTGTTTAAAAGCCAATTATTTCTTCTATAGTATGTCCTGTTAAAGATAAAAGATAATGAACATTTCTTTTTCAAGAACTGCTGCTGTTGTCCTCCACATTTAAAATCTGGATCTTACTCCTTTTTTTAAATTATCTTTTATATTTTATATTATTTTACATAATATTTGTACCAATAATTCAGAAAGGCAACAAAAGGCCTGTTTTCAATCCAACAAATTCTCAAATCTAATTTTCTCAAAAATTTTAAAGTAACATTTTCTATTTTGGAGAATAATTATAAAGCACTGAGGCTTAAATCATAGGCAGATCACTACACAGTTATGTTGTGATACAATCTAGTTTTTCAAAGCAAATGGACTTTTCTACTCAAAAAAGCCTAACTTTTTTTGTACCAACTCACCAACTTAAAAAATTCTATTTAATGATAGTCAGATTAGTTCTAACACTTCAACTTGGTGTATAAATACAATAATTTCTCAAAGACAGCTCTCAATACTGGCAGTCTTTATAAAGATCATATGAAATTTAGCCCAACCTTTTTATATGCATTCTGTTTTCAATTATTTCTTGTAGGGTTTTAATGTAAGGTCTGACAAAACTTACATGAAAAAAACAAGGACAGTAAGCCTGTGTAAATAAATCTGCAGCTGAAGGAAAAGATGTACAGTTAAAAACCCTGAACATTACTGAGTGAAAACATTTGTCTGTGCAATAACATCTTAAAAAAATTCCAATTCTTAAAGCATGAAACAGGTTCTCGACATAAGGCATAGAAAACAGATTTATATTTAGTATTTCTGAGACCATGCAAAGAAAAAAATAAGATCAAATATTTAACAATATGATATGACTGTGTCCCCCCTAGATTATTCTCACATTTGAATTCTAATCATATGCAACAGTGAGGAACTTTGTGAAAGACCTCATGCATGTTTGTGAGCTGGGGAAGCACACACTGTATTTGAAAACAAGAAGTTAATGAAAGTCTAACTGAAGTCTTAGTGGGCTAGGCAGAGTGAATATAAATCTGTTTAGAATGATACTAACATTAAAATATTCAGTTACAGGCTATCCCAAATTAAGTAACAGTTAAAGCTGACACACACAAGCATTGCAATATCTACCATTTTTTCTGAGGTTATGCTCCAAATTTTCAGTGGGTTGTTTGGCAAGTCATAAGCATCCCAACCTATTTTGAAACTAATTTTCCTGTTGTGGGTTTTTTCACCTTGTTCTAAGGTGCCGTTGAGGTTATTCAGTACAATTTTAAATAGCCAGCTTCCTTTGCTCACAATAATTCTTATCATGCCTTTCTCAGCATGTCACGTTACATCTACATTTTATACGTGCCAGAGAGTTTTAATTACTCCCCCTGTTATTTGCAAAAGGTAATTCTATTATGTTCCTAAGGCTGTATTCCTTTAGTAAATAATAATTGACTGCTTCTGAGTAGAGTTTATAGCTCTGGAACAACTGGTATCATCCTGTGCTTGCAGTTTCAAGGCTTCTGATATCACCTTGTTTAGGGAGGCCGGTTATAAACCATTTTTTGACTTCAAAGCCTTCAAGTCATGCCAAGGTAATGT
Source organism: Alaudala cheleensis (assembly GCA_013398995.1). Classification (NCBI taxonomy): domain Eukaryota; kingdom Metazoa; phylum Chordata; class Aves; order Passeriformes; family Alaudidae; genus Alaudala; species Alaudala cheleensis. Next base: position 24,016 of record VWYE01021660.1, read on the forward strand.
TTTATTAGTGCAAGATAGTCAAAGATACAGCTCAGTTTTAGGGCCATTAATAGCTGCCTCCACAAAAATGATGATTGATGAGGAGATGTGTATGCATGTCCATAGATGCACTATACTTCTGTAGCTACCTGTTATTAATATCTATTAGTTTTGGCATTCCTCTCTGAATTTATCAAAACTGCTTCTCAACACTATTCAGCTAGGTTTCTAGTACTTAACTCTTTCATGCACCTACCTTGCAATGTGTAAAATCTCACATTGCCAGGTCACCTCCCTACTGAGTATAACGCTGGAATTAAACATATAGATTTTCATTTTGAGATGTAAATCACAGAAAAAACAAAGTGTCACAGAAACGTTGTAGTTATGAATACCTCCAAAATGCTTCTGTTGAACTAAAGTTAATTCTACAGTCAAGGTAGTCCTTAAAAAGATTCACTTTTGCTTCTTTCCAGGAGTTACACTTTTGTTCCACTTCTATTATTTTTCTTTAATCAAATATGACTTTGTTACATACAGATCAAATGTAGATTGGTGGGATTACCTAGCTGCTGTAATTTTTGTAATAAAAGTTTTGAAGTGCCCACTATTTCTGCTTCTTTAGCTGAAGGTCTCTGAACAGTTAATTGAACTCCTTCAAAAGTATTAATGACTGATGGAGACTGTAGGGAAAGGCATACAGAGAGAAAAAGATCTGTTGTTTACATCCCTACTCTTCAGTTTTATTGAAACTATTTTTCATAGTTTCTTCTATAATTTCTCTCTCTCCCCTTATTCTTTGATTTCCAGAAGTTATATTCTGAGTGGGAGAGAAGAAAGTATGAGAAAGTACAGGAATACTAAATGTAGTTCATTATTATTAAAATTCCATAGAAAATTGAAGGTAATAAATATTACAACTAAATTTGTAAATCTGAATGCAGAGTCTCACTGAATTTGCAAGATAAAGTTCTCAGTCTCTTACAAAGAGAAATGCCTTTTTCAGTTCTATACATTTGTCTATGATTTTTTGTACTCATGTAAACTTACAAATATTCATTTCTTGTGAAGATACTTTCCTTCTTTTTTATTTTTTCCAACTCAGACACCTATTTTATTTAATTTTGTTCTTCCATTCATACTGGATATTCACTGGCATCAGGCAATGAATGATTGTTCCTTACTTCCATTATATGAGGCAATTTTGATTTTAAAGACCAGAACCATCAGAACCCTTACACTTCTCTTTTACAGGTTGAATTGGTCTAGTGTACTTAATTATTTGTCTTACACATGATAGATACTGATTATATACGTGCAAAAACTTTTCCTTAGAGCCATTGCAAGGAAATGCCCAAGACTGAAAATATTGAACTCATAAATCAGGAGGTAAATCAGGCAAAATGGTTGTAGGGATAGTGTTTTTGAGTATATCTGCCTCAGTGTTTCTGTTTTTGAGTGAGCAAGTGCTGACTTATGCTGACTTATACTTCATAACTTCACTACAGAGCTTTGCTACAGAGCCTCTAGTAGCATAATTTTGTCTGCAACCTGTCCATGCACCCAGTTTGTTGCTTCCAAGTTAATAAGGAATTGAATAGAAAATTCAAACGCTCAGTTCCCTCCATGCAGAAAAACCAATTAAAATAAATAACTAGATATTTTGGATTCTTATTAATAACGAGGAGAATTATAAGAACTGTATCAGTCTTCTAGATGCTTTAAACTGTAGATGCAGGGATATCAGTATATTTTTAATACCTCTTTCTCTTTTCCTCTCACTGCTTTTTTTCTTCCTGTTTGAATCTTTATTCATCATGAAATGAAAGAAAATAAAGTGAATTTCACGATCTCTCAACATACTGGTGAAGAATAGATTCAAATGTTATGATCACTAGAGAAGATACACTTCCTTGTTATCCTGGTGACCCTGTTTTTGAATCCTAGAAAAAAAACCCAGAAAATCTATCATAGGTTACTTGGAAAAGCAGAAATATTGTTAATGAAGGAATTATATTTAATGCAGTAGACTTACTAAAAAGATTCTCACATTTAATTTTAAATATTCTCTCCCTCTAAAATCAAATTTGGTGCTAATCATGTCAAAACTTTCAAAATTTCCCTTCTACTGTAGTATATAATTATACTGGACATCAATAATAAAATTATATTGGACATCGCCAATCAAAAAGAAAACAATAGTATGGAATTCTAATTCCCTAAGTAGTTTTTTAAATCAGTCCCAAGCACAGGTTGGCTCCACAGTACTCAGTAAGGTTTCTTTTTCATATCTACAACGTGAGTAAAAGAAAGCCTTACTAAGCCATGTAACAGGACCATGGACAGTGCCCAACTGGTCGCAATGGCTCTGCAAGACTACCACTCAGTCACCTATAACAATAAAATTAGTGAAAAGACATACAATAAAATATATAAAATATAAAACTTTGTATTTTAACTACTACTGACAATTTTAAATGGCATCATGCTCCTCCATATAATCTGATATTTTTAACCGTAAATGTCTTTAAAAATTATTCCTTTTGAATGGGTGATATAACAGCAGTCTAAAGAGTGTCTTTTTAGTTTGTGCTGCAGAGCAACTCTTCAGATTATGAGGACAACTGTCTACAAAAGTTTATGAAACCCCTACTGTATGAAGTGTTGTGGGAAGCTCCAGGACTTTGTTGCTGTTTCAAGACCAGTTAAATTACACAAAGATGAAAATGCAAAACCTGCTGCTCTCATATGCTTCATAGAGAGAAATACTATATGTAGGAACAGATATATAAATTTTATCAAATTATCAAGGAGATATTCAGTACATCAAGAGTCTTTTGTCTAAGGGTCATGTTCCATCCAAGCAAAGCTTTATTGCAGAATATGCAATAAATTGTGTTAGTGATATGATCTGAATGATTTGCAGCATAAAATACTGTTCATTACAAATAAAGATGACAGTCTGGCTCAAACAGGATTAAATGAAGAGTGAGAGTAAAAAAACCAAGGTAATCAGTTCAAATTACAGCACTAGAATGAAACCCTGAACTAGCTCCCATAAAACTATTTATAGGCTTCAGCTGTTCTCATGCTAAGGACATAAAAAATCCTTGTTTACTGATGTTTAAATGTCTTCAAAAAAGAACTGTCACTACAAAATCTTTCCATGTAACTGAAATCTCTAATTATTCTTTGATCTATGAATAGTTTACTCATTTCCTTTAATAATGTCTTTTGGCCAGAGTCCCCAGCTGATAACAGACTTATTTAATAAATCTCTTTAAAGAACTCCAGAACACTTGTGTGTAGCATGAGATACAATTTGACCATTAATCACTTGTGTTCAGAAGAAGAAAAAAATCAAAACCAACAAAGTTGGTGGTAAACTTGTTCACTTAATCAAGCTATCTTCATTGCCCAGTATCTCAGAAGACAATTTTGCATTTCTGCTTCCAGAAACATCCTGCCAGGGTAGTGGTGTATTGCTTTTTAAAGCTTGAAAAGAACCTGTGACCTGGTGCAGATTCTGCAGATCCATTCAACTCTTCTCTGTTTATTTACTTATGGAGAAGAAGTCATTTAAAGCCCCCTTTGATTAGGAATACACAGCAGTAAAATGAGATTTTAGAAAACTAAGCTTTAGATTGTCAGAAGAGTGACTCTGGGAACACAGCCTCAGATCTGTAGTCTGTGTGTAAGCATGATAGCTGTGGTGTTATGGATCATGTTCTTGTTTTCTGTTCTGTGTGTACTTTCATGGATGGGATTGACCTCTTCTTTAGAATTACAAAACTAGGTATTTAATTAAACTAGATTTTTAGCAAGATGGAAACTAGTTTACGTATGATACTTAACTTTCAAAAATATAGCATGCATTATGATACTAAAAATGAAATGCAAATAAATGTTATTACTTGCAAACATAACAGTTAAGTCTTAAAATAAAATAATAAAACTATTAAAACAAAATGTATGTGACTCCTAATTTTATTTAATCTGTTTAGAAACAGTAATAGTTTCCATCTTTAGATGTCCATTGTCAATTGGAGTAAGAAATTCATATCCTGCAGTTACCTTGGATAAAGGAATTGTGCAGCCTTCTTTGTTATTCTTCCAAATTGAATTTTCTGTGGACTTTTTAAATTTTAAAATAGAGATGCTGCAATTAAGGCACGCATTCACACAGAACTCACTTCAGTTACTGTGTTGGGTTGGCCATGGCTGAGCAGCAGGTGCCCACCAAAGCCTCCCTGTTGCTCCCCTCAGCTGAAAAATGGGGAGAAAACACAACAAAAGGCTTGTGGACAAAAATAAGGTCATGGAGAGATCTCTGACCAATTACCATATTGGGCAAAACAGAATCAACTTGAAAAAATTAATTTAATTCATTGCCAATCAAACCAGAGTAGGGAAATGAGAAATAAATCCAAATCTTAAAAGCACCTTTCCCCCACCACTCCCTTCTTCCTGGACTTGACTTTCTTCCTGAATTCTCATTCTTTGCCTCATTCCTGCCAGCAGCACAGGGAGACAGGGATTGGGGGTTGGGGATAGTTCATTACATGTTGTCTCCCCTACTTCTTCATCCTCAGGGAGATGACTCCTCACATTCCAGCAAGGGTCCCTCCCCTGTGAGACAGTGCTCCATAAACTGCTCCAGCATGAGTGCTTCCCACTGGCCGCAGGTCTTCATGAGCTGCTCCACAGGGTCACTTCCACAGGGTGCAGTCTCCCAGGAATGAGTCACAAGTCCTTCCAGAAAAATCTGCTCCAGTGTGGGGTCTGTTTCTGTGGGTCCACAGCTCCTGTCAGGAGCCTGCTCCAGCCCAGGCATCCCACAGGGCAGCAGCCTCCTTTGGGGACCCACCTACCTAAGTGTGAGACCCTCCATGGTGGATATCTGCTTCACAATAGAGGTCTCTGATGGGATCAGCCTTGTCCAGTGGCAGTTCCATCTTGGAACCAGGTGGCATTGGTCCCATCAAACATAAGGGAAGTTTCTAGCAGTTCTTCACAAGAGCCACCTCTGCAGCCCACTCCAATATCAAACCTTGCCATGCAAACTCAATGAAATTACCTTTATGACATAACTGAGGTATTTTTTGCCTTTAGTAATTTTTGAGCCCAGTCCTATTCTTGTGGATGTCAATGTTACAGAAGCATTGCCTTTAACAGAATTATGTAATTGCCCTTAAAAATAGAGAAGTAAACAATATTGTGGAGTACTCATCTGGAACACTTATTGTAGTTATTCCTCTTTCCCAGTGTCAATTTCTTTTGAAGTATGAGCTAAGATGATTTTGCTGTTTAAAAAGACCTTGACATAACTTAATTAAGCAATGAGGGCTGGCAGTCCAATCCTGTATTTTTCATTTCTGGTTATGATGTAAAACCTAGCAGTGTTTTATAGTTATTGGCTCAAAAAAATTTCCAGATCAGAGAATCTACCACTGTAGGTAATAAAAAAAGTTTCACTTTCTGGTTCAGATGCTGTAGATAGCCAAAGGAAAACTGGGTATTTCCTCTCTCTTATTACATACAGATATAAGCACACTTCAGTGCAAACAGATGTGAATTCGAGTTTGAAAATATCCAAGAAATACTACCTTTTTATTTGACATAAGAAAAAATAATATTCATCCCAATGTGAGTATCCCAATATTATGCAATTCACCACAATGAAAAATGAATCAAAATTAAATTTATTATTAATTGTTATACTAATTTATTGCACTAAAAAGATCATTTTTTAAAAAAAATCGGTAGGCTGAGGTGCCTACTGGGGTTAAGCTAAAACAGTCACCTTTACTTAATTGATAGCTGAGGGTTAATCAGTCAGTAATCTTATGTTCTCTAAGTAACAATAAAACAAATTTGAGAGGCTGAAGACATCTGAGAAGTCTAGGAAGCAGCTGACTGATACTGCACTGGATGATCAGAGACATTCTGGACAGGCAGAGGAAACTACATAGGATAACCTCAAGCCTTTATGCTTAGGCAATGAAGTCCTAAACATTGAATTTAGAAATCCCAAGACCAGCATAGAAGGAAGAGTACTAAATGAGAATAATGTATATTGAATATAAGGAATTAAATAAGGTTGTTTACGGCAAATTCTGAACAGGTTGAAAACAGTAAGAGATTAATACCCAGATCTTTACCAAAAATACTCATTCAATCACTTATATTTAAGGCAGTCTTGTAATAGGAACAGAATGTGATAAAATAATGGATGAGTATTTAATTATTCCATGCTCCCTGTCAGAACTTGTTTTAGTACTTGGTCTGGAGGCATGTCTTTGGAAACATCAGCTGAATTGAAAAAATAATTAGATTAGAGGACTTAGACATAAGTCTGGAATCTTCCAGGCTCTGAATACGTGTACAGAGTACTCATTTTTTGCACTGGACACATATGTCTATATATTTCTGCTTGAAAGATAGTGGCTATGAGATAATCAAATGTGCTCCTAACGTGAGAAAAAATTTTACTAAGCCACAGGGCTGTGATATATGATATTTATAATTATTTTTATTATTTGAACTTATTAAAAAATGCAAATTTAACTTTGATTATGACACCTTTTGAAACTAATTATTGTTTTCCATTTTAATCCCCATTATTTTTTAAATTGCCTCAATAAATGGCAATGAAGATTCTATTTTTGTTACTCATAGTGGTGTATATTTTTGCTGAGTCACATCTGATTGAGTTCCTGCAAATTCAGTAAATGTGTGTGAACTAGAAATCACTGCTGAATTTAGGCTAATATCTATCTAGAAGTGTGGTAAATGCAGGCAATCCAAATAAAAATCATGGCAAGAAAGTCATTATAGTCTGCAGTTCATATAATGGATTTTGTAATGTGTGTTAGAAATGAAGAGATTTTGCCTTTTGCCTGAGATATTTTTAGAAAATAAAATAGCAATGATGATATGAACTTGAGACAGTTCATGGTCACAGGATCTGCCTGCATCTCCTTTCTCTTTCTGGTTCCTGCATTCATCCCTCCCATATTTGGCTTCTAGTCTTAATGCCAACTGTCTTAATGTACCATTGTGGGATTCTTCCATGTAATTTTAACATTTCTTATTAACTTGCAGTCCCAAGAGTGTGATATAACAATTGCAATATTACTATTGCAATAAGACTGTGCTAAAAGGAGGCAAGGCTGTACAGAGCTGCCTCATCTACTCAGCAGCATCAGAGGCTGTTTTGTATATACCCATTAACAAGTATTTAGGCACATGGCAAAATCTGGCAGTGGAGACTTAAGCAGTTCAGAGGCTCAGATATTCACAGAAAGAAAGTAGAACTTTGCATAATTTTATTAGCATCTTAAAGTTAAATTCAACAGGGATTTTCATGGTCCTTTAAGGATCTAGCCTGAAAAACATGCTTGCATAGCTGTGCTACTTAAAGCCTAAGTCTTTTATTATGATGGGGTGGTTCCTTCAAGCACTTCAGACTATTAAATCACTTATTGAATTCAGCTCTTCTCTAGCCCCTACAGGGCATAATCATACATAATGTCTAGAACTTTCCTTCTCATCACATTATTTCACAAATGTACTGTTTTCCTGGCCAACATCTATTCAGAAAAAGTTTAAAGGTGAAAACTTGAAACCAAAACATTTGAACCCAAGTTTAATTAAGACAAAATAATGATTTGGAACACTTCTAAAGGATTTAGATGAAACTGAGACCTGAAAGCACTTGGTGAGTTTAACATGAATCTTTCCAACAAACATGTGATGACCAAAAGTAAGGGAAAGCAAAGGCAAGCCCATGAAGTTGTGTTATCAGGGCCTTTTTTGAACAAGTGATGATCTCTATGAAGTGAATTAATGCCTGAGAATAAATTCTTGCTTCAAAATAAATATGTTTGACAGCTTTCAGCAACTCAAACCTTCAGGTCCCCCCCAGCATAATTGGATTGTGTTTTCAAAGAGTTTCTTCCTTTATCCTGGATTGAAGCAAGGAAGCTCTTTCTTAATTATACGCTTTAATGCTTGTTGAGAGCTGAAGGATAGGAGCAAATAAGCTAAATCCCACCAGATCAAAGTGTTTTTACAGAGTACAGTTCTTCGCCCAGCAGCAAGAGACGTATCAAACATTGACCTCTTCACAAAGGCATTTAGCCTCATGGTTGGCCTTCTAACAGTTATTTGTGATCTCTTCCCCTGTTTGCCAAAATTCATTTCTCTTCTCTTCTGCTGGAGAATGGCTCATAGCAGATTATCAACTATACAGTTCACTTAGTGCAGGAGTCACACCTGCTGCAAAAATTCTTGCAACACTTCAAAATCCCATAGAAGTGACTTATTTTCTCTTTTTCTTTCTTTTTTTTTTTTCTTCCCTTCTGGCTTTCATTGCATGGCATTCATAGCTGTGTATTTACTATTAGAATCTATAAGACTGAAGCAGAATTTCTCCCACTGTAGCAGTCACATTTCTAGTGTCAGTATGTTGTTCAGAGTTTATTTAACTCGAGCCAGTTTTCAATTTTTTACTGCACAAGTTTGGATTCACCCAATGAATGTAGCATATGAAATGCCTACTTAGTTGGACTTCACTCCTTTAGTTCCTCATCTTGAATTTTATATCTTTGCATGTATTTATTTTTTATTGTTTTTTCCATGTTGCTTGTAATTTCACCTTTGAGAATGGATATAACATGTATTGATGTTTTGAAACAAATAAAGTCCAAAAAAAAGATTCCAAAATATTTCCCTCAAATATTGTGATATCTGGACACACTTTCCTTTTCTTTTGCCTTTGTATTTATTTTTTATTCTGCCCGTCTCTTCTTATAATTTTTGATTCATTTAAGCTTATGCTCTATCACAGTGATTTCACTGCTGTGTACTAGCAGTGTCTCCTTCTGATATTAATATGCCAAATTGAGTCCATGTGGAAGAAAGCCTTCTCTGCCTATTTCACCTCTCTTTGGACCTCCCTAGGATTAATGGATTCTGTGTTTCACAGCATGCACCAGACCACACTTCCAGTAGTTACCCTAAACTCCTGCAGAGCTTCCTCCTTCCTTCTGGTCCTCTAACTAGTTTTCCTCTCTGCAGCAACAAGAGCACAACCCTTTAACTTTATAAGTAGTTTCTACTCGAAAAAGCAGCATTTATTCTTTCTTAAGCTAAAATTAAGCAGAGGAGGGACACTGCTAAGTGTAGACTTTCTATTCACTTTTATCCCATCCTAATTTTCATAAGCTGACTTCAGAACTGTGCAACTGGTGGCTAAAATTTAAGTGAACTGAATGCATGTCCACATACACAAAGATAATTTCAAATGATCTCCATGAATTTATCACCATCATAGTAACGATGTGAGTGTCACAAATCTGTATCATTATTGTACATTATCATTTGTAGTAGATAAAGAGCAAACATGGGGAATGATATTGCTTTGCATTTCCTCAGGTAAGAACTAGAGCTCTATCAAAGTACTCACAGGTTAGGAATTATCTAACCTCTAAGGCTTTTATCTATTCTGTAACTCTTGTAAATGACCAGCATCAACAGAGAGCCTCCTTGGGCAGTGAGATCCAGATTTTGGAAGTTTTCTTGGCTGCTCCTATGAAAAAGACCTCCAGTGAAAAGAAAGATGTCTACCTACCTTCATACTCAAGATGATGTTCATAGGGAGTTTTGGCCAGTGTTGTGGTGTTTTGTCTTTTCTTTCTTTGAAAATTTTAACTTCCACTGTTAGCCATAGCTGTTTAATAGAACTTCTTGATAGACCACCAAGTAACAATAATAAAAACCTGATCCTTTCAAGTGATCAACTCAACAGTAAATAAGGACGTGAAAGACTCAACTTTTAAAAGTGATTTTTGGTCAAAATGATACAATTTTAAAGCTTATGTTCATATTATACCCTTTAACATGAGCCATTGCTAAATCCAGACAAAGAAACTGATTTACTACGCTAGGGCTCTAAAATAACAGGTGGATAAAATTGTTTCTATAATTAGATAATTTTAAGCTAATTCTCTATTTTTTTTCACAAAAACAAAATTTTCTACTAGCTGTTGGATAAAAAAGCCCTCCCTATTAATCCAGTAGGCTTCAATATAATGATAAAAACACTTTTTTTTAATTGAGATCATTAATTTACTAGTACTTTTTTTTAAATTATCATTCTATGAATTGCATGTCATAAACTGCATAGTAAGGTGTTAAAACACATGTGCAAGCCTTACAAAAATACAAGCTGTAATTTATGCTAGAAACAACACATATTTTTCTACTAACTTTAGAATAATGTGTAAACAATATCTTCAAAGGAGATAGGTGGTTTTACTCTTCTAAATTAAAATATCAACGTTTAAAAAATAAATACAAGTTTTACTCTGTAAAAGCAAAACCAAAAATTTAATGGCAAGACTAAACAAGACCTAAGAACCATGTGTTATCTGAAACAGTTTACAATTCTTTAATTTCAGCTGACAAGAATATTAGTGAATAAAAGGAACTTGAAAACTAGTGGAAAACAACACTGGGTATTGTATGGATAACACCCCAAATCCCATAATACTATCACTTTCAGCATGTTAAATAGCAATTCTCTTGCAGTTCAGAACTCCTGTGCACCACCAAAATGGAGTCGACAAGTAATTTTGTTAATAATAGGTACCAAGAAACAGAAAGGGTAAATTTTGCCTTTCATTTTAAAAAGTAGGAAATTCTCTTAAAATAAGCTCACAGACGCATGGCCAAATCATTCAATAAATTCAATAAATTCTATTTTAAATTCTATTTCTAGATGGTGACATAATAGCTGCTGAAATTAAGCATTTTAAATAATAGTTTTAGTCACTCTTCTGTTTAAAGACAGATGATGCATGGGCAGTTCTTACATTCCTGAACATATACTTTTAATAAACTTTGTTGATACAGAACAACAGAACTGCAATCTATATCTGTTGATATCTAGTCACTCAAAATTTGGACCAGTCAAAATTTTCAGATTTTTTTCAATTTTTAATCAGTAACTATATCTGGATGGTAATGATTCAACAATTACATTGTGAACATTGTATGGTTGGCTAATGTTTTATTTTAAGGAAAAGGGAAGACAATCCAAAGATGAGTAGGCTGGCTGGATTATAGTTACCAGGAGTAAAGTGAGCAGAAACAACCAGTTTCTGGGGGAAAGACAATTTTGACATTGGGGGATTTTGACCACTGACTTACTGATCACCTGCTGAAAACAGTTTCCAGAATCAAATGGAGGGAAGAGCTGCACATGCCAGCTAATTAGCATGAGAAGCAAGTAAATAGGTGCTTGAGTACTAACTTAAAAAACTATTAGGTAATCTGTAACCAATGAATACTGGTGCATTTGTTTATTAAAATATATAAATAGTGTAAAGTTTTGATGAATGGTGGGCCAGTCTTTTATGGGTTACCACCAACATTCCTTCTTTTCTCAAACTAGAATAAAAAGTAGAAATATCTCACCTCAGTTTGTGGCAGTGCACACCCAGTAATGAGCCCTCACTCTGGACAACAATGTAAGTATCCAATCAAAGCTTGGATGCACATGTAAAAGGACACATGTAAAATAAATACAGTTCATCTGGGAAAGCAACACTAAGAGAGAGTAGCTGTAGAGTGTAGTCCACAGAATTGGGAACAACTAGAAGTTAAAACTGTTTGGATTTTTTTCTGTGGCGTGGTTCTTCACAGTATCAAGTACCAAGAAAACTATAGATTCAACTTCTTTTCTGGATGTAATAAGCAAAGACTATGGGGAATGAACTAAACAAAATTTTTAACCAAGTTTAATAAGTTAGTGATAACCTTGAATCTGTTTCTATTTCTCTCCCTTTTCAGCTCCCTATATTTGATCCACAGTTCTGAAAGATTTTTTTTTAATAAAATAAGGTTCTGTAAAGTTACAGCTTTAATATAAATATCCACATATCTTCACCAGTAATAATATTAAATGCACATCATGAGTCTAGACATAGAATGAAAAAATTAAACAAAAAAGGATGCAAGACATCTTGCATTTCTTTTACCTAAAAAACAGGGAGAAAACAAAACCCTCCAGTTTTAATATGTGCCAGTCACCTTCCCTTTTACCCACTCAGAATAATCGAATAACACTATTATAAGAATAAGAATATTAACAGAATAGCTTATATTATTCCCAGTCAATACTATGTATCATGAATAAATGAAAAATGCATAGGAGATTTGCAAATAAAGATCCATGTATAGTGACCTTATGTAGACTTCAATTTGCTTAAGATAGGGAGGTGATAGTTACTATGTGTTTCCACTGTAGCTGATGAAAGGAAATAAATATTTTAGAACACTTAGACCTAGTTGAGCTATTTTGGGATGAGTTACATTTCATGTTAGGATGTGCATCTCCTTCATCAGATGTATAAGATGATTTGCTCATGCATCAGTATTGGTATTAGCCTGCATTTGATCAGATACTTAACTCTAGTTTGATCCTTGCTTCCACATTTCTAACAGTAAATTGCTTCAGAATGTCACTTTGAAAGTTAGTAAATTTATCATAGTTTTCTGAAAAATTAATTCATGCCCATTTGTCCTTTTGCTTTGATGTGTTTTGAAATTTTTTTTTAATATTGATCATATCTCTTATACTTATTCTACCAAAACATTTTTTCAGCCTACACCTATTTTTTTTGACCATAATTATTAATTAGATCACATAAGGTCTTCTTTAGAGACAAGTAAAATCTGTTTAGTGACATCTAATGTAGTGATGGAGCAAGAAAGGACTGAGATTAAAATTAATTTATGGACAACATAAAAAAATAAAAGAATATTATACTTGTTTTTAACCATGGAGAAGATATTAAGGATGAGAAAAAAACCAGTGTGGTTAGTGGGGAAGAAGGTAATTGAAACATGTGCTTTCAGAATGAAAGCTTGTGTTTAAAAAATTAATGATTAAAAAAAATAGGTGGTAAAAAACTTACAAAATATCTCAGTCAAAGGAACTAGTATTCTCTATCATATTATGCTGGAACCTGTCATATGTGAAATTGCCAACTCATCATAAGCAAGCCAGTGAAGGTGTTAACATATAACAGATGGGGAAATACAGTGTCTGCTTTTAAAAGGAAAGAAAATTGCAATCTAAATAAGTGTAAACTCAGTGTCATATGAATCACTGGTATTGAGAGCTCTGGACAGACTTTTGAAGGAAAATATAATCAAATAAATGGAAGAACTTGGAAAATGGGATGAAATACAACACATATTTAACAAAGGTAGTTCATGCCTGATTAATTTGATATCTTCTTTGATAAGTGATTTTTTAGACAAGGGAAATGAAGTACATCTAATCTATCTGGACTCAGGCTCTATGAATAATTGATTTTTCAGTTCAACTACTCATCTGAAAAAAAAAAAATTAAGACCTGGAAGAAAGATAATAACAATAATGATTAGAATCAATTGGTTAAAGGTTATGGAAAAAGTAGCAATTTTAATTGCTAAATATGGATGTTCCATATGTCCATTCATAGAAGAAAACCCCCACTATTTTAAAATCATAAAAACAAAGAGTAAGTGAAGAAGGTAGCTATTTTCTGCTCACTGACAACAGTGAGATCATATAAGGCCTGTCTTAGCATTTTTTAAAAATAGTTTACTTTGTTTGATTAGACATTTTAACAATTTTAGGAAAGAAGGATTTCAAACAGAGTTTTAAAATCAGCCCAGGATATGTTAGGTTGTTTAAATTGTTGCAGCTAAAAATCATTTGAAAAGCAAGAGGTGGTCCTATTATTGCTCCTATTCTTAAAATCAAGGAAGAATATTATCTGAGCAAAACCAAAATCAAAAACATAAATAATAAATAATAAAATTAATCTGCTTCAGTTTTTAAAGCCAAAGGAAAAAAAAAATCTAAAAAAAAAGATAGATTGCAATTAAAAGAGTAATGTTACAAAAAATGTAAAAGTTGGGAAAAGACTTTAGGAGAAAACCTATGTAAAATGGACAGTATAACAATCTCATTAACAGGAACTAAAGTAGTAAGTAGCAAATTGCTAAGTTAATAGAAGTATCAGATGTTTTGAAACAATTTTTAATTTACCTCAGGTAATCCTTTCAAGAGAATGCTTTAGTTGGTCATAAGGTTCTACTTTTATTTAGGGAGAAAGGGAAGACATCTATATCCTCAAAAATTCCATCATAAAGGTGACAGTGGTTATATTGAAAAAATAAAATGCATTCAGATGGGTTGCTAATTTTAAAGGGTGTCTTAGGTCCTATATCAATATGGTTATTTAAACTGCTCCTAAAAAAGGGAATGTTTCCTTACAGTGGAAAAGAAATAAGGATAATTCTTGTTCACTGCACACATAATTAAAAACAATTGTTATAGGTTTCTGCCACAGTTCTGGCAAGTACATAAAGAGGTTTATTAGTCAGAAAGGTAAACCCAGATCAGTCAGGATTTACTGTGGTTAGGCAAATTGTTGCTAATAAAATTAGGATGTCTGTGATTTGTCTGTGAATGCACCTTTCTTCATACATTTTATCTGACACATTATATTATTCATCAGAATAGAGAAAAATCTTTGGCCCATCATTATGTAAATATAAATTGCTTCTATTAAAAAAATCCCATCCTATTCTGGAGAAAAACTAAGAACTTCCTTCCTTCCTCCCTTCCTCCCTTTCTTCTCCTGGAATTTTGTATTTAATGAGTAGAGTTTGTTCATTTAGCAATTAAAAGTTGAGGGGTAGCCATGAAAATTAGTGAAGAAAACCAGGACTCTGCACCATAATCTTCAGTTATAACAAAATCAACAAATAATATTGAATTATGCAATTGCAGTATTTCTGGAAGTTTAGGTTTTTGCTTCAGTTGAAGACATTTAATAGAAACAAATCTAAAAGCTGAGACAAATTAATTATAGCTAGTTCTGATCTTAAATACTCGCAAATAGGAAACATACAATGAGGTGTATGGGGAAAAATAGCATTTCAAAATATGATTTCAGTGAGCAACTTTTGTCTTCACAGCAATTTGTCATTTTGGTAGTCAGCTAAAGGACTCTAAGTGTTAACTCTAGTGTTTTCCTGAGACAGTAAGATTCAAATCCTGTCCATCTGGAAAGCTCAGTTTCATGTAGGGACACGCAAGGTCATTCTTGTCACTCTCATTCTGAAATAAATAATATCAAAACAAGTTGATTCTGCTTCCCCAGAATGCTCAATTACTGTCATGGTCAGATTAATACCTTCTAACTCACACTGCCTTAACTGAAACACATGCCAGAAATATGACATAACCTGCAGTTCAGTAGGATCTCTAAAATTTGGGTCAGCTGCCATTGCAATTTTGCTAGAGTTACTTTCTGGACACATTTATTAAAGAGGGAATAATCTGTCCACTTACGCCATTATAAATCCATTATTCTTTCTGGTTTTGGAAGTATGTTTATTTTATATTTGAAACTCTAAGATATATTCTTATCAGAATGAACGTGTTCTCCTCAAACACATTAAGTAATTTTTCATATGGTTGTTCACTGAAACAAAAGTTGAACTCTTTATTTGAACTTACACTGGCACTTTCATTAAACTTAGTAGGCAAATCATTGAGCTTTGCATCAGCAAGAGGTTTGCAACAGTCCCAAATAAAGCAGGAGAAACCCAAAAATTCTTTACTGTTCTTTACAGTCTGTACAAATACAGTACAGTCTGGGGATTAATAGATTGAAAGAAGTACTTGGGAATTATTGGTAAATGAAAAATTAGCTACAACCAGGCAATCTGCCCTTGCAGCCCAGTTGATTAAGAGAGTAGTGAGGCATTGGAAGAAGTTGCCCAAAGAAGTTGTGGACATCCCATTCCTGGAAATGTTTAAAGTCAATATAGCTGGAGCTTTCAGCAACGTGGTCTAGTGGAAGGTGCCCTTGTCCATGGAATCCCTTACAATAAATTACTTTGAAAGATCTCTCCTAATCCAAACCATTCTGTGATTCTCTAATTTTATTAAGTCTGCAGACTATCAAGAGTTACATATTTGAGATTATAAATAATGACAGGAATAATTAGTTAAATTATAACAACACAAAAGACGAAAAAATGAATTCACAATGTAGAAAGCTTCACAAAACATATATCTGAAAAAACTCCTTAACATATATTAGCTATATATATCTGAAATGTGTTTATTACTAATAAGATGACATGAAATGCAAATTAAACCATTTAAAATTGCTGCTTCAGGTCTTTACTGAACAGAAACTGTCAAGTTTGAGATCCCATATGAACCTTAGGTTGAGGTTTTTTTCAAATTTAATGTCTTCAGGGACTTCAATGGAAACTCATTCAATTCAGAAGTGGGTTGTAAAGAGCAAAGATGCAAGGTTGCATAAGCAATAAGACTGGAGAATTATGCAACAAATCTTAGAGTGTCATGTACAGACATCCAAGATGAAATTTATTAGAATATACTATATTGGTACCTCTTTTCATAGAGATAAACTAGCAATTTATTAGAACAAGGAAAATATTAAAATATTCTAAAGATGGGAAGGGAAGAACCAAGATAGAATAAACTTGAAGTAAGAATATGTTCAGCTGTAAATGTTCTAGAGGAATTAGATTTAAAACTGCTGTCATCCCAATAACATGCCATGATGACAAGAAATACAGACTGTCTGATACAATAAGAAGTGTAAATTTTATCGCAATACTTAATAAAATTAGATTTCTGCTGAAGAAGTGTGTCCAAATGAAAACACTTACCTGGCTATCATATGGAGCAGTTATGAGGCTTTGAGCTGCAGAGCACTGGGCAGTTATTAGAGTTAAGATTAATGGAGCTAAGGAAAAGGCAAGTTTGAGACTAATGCAGATAAGGGAAGAGGCATGTTTTAGTCGTGTATATGGCAGACAGGACTATTACATGCCTGTAGGAATTTTACAGCAGTAGGCAGAAAGGATGGGTAAAGTCTGCCCATGGTTCAGTTTTCAGCCCAGTTCATTGCAATATACTTTCATTGGTGGAGGATGTTATCTTCATAGAGAAATACATCTGGAATATGCTGGAAAATTGGTTGAGGAGATTGAGGTGCAGGCACAGAGTAATATCTACTGTCTGAGCATTTGAAACATTAGTGTCACAAATGGCAAGCACAGCCATTAACGGTAGGAGTGTTTTAGGTAACCCTATAGTGATTCTATCAGGAAGACCATCATCCACCGAAGAATTAATGCTCCACATGAGAGTTTGCCTGAGAAGGCACAGGCTTTTGCTGTGCAAAGTTGTATTCTGATGCTTTCAATCAGCACTGTGTTGAGCTGTGCACATCCCTTGGCTGCAGGGAACACGTAGCTGGTACTGGTAATGAAGGAGCCTGTAGGCAGCTGCCATTTGCATCAGCAATAACACCACCTGTGTGTGCTTGTATTTATCTCAGAGTGAAGCAGCCTGTTCTCATGTGAACATCCTTTTGTTTGACACTAGAAATGATTAATAAGATTGTTCTTTTCTAAGAATATCCTATAAGAGCTCTAAAGACCAAAATGCCATCAAACAGATGGGATCTGCATTATGCGTTGTTCCCTGACTAGAGGTCTTTCTAATGATATACAACTGTTCCTTACATCTGAAAGCATGTAAGATTATCTATATTATTCTCTTTTTCCCTACAGTGTTAGCTCCAATAAATGGTGTTTTAAGAAGCATCTTACTGATTCTGAGTGATCTTTTCACTGGGATCATGAAGAACACCAGTCTCAGTGCCTTGCAGCAATGCACTGCAAATCCCAAGGTAGACAAATCAGACATTTAAGCCATCAGAGACTGTTTGTTTCCCTGCAATACAAGTTTGGGGATATGAAGGATGTTTCCTCAGTAGCTGATGGTAGCACATAACCCTACATTCAATTTTGCTTCAGGGTAGCATCTTCCAGGAAAGAAGGCATCAGTCCCTACTTTAGCTGTTCCAATTCAGAGCACCTAGAGTGCAAACACCCTTTCTATCTTATGCTGCCTGTACTATGGAGGTGATAATTCTCCATCAGTGGAGCCCAATATGGATATCTGGGGACAATTCTATCAAAGCTTCTCATCAGGATGACTTCCTACCTGTGCAAGAACTCTTTCTAAGTTATCACACTTGTAAAAAGTCTGGTGTTGATTACAGGACACATAATTTGACAAAATATAGATCTATTTCAAGATGGTAAAACTTATGTTACTAAATAGCTATATTTCTTCATTATGAACAATGGATAAGTTTTCACAGAATGCTCTCTCTCTTGCAGAGTTCCTTGAGGCAAAATGGCTGTGACTATCTGACTTGGTTTAAACCACAACTGATTTGCATCATGAAGCAATGCAAAGCAGTAAGACTGAGGAAATAAACATTGCTGTGTTAATAATGACTTCTTTCAACACTGCTATTTCTTCAGAGCTTATTTTGTTCAAGTAATTTCTAAGAGCAGAGACACAAGTTACTATTTTCTCCATCGCTGCTATTCTACATTAGAAGAGTCCTGTAAACAGCAATTAGCAGAATGTTAGTGATTGTAAGGAACTTAGGGGCAGAGCAATGGATGGCTGTTTTTTCTTGGGAATCGGAGCACTTGGCAAGTCTGAGGAAGAAGCTTTTGGATAGCAACTATTCCCTTTGCATGTGAAAACGAAACAAATGTATAGAATTATCTTATTTACACGATTACTAACTTTATTGCTCATTGTGTCTGAGTTAGGGATGCAAAGGAATGGATGAGCTTTGCTAGCTGAATGGATGCAAAACTGGGCAATATAGAATCTATGAGGAGCAGGGAATGGGTAATTTTCTGAGTTTCTGGAATTAAACTCTGGAATTAAACTGTAGGCCATGACAAAAACCAGGATAATTTTACTTGTAATTACCCTTCTGTGTGACTGGTCACCTAAACTAGGAGACAGTGTTTCAGCTCCTGGACTAGATAATTAATGCATTGAACAAGAAAGAAGTTAGTACTACAATCAAAGCCTCGAGAAAAAACCTAGTGCATTATGTAAGTAATTATAGATGATAACACTTAAAAAAGATTTAAATCATTCTGGCTGTCTAAACTTCATCTGATTGAATACAAAGATACATGTAAAAATGACAAAGGAAATGTCTGTTCAGGGGTCTAGCAGAAGACAGGATCTCAGAGGAAATGAGAAGGAAACTGAAGAGGTAAACCTTCTATGGTCTCCCCTGCTTAGATAGGAAAAGTTATCTGCCACAGTTCAAGAAAATCAGTCTGGAAAAATATCTGGCACATTTCAAGAAAATAAGGCTTTTCCCTCAGGATTATATGGATTAGTGAATTATTAAATTTTCACTTTGCTCATATTGGTATTTTCATATGAAATCACTGAATAAATAAATTCTTCACGTAAAGATACATTTATTTTCACTGCCCTTTAGTAATAGTAGCTTACTGTTATGGAATGATTCTCTGAACACATTTATTAGGTGTCTGACCATTCTCAAAAGATCATGGACAATTATTTGCAATTTTGTTTTGAAGTATAATAACATAAATATTATTTCTATCCATAAACAGTAAATAGAAATGCTATTTGTTCCTTCTTTCTGCTTAAATGACACATTAACCTTTTTGATTAATCTAGTGTTAAAAGTCACATGGCTTTATTTTATTAAACAGCATTTGATGTCAGTCTAAATAGCTCCAATCAAACATCACTTACTGTTTGCCCTTGGAGTGTTCACTTCTTGAGCTATTTGCATAAACAAATCATGTAATACACCTCTCTGATGCAAATCCCATTGATTAATATCACATATTTATCTTGCAACAAAGGACTTCATAGGTTAAAGATCCACTGACTTGAAGAGGAACAAGAGCAAAGAATGGGAATACTCAGTCCTCAGTCATGTGAAGTTCCCTGTGGTGATGATCAGAGCAATTCCACTGAAAGCAATTGAGCTAAAATGACTTTAATCTACATCTTAATTCCATCAGTTTGCCTGGAAAATTAATAGCCAGGCATTTCACTGGTAGCAGCTGGGTTTGTAGGTTCCTACATTCTGTATGACCTTGTCAAATTTCCTCAATTATTATTTGAAATCCTTTGTCCTCAAGCTATAATGTACAAAACTATCCATTGAAATCATAAACTGAATCTAGAAAACTATTTTTTTTCACAATGTTTATTCAAGGTTCTGATTTCATTATGCAACAACATAATGTGTGTCATATTTATTTTCCTATTAATTTATTGATTATTCCTTTTTTGCTAAATCTGCACTTCTAATAACTAGGTCAAGAAGAAGATGGTAAAATGAAGGTCTTGAGAAGGGGTATAAAGTAGCAAAACAAACAAAAAAAAAAGACTTTAAAATAAAGAGCTTAAGTCTTTATCCTGACTACACAATTTAAATAGTTCTGTGATAAAAACCTAATCAAACAGAGACACAACATTCCATTTTCTGAGTCCAAAAATCAGTTCTATCCTTAATTCTCTACTTTTCTTTCAGAAATAAAAGAAGCCCCAATGCTTGTAAGGAATTTCACAACAAAGTAATGGATGCACATGGGACTAGCAAGGAGCTGTCTTGGACTACATCATTACCATCAATAAGTAATTGTCAAGTTATAACCTACAGTTGCAAGTGCTTAAAAAATATTGGTGCTTACACCATTTGGAGTTTGGATTAGAAGCCAGCTTCATCATCTTATCCCTCATGCCGAGAAACTTAAGTTCAGCAAAAAGTAATAAAAACCCCGTACTACAGAATATTTTTCATCGGAAATAACCTTTAAGAAACTGGAGACTCGTGAGTCCAAGACTAAGACTAGGTAAAGACTCGGGACCTGAATATTGTATGCCATAAAGGTACAAGAATATCTTCAATTTATTTATACCATTTTTTGTGTGTGAAATCCCTCAAGAATATTTCACAACAGTCCAAGTTGTCATAAGAAACTATTTTTAAGTACAGAATGCAATTAACCAACCAGACTTAAAACCACACTTTTTAAAAAAATTTCTTTAACAACTATTAGAAAAGCTGAAACTGATATTTGATTCTAGATGCTAACACTTTCTGCCTCACAAACAAAAATATCACACAGGTTAATCCTGGATTCTGCAGGTCTTAGTCAACGATTTGTCTTCGAAAGGGATTTAAGTTGCAATGTCCTGCTGAATAGGACTTTTGACCCTAGGCAATAAGGTCATATTATTATGCCTTAGTTCCTTTGTTGTAAAATAGATATTGCCAAGAAAGGTTGAGATCTGCTGATAAAGAGTACTATATAAACTGTAGCTAGCTCCCAAAAAAAACATTTTTCAAAAAATCCTACTCAAGCCATTCCCTGTTTTCTCTCTGAGAGGTTGTGGTGGTTTTTTCTTGGTTTGGGGGAATTTGTTTTGGTTCTTTTTTTGGGAGGGAAGGAGTGGCTTAGTGGCAGAGATAGCTGTGGCTATTTACTTTAAAATACCATAATGCTTATCTTTTCAGCTGATATTGTATGATTTTTTTTTTCCATGTGCCAGCTTCTGAGACCATTGTATGAAAAGTTTCACTTAAAAGAAATAAACAAATGAGCAAAATTTTAATCAGGCTAATTTAATAAAAAAACCACCCAAGTCAGAAATAATTTAAAATTTCAGCTTGTAACTTGAAGGATGTGCCATAGATATCTTCAAGGCTCCAATGGGCTCTGGGCTATTTGGCAGGAATTTAAATAAATTTAAAAAATCAGGACATGCTTATGAGGTTTCCGCAAACAGAAAGGAGATGCAGCAGAAGAGGATCCAAATGTTACAAAACACACTTCCCAATAACTAGAAGTGTGTCTGATGTTTTTTCCACTTACAATGAATTACAGCCCTTATTTTCCCATTGAGGCAGCTGGAGCTCCACATAAAAAGGCATGAACAGCAGTATGAGAACTGCAGACATATTGCTACTTTCTCTGCTCAAATAAGCTCAATTCCATAGTCAAGTTGGTATTTTGCCAAACGTTGAGAATAGTCAGAATGCACAGGAGTAGTTTACAATCTTTAATTGTAAATGTATTACACAGAATAAGAAAATACTTACCTGTAACAGCACTGTTAAAATTTATCCAAGGCAGTGACATTTTGTATCAAGAATGTCATGATAAACTGGTGCCTAGTGTCTCCTTTGAAATAGCCTGAAAAATAAATCAAGCATTTAATGTTATTAGCATAAATTATAATGTATTCATTTTATTAATGAATTTATTAATGAATTAACAAATATTTAATTAATATTTTGCAAAACAATTTACAGTAAAGAATTTATTTTAATGTACCTTAGTTTAATATTCTGTGTTGTCTACTTTTTCCTCATACTGGGCCAATTTCCTGTATCACATTCTGTACAGTCTCCTTTGTTCAGTCATATAGCTTTCAACCATTCTATATTTGAAGATTAAAATTTACTTCCATAGAGAGACATGGAAAAACTTAGCCATATATAACCTCTTCTTTAGTGGTTTCAGTCATAAGTGATAGGAGAGAGAGTTACTACTGGAGGATGCCAAAGCAGTCAGAGATTTCAATCAGAAGCAGGGCTGTGTAATAAAGGATATTATTTATTTATGTATTTTGTGATGCAATTTACTCATTGTACGAACAGGAGTAGGAACAAGAATGATTTTTAGAGAAAGGTGCTTCAGAGAAAAACAGAATCAGTTTTATTAGCAATTTTAACTTCTGTTTTATAAATATGTCTTATGAAAGACAGATTTATTTTTTTAATTTGAAAAATTGGGGTTTATTTTTGCTTCCTGGTTTGGTTGACTTTTTTTTTTATAATACAATACCAGATATTTCACTTAACAAGGCTGACATATTTTGAAAATTCAGAGAATAACATTTTGTTGCAATTAATTTTTGGTAATTTTTTTAGAAAAATCATTGTTTTCTCTTATCAGTGTGAAATTTTATGTCCTTCATTATGGCAAAATAGATTTGCTTATTGTAAAAAAGAGTATTTTTATTCCCCTGCCTCCCAAGATTTCATTACCCTTCTCAGTAGTGTCCACTTCAAAGTAAAGACTACTGTTTTCATCCTATCAGAGGTCCTGTTAGAGATTTGTGATTAGCTTTTTGAAAAAGGATTCACAAACTGCATAATCTCTATAAAGAAATCATAAACTGTGGTAAAGCTAAGAAAGATACTTTTTATTTACACAATATAAAGCTGTTGAATAATAGTTAATAAAAACTAAATCCAAGACAGAATTATCACAAAAAGTATCATCACACCTTTAGATTATAATGACTATATTGTTATTAAATTTTAAATCACATTAAATTCACTTATATACTGTCACGCTTTAGGAATGCTGTTCCCCAATTTAGTGTTCCCACTGAATAACTCCAAACCATGTGCTGTTTGCTCACTTCTCCCTCCCCGTGCCCTTCCCTCTCCCTGTGGCAGGCTGGAGAGGAAAATTGGAGGCATAAAGGTAAAGGTTACAGGCTAAGATAAAAACAAGTTACTGAAAATAGTAATGAGATAAAAAAAGGAACAGCCACAACATTAATGGCAGAGGGTACAAGAAACAAACAGTTGGTGAGTTCATATCCCCAGCATTATCCAACCTCTGTTGAGGGCAGTTTTAGGCATACACCATACACTTTGAAGGAGGTGTTAGAAAAATCTGGTTTTCCCTTTGTTTATGTTCCCCCTTATTTTCAATTCAGTGTTTTAAGTTTATTCCCATGAATTTAAAAACATTCTCACATTTTGGAAAATTCAGCAGGAAATTGCTTAATATACTAGCAGTAACAAAGTTCTGGCCTTAAACAAATTAAGTTTCAGGTATCTTTGTTCTGAGGAGAAAATCTTTTGTCTTCTTGCCTAAGCAACATGATTTCCATCAAGGGCAGCTGGGGTAAAAATAGGTATGAATCTGACTTGAGAAGGTGAAAACTGTATATAAATACTTGGTCCAGACACTCATAAATGGGAAGTATTTCATCGTTAATTCTTACTTGGGAGCCAAACAAGTGCTCTCATAATTCTTCCTCAAGCGTGGTTACAAATGCAAACCATCTGGAACATGTTTTGCCTAGAAGTAAATTGCTTTCTCACGTAGTGAACTGTCAAAAAGATAGACTGATTTGTAGAGTATTTTAAATATTAGCTCAGGAGTTGAGGCATTGGGTCAAATCCTTTCTCTGACATGGATTGCCTTTGTAATCTTTGGCATTTGACATAAATAGAGGTATCAGGAAAGGACTTAACATGCCTAAGTTGTGATCTAAAGGCCACTTCATTGTGGAAGGACTTGTACTCTGCAGATGTCATTACTTTTACTTTTAGATTTCCTAGAAATGACATAAATGCATATTGGCAGAGGTCAATACACTCTGCCTATCTTAGCTTATGGCTTAGACTTAATATTCATGGTTACAAGTTGTCTCATATAGTTTGGCAAAGATTCAAAAGCTGGATGTCTGTCTGCCTAAAGCCCCCTGTCTGGCCAATGTACTTTGAGCATTCCTAACACCTTCTACAGGACCAAAATCTTCACGTAAACTAATGTGATTCATTATTTTCTTTGAAATACATTTGAAAATGTAGGAAATAAGACAATTGTGGCATATTCCCATGCTCATCATCTTCACTTTAAGTATGTTGGTGTTCAGGGGCAGAGCCTTACCTCGTTGCATTGGTTGTTGAGAGTCATCTGCAGGGGAGATGAATCGCTTTTTGGAGATGTTCTGCTCTTCCCTTTGGCTACAGAATCTACAGTGACTAATGGTAATGTACCAAACCATTACAAATAACATATATGTTGGCGTGAAGCATTGCAACTTGCTGATTCCCTGAGTATTTCAGATCAGCATTTCAGATTTCACCCTGCAGTGCTTGGCTTTTACAGGTGCAGCTCAGGAAGGCAGCATATCTCTACGGGTGGTGGAAATTCATTTGTGCTGCAGGGGCTATCACTGGCAGCCCACTGGAAATCTACTCTGGGAATCTGCTGGGTACCAAAGCCTCTGGGTGTGCATGGCTGGTACGGGATCTGTCAGGTGTCCTAAGTACAGGATCACAGAGAACAAGAGATAAAATCCAGGTATTTCTGTATGTACCCTTACTTAAGCATAAATCACCCTTGCTATTGCTATGATCAGGTTAATATGACAGGCGTGCTTCACAGGTTTTAGGAATGTATTGTGATTGCTTTCATACATATTTTATTTGAGTCATGTTTTTGATTAGTTTAACAAATAAACTGTTCAGGCAAATTAAAGAAATTCCAGGGGGAGTCTTGTTTTTTGTTTTTAACCCAAGGGCAAATCTCAATTGTCAAAGTAGGTAACACTCTTTTTCCCTTAAAATATCCAAATATATTTATTCAGACTTTAAAAAGTGCTTTAGTAACACACCTTTCTTTAATGTTTCATACTATTTTCTTTTATCCTTAGTTTTGGCAGTCATACATGATACTTACTGGGATTTTTGCTTTGTATAAAATATTTAATAGAATTCTTTAGTTACATGCTTTAAATATTCTGCAAGTGGCAGATGGTAAAATGAGAAAACATTTGTTTAAAAGTCAAAATAGTCAACAAAAGAACAGATCACCTTTCTCCTTTGGAAGACAGTAATTTGGCACACCTATCTGCTTTATATCAAGCAGAAACAAAACACAGCCCTGTAAAACAGTGCTGTAAACAAACAAAAAACCCACCAAAACAAAGAAACTAAGAATAAAGAAATGCAGAAAAGTATCCTCAGCATCATAAGATGTTACAAATCAGGCCATTTCTGTCTCCTCTTTTTCAGAAAATATCTGACTTAAACTGTATGAAAAACTGCAAACTCTATTTATTTTCTTATTGAACCTATAGCCTGCTGTAGGCATCCTTCAGCCTTCAGATTTTAATGAGTGGACTGCCACCAGGAAAATGTTAGCAGCTGGTCACTAACTTAAGTTTTTGCTTAAGGATGCAAAATATTTGATACAACACTATGGGTAGTTTCTGTGGCTTTTAACACTCAGACCTGCAAGACTGTGTAGAAACCTTCATTTAATATTTTTAAGAGATGAAAGAAATCTTCAAATAATATAATTTTATATTGTTTCTAGGTGTGCAAATAAAAATCCTATTTCTTCCAATTTTAATGTAAATGCTGTAAAATCCTTTCCAGAAGTAAGACCTTTGGAATACACTTGTTCGGAAATGTTAAATTAATGTTACTAACTCTGAAGTTGCATTGCTAATATTCCCTAGACATCTTTGTTCCTCAATATAGCACACTAATCTTTCAGTGTCTGATGATACAGGTGGGAAATTTCTGGTCAACCTTCTCTAGCTTAAGTTCACTTCTTTCATTGATTGAGGCAATGAATTTCCTGGAATCCCTCTTTCTTTTCAAAAAGGACTGTCAGGAGAATGAAATTCTGTTTTTGTGATAGAATTTGGCGATGGAATATTTTACTTTTCCTCTAATTTTTGGTTTACAGTTTTTCAGTGGCAAAAATTATGTGTTACAAGGAATAAATGCCATAACACGAGTTTAAACTATTTAATTTTGAAATGTTCTTAAGCAGAGCAAAAGGTGTAACTGCAGCCCCATATAATGTCATTTGAGGTTAATGACAATATCAATTGTGTACCCATTTTTTGGAGAGAGCCTTTGTGAAGAGATGTGTTTCCACGAATTTGAAATCCATGCTCTGTGACAGCTGCTGACTGGTAATGAGTTCTAATGAGCTGTCTCTTTTCTAGGAAAAAAAACCCAACATTTAAGACAACAATCTCTTTGCAAATTGTAAGAGCATGGGAGCAGAGGCAACTTCTCTATCCTGAGCTGATAAGCACATGCTGACATCAATAGCATTTCAATTCAAAAGCAAACTTGCACTTCTCAATTCAAATGTGAAAACAGAATGTGAGATTACTGTTTGCATAGACAATCAAGATTTGCATTTATTTTCTTGTGGGCTTTGTGATACAGTAATGCTTTTGTTATTTCAATACTATTAATACCTTAGCAAATGACATGCCCTAGAAAATACAGACTAGAATATGTTCATCTAATATAAATCTATAGATTTAAATATATTGTAAATATTTCTACATTCTGAAAGAGATTAAATATATGCATTGGTGTCAGAAAGTATTTCATATACAAAGACAAATGTACCTACTCAGAGCTGCCTCTGAGGCTTTGTATCAGTTCCAATACTATTTCATAAGACAACACTCTCAGAAGATAAAGGACAAAGGGCCAGAGAGTAATCTTATTGACTTCAGTGTTAATGAAGATTTACCCCATACTGAATGAGAGGGTTAATGTTCATACAAAAATGACCCTTTGATTTCAAAACCAGAGTTTAACTTTTTTGCTTTTCCAATATATTTTCTTTATGTACTAAATAATAGGTTTATTTCTATGGTGCTTTTCTGCATTTTAAGTGCAAGTGAACAGATTTTCTGATATTAAACCCCTCATTCAACAAAGTGTATTACATGTACAGAAATATATATGTTGCATATTTTCTTGTACACTCTGTGTTGTCACAGCTGATGATGTACATACCTTATGCTAGAGCTACAAGGGCTTGGTAAATTATTCCACTGCCATAAATAACTTAGTTTTCAAAACACGTTCTACATTGTTTACCTACATTTCAGTCTCTCTGATGACTGAGTAAATATGTAACCTGGAAAAAAATGTATACTATGTAAAGTAGCTGGCACACAGGAGAAGTTCCAAATTAAGTACTTCCATTTATTTATATTTTTAAAACATCTCTGCATATGTATATATAAATATATATATAAAATATATTTCTAACAATTAGGTAGGAATACAGACATTGTAATTGATTTTTATTCACATAATAAGTGTGGATAATGTCAGCTCTGTTAGTTGTGTTAAGAGAAATCTATATTAGAAGGCCTAAATGTTTGAATCCTCATATTTGCCTTACTACTTTCAATTACTGGTAAAATATGCTGACATGGTAGGTATAAGAAATTTAATGGATACAGGGTTTTATTAAACTGATCCTTTGAAAGTACAGTGGCAAAGAACATTTCCCACTAAGTTATACAGTCTTGGACTAATCTCCTGAAGAAACTTTTGGCTATAAATGAACTAAAAAGGAAGATCCATCTGTGAGACAGAAATGTACGGAGAAGTATGAGAAGATTACTCCAGCATTTTGTGCAAAAGAAACAGAATGTTTTTAAACAAAAGTGGATTTTCCAGTAAACCCAAAAGAAAAAAAAATTAATTAAATCCAACCATAATATTCTGTACTTCCAGAGAAAAACATGAAGGCACCCTTACACAGACTGGCCTTTAATCTGCAATTGATTCCTTCATGTATAGTCAGCTTCACTGATTCAAACTAGCCAAGAAAAGCTGCAGTTTTCATTTTTTAGAGATTTTCATATATCCCCATTTTCACATAAATTATTTCCTATAAAAAATAACACAGGAGGGAATCATCCATGCCTACTAAAGTGCAAGGAGGACACAATTTTTAATTAACATCCATTCTGTCTCTTAGTTCTAGAAGTCATGGTTAAAAAACTGTCATTTGTGGATGCTCTCAAAGAGCTCTAGGTCATATAAAAAAATCTTTTCCAAATGTTACATAAAATTATAGTATCACAGAATGGTTTTGGTTGGAAGGGGTCTTAAGCACCCTCTAGTTCCCACCCCTCTGCCAGGGGCAGGAACTCCTTTCACCAGACCAGGTTGCTCAGACATCCATCCCAGCTGTACCTAATGATTATTTCCTCCCTTATTCACCATTCCCTTTGCCTATGCACAGCTAGCTGAGTGAAACCAATAATTTGTCTCCTGGTGGTCTATTGCTAGCTATTCCAAGGGAAGATCCAAGGTAAGTGTCTGAACAGCTGTCTGTTCTTTTTGAACAAGCCAATAAAATAAGTAGATGTCATCAGAAAACTGAAAGACTCCTGTAAATGCTTTCATTAGTTTTGCTTATTTAATCAAACACCAAGTTAAAGTTAGCCTCCCTTTTTACCCACAAGCAGCTGAATTTAGCCATCCTGTCTGAACTCAGAAATTCTACAGGCAAAATGTCTTTTCTTCTTTCTTTGTAGTATCAGTCATTGATTTTTGGCTACTTTCTGACCTGATTGAAGGACTGTAAGCCTGCATCTTTGCACAAGAGATCCAGGCACTGGACTATTACTTATAACTGAAACATATTTAAAGACATATATATAAATATATTTCCTTAAATGTTGATGCCAGGTGTTCAGACAATTTTTAAACTCGTGTCATCTTTTGCCTGTTTTCAGAGCCAGTGATCATTTTTTGATTAAAGCAAACTTAGAGAGATTTGGTTTTCTGCACATGAAAAATGAATTTACAGCCTTTGATTGCTTCTATGCAGAACAGAAATATTACAGACATTTTCAAGATTTTAATGAAAAGTTCCATTATACATCTAGCTGCCATACAGAGGCATAACATACATGAAATAATTCAGCAAACATCTTAAAAGCATAGGAAGGGGATCATATTAACTCTTTTAGGAACCACTTCTTAGCAGATTTATATTTACTTCAATGACTTCAGTGTGCAGTGTGGACCTGTAACGTAAGCAAAGAAACACAAGAAAAGCAATAGCAGCAGGAGCTTGATAAGGATAGGGCACACTGAAAATGTCAAAAGGTCCATCTATAGAGCAGAATATTCTATAGAGCTGAGGAGGTCTGAAAACTTATTCAATTGTATAAAACAAATAAATATTTAAAATACTCAAGATATATTTTTTTTCTTATTTTAAAATAGTGATTAATGTCCTCTTTGCAACTTTCCCTAGATGACTTCTGAATGATCCACTTCCTTGCCTCAAAGAAGAAAGATTTCTGTTATTTAGCATGGAATATTCAGTCTGCTATGGAGTCATATAAAATGTAAATTTGTTAGTGCCTGCCTTCTGAAGAGTTTCAATATATATAGTATCTAATTGCCTGTGTTATTTTCTCCTGTGTTTAAGTGGACAAATGCCCTGTGTACTGATTGAGAGTATAAGTATTTATAAGTATTTTGAAAACATTTCCTCTGCAACACTAATCTAAAGATGAACACTTTAGAGAAAAACCAGGGGAAAAGGGAAACAAATATAGGCCTCTTATATATGGAAGAAAACTGAAAGTGCTGACTTTCTAAGCAACTTATCCCTATTCTAACAGACATGAAAATGCTTTTACTCCCTGTCAAATTGAAACAGAGACTTTCCATTCTAATAGAGAGCAGGGGAAAAAAAAGAATAATTTGATTGACAGAGCACATGAATGGGAATGAGGAACCTGGCAGATGAGGACAGAAGAAATGAGGCCACTGTGCTATGACAAGAGAGACAAAAAAAAAAAAAAAGGTCTGTATTTAGCTACATACTTTTTCAATAAATTTTCACACATTATATTGGATGAACATAGAGAGGAAAAAGGCCCAGGAATGGTATAAAGAACTTCATCACAATGGGAAAAGGGAAACATGAACTGCCGCACATCCCCAAAAATCTCTTTTAATTCCAAATATATATATTATAAGACAGGGATCTGTCTTATAATACAAGGCTATTTGTGCTTTAAATCAGTTTGTTAATTTTTATAATAGCACAGTGTGTTGCATGGTCAGGCCAGGTTTCTAATAACATGCAAGACTGAACTAAATTTAAAACACAAATTAAGGAATATGGAGTTAAATGGAAAATGTAATATAATTTCACATGATACTATCAAAGTCAAATTACAGCAAACTAGATGAAATCTTTTCTGATAAGTAATTTTTTAATCAAGGAAAATACAAATCTGACCTATAAGTAATTACATTAAATTTTTTTTAAAAAGGAAAACAAAAGAAAGATGTGGCAGTACCTGGAAACTTCCAGTTCAGCTGGACAAAATGGACATCATCTTCAGAATTTTAAGGGGTAAGGAACTACTAAAGAAAGGACAGCATATGCTGAAAGTCAGACTAGGGAGCAGAAAGGAAGCTACTCTTGAAGTGTCTCAAATATTGGTCTTAAAAACTTATAACTTAATTTATGAAATAATAGCTATGTTACAGAAAAGATGGTGATAATAATGGCTGGTGATGGACAGGGTTGGAGACCCCCTCAGGAAAATTAGGATATCATGACAGACATTCAGAAATAAGAAGAAATATCTGCAATAAGATGGGAATTTATGATACCTGTATGCACTCTTGTGTCCATGAAGCGTCTATAAGCTCAAAGCAATAGGGCTGTAATGACTATAAGAGGCATACTTAACAGAGAAATGGAAACATTGATGTTGTTATATGTAACATTGCAAGACTTCACCTGAAAAAATGTGTACAATGTTTAGCTAAAAAATTGAAATGAAAGATTGAAATGAAGGAGGGTGCAAACAAGCTTTTTAAAAATATGTGTGTGACCTAAATGAAGGCAGAATTGTTTCAGCTGTTAGATGATGTGACAGAGAAATAAATGGGAAAAATTTTCTATTATTATATTAGGAATAGTCATAATTTCCTATTTTATCCCTTTTCTTCTGCTCATCCAAGTACCCTAACAAATTAAATAGAGAATACTGACCTCTTACACTCAAGTAGAATGAGTGCAACTATTTAAATAATGTAGAATTTATTGTCTAAGAATCTATGAAAAAAAAAAAATCTTCTTTTCATGGTCAAGCAATCTGCCAGTGAGCCTAAACCTTAAATTCAAGCCCTGTATTTGTACTGTGATCATAGGTGTGCCATATTTTAGGTGATGCCTATTTTGGAGCTTGTCAAGTTTGTTGCACATCATTCAAGATAAAAATCGGAACCAAGAGACCTTTCATAGGTCAGAACTGTCTGTGCCCCTCAAAAAAAGATTATTTTAAATGAGTCAAGAATTTTAGACCAAAGCCATAGAAGTTTCAGTCTTTGAAAGAATATGTAAAATGCAATTGACATACTGGACCAAGAGCTTTCAATAGGAATACAAAAGGATGTGGTTGTAAAGTATTTAATTACTTGGGAAGGACTGGCTTTGGAAGGCAACCAACTTGTCTAATTGTGTGGACTGTGAAAAGCTTCAGAACTGAGAAATGACAGTTTTTAGTTTGTATTTGTGTTGCCCATATCAGCCCAGGGTTGTTGTCGTAGGATGATGTCCTACAAACGAATAATAAAAAAATAAGTATGTCAGCAGTGTAATCTTCCCTGTAATCTTAAACTCATTAGAAAAATGAGATTGTGCACTTTTGTCTAAAGAATCACTGAGTTTTCTTTATAAGCTGTGAGATAATCACCATGATATTCATGGTAATATCCAGCACAAGACCTACCTTTGGCTTTGTATCAGTAATGGAACAATTACTGAAATACAGCACCCAGCACAACAGCAGTGGCAGAGATGAAGCTGCAGTCTGCACCTTAGTGATGAGGTCAGGCTATCATCGCCTTGGGAGCACATAACAAAATTAAAACACTTGTCTGTCAAGTTTTTTTCTCTGTGCTAGGTCACCTGGCTTTCTTTGTGTGCCCTCTTCCCACTCACAGATGCCTTTAACACAAGGGGTGCAAAGTCCAAACTCATTGAGGAAGAACCCTAGGT
The DNA here is from genome assembly GCA_013398995.1 of Alaudala cheleensis. Lineage (NCBI taxonomy): Eukaryota > Metazoa > Chordata > Aves > Passeriformes > Alaudidae > Alaudala > Alaudala cheleensis. Next base: position 56,611 of record VWYE01021660.1, read on the forward strand.
AAAACAGCTTAGACCAGCCATCTAATTTTTAAGGCATTAAAATAATTTTTTTATTGTCCTGAATGTTTTTGAAATTCAAGAAGTAATGAAGTCCCATCCCTAGAAAAAAAACTTCTAAGTACTCCTAGAATTTAAATAATGATAGAAGGAAAAGTGCACTTTAAAAATAACCTAAGCCTTTGTTTTTCCTTCTCCAAGATTATTACAATAGTATTTATTGCAATTTCTAATTTTCATGATAAACAGCAAATTATTACCCATTATTCAAGGGTTTAATTATAAATGCCTTAATTTATATATATCCCTCCTTTCTTTGAAAGACTCAGGTAAAAATCTATTAAATTCTATTAATCCATAAAGTCTATTTTTTAATTGTCAAATGAACTTCATACTTTTAATGTCTATTCAGTATTGAGAGTTTTAATCTACTAGGTAGAAATCTAGGTGGTACAAACACAGACCCAGTAGTACTGTGAGCTTGGGCTATATAAGAATTATCTTCAATGCCTAAAATAATTCATGAGAATTTGGGAGACATCATAACACCGAAATCAAAACCTTATTAATGTATTTCATTTTCAGGAACCTGAAACAAGTAAATGTGAACAGCATGTCCACCATCTGATGATAATTTATGGTTAGAAATAAAGACAGCTGGACTCTTGTCTGGTCTTGATGTTGCATAATTTTTTTAAACCCAAATTTCTACTTAGTGTCAATCAGTACTACAGATATTCAAATATATATTTAGGGCAGGAACTGATTGCCTGTAGGATTCCATTAGTAAAATATCTTCTTAAACACAGAGTTACCTTGAGTCAGTTTAAAGTAATATGTCATGTTTTAGTTTGTTTCAGGTTTGCTTTTTTTTGTTCTATCTTTTATTTTTTTTCCCAAAATAAAAGATGAGCCTTCTAAATTCAAAGTACACTGGAAAATCATTATTTTTAGCAGCCATGGTTATAATAATAAAAATAACATAAAAAGCTATATTATACAATGTGTTTTCTATAACCCCATGCTGATTAACATTAAAAAAGAATTAAAGAGGACTAATGCAATAATTCAAGTCCTAGATTACCACTTTCATATTTTTGTTTAATATATATATATTACAAGCCTAAAATATGTGGTCATTCTGTTTTAAAGTATTGATGAAACACCAGCATTCTTCCAGTTCCCTGGAACTTCTCTCATGTCCAGGACTTATAGAAAATCAACATTATTGGCGCATAAAAACACTTGCTCAGCTCTTTTAAAAGCTTTAGATTAAAGTTATTAATCCTACTTCTTTGAAATATCTCACTTTACAAGGTTCTATTCAATATTTTCCTGCATTACTGTTGAAATTTAAAATATTTTGTGTTATTACACTACATGGCTGAAAATAAATACTTATTAAATAGCTCTTTTTGTATTATTGTTGAAAAAACCCTGACATTTTCACTTCATAAGGAACAATATAGGATATTTTTCCTCTTGTATATTGATACTTACATTTCTTCTAATTCAATATATACCAGGTTCTGCCTTTTTTCGTTTGGTGCTTCTCAACAATTTCTTACAAGCTCTAGTGGTTTCATTACTTATGACTTTGCCTCCTGTCTGCATTTGTTTCTTAATTAGAATGATCTTTGTATATATATATTTAACTGATTTCACTGTTGTAGCTGTGCTGGTTTCAAGGACTTTCTCCTGCTGAAGTTTTAAATTTTTTTCTTCTCACTTTCTTGGTTTCTATTTTCATTTTCCATTGATCCTGCGCACAAACATTTTCTTTCTTCCTAATTCTAGTAAATTGCAGTGAAAAAAAGAAGCTTCAAGGCAATAGAAAGCAAACACCTATTCCATACCAAAGTATAATCTGGTGTTAGCAATAGTGCAAAATTCCAGAGAATAAGATTTGTACTTGTCTGGAGCAGTTAAAGAACCCAACCTCTTTTAGTAGGCTGTCTTAGGCATATTTGCTGTAATCAACTCCCTCTGCCAGAGCAGTTAACTAAAAATTCTCCATAAATTTTACTTCAGTGGAATATCTTCTGAGAGCCAAAAGAGATAAGTAAAACTAATTATCTAAGCCTGTGTCCTACAGAAAGCTGTTTCCTCTTATTTCCTTTTTCTTTACTCTGATGATGTACCTGATAATTTGTGGCAGTGAGAGTTTCAGGCTGGAGTTTCCTGGGAACCCACAACATTGTTATTCTTCTCTTGCTGGTGATGTACACAGTTCTTTCCTTCCAAACTACTCTATCACATTCTTTACATGGTAGACTACACTGTACCTATAAAACAGAGCAGGGAAGTTGTCATGCTCCAAACCAGGGCAGGAGGCTCTGGACATGTCCTTCTCCTGAAGGAAAGAGTGACTGGGCAGGAAAATGAAGAACTAGAGTTTACTGCCTTCATGTTCTGGGGCTGAAAAAAGAGAAACCTATGCCATCTCTAAAGAGGAAACATAGAACAAAGGATATTTATGTACATAAATGTCATTTCCTTGTCTTGCAGTCAGATTTCTTTTTACTTACTGGTAATTTAAAAGAATTTTAAATTATGGTTATGTCACAAGGTCAAAATTTCCAAATTTTATTTGCCGTAATTATTAAGCAGAATAATTTTACCTATTTTAAGTTAACCTTTATTGATTTGTGTTTATTATTAAGGATCTCACCCACTATATAATCAACTGTAAAACCTTACAGAACACAGATATGAGAGGCTAATATACCAAAAGGATTTTTTTTCCTCTGCATTTTTTCTCTACAGCTGAAAAAGCCTAACAGCTGTGCTTAGAATAAATTTCATGAATCCAGATTACTGTGAAGAAAAAGAAAAGCCTAGTAGCACATATACCTCTTTGCTTTCTCACCATGTGCATTCCAGAAATGTTTTTGTTCAAAATCCTGCCAGCTGTGGGAAATGTTGGTGCTGCAAAAAGACAACATACCTCCACTGCTGGCTCTTCTGTGGTTTGTAACCACTCACCAACAACATTAGGATTTATCTTTAAAAAGATCAACAAAAGTAGAAAGATAGTTGCCAGTGGTGGGTCTCAATGAACCATTCTACCCTTAATTTTCTTCCTTGCAATGTCTTTTAAAATAAAATTCAATGATGAATCAATTTGAGGTCGTGGTACGTGCTCTTGAATCACTTCTTACTTTCCAGAAGGATCTCAGCATTGTGCAGTATTATGGCTTTTTTTTTATTTTCCTGCTGAGGATAATGAGCAACACAGAAATTAATATGTCTGAAGGAAAACTTAAACCTAAATGGTTTTGCTTCTGTCAAACAGGAACCTACCACTGCCACTTTTATTCATGTCAGTGGCACTGGTGGTACCACTTAGAGAACAAGATCATATTTAATGCATGTCAGGCAGAGAGACTCAAAACTTTTCAAAGTCTGGACTTCTTCTGTGGAAAGTATTTTTAAATGCTGCTCATTACAGTATGCATGTAACATTTAACGTAGGATCAAATTAATCTCAACATATAGAATCCATTTGTTTAATTTCCATTAGACTCTGTTTTCACCCCCATTTCTTAATAAAAGTCAGATTTTGCCTGTCATAATCTTTCAAAGCACTTACTTGTACATTGCCACACTTACCACAGCTGTCCCTTGTGTGTATCAAATGCAATGTGCTACTGCCTGTATTGTCTGTATCTCAGATAAAATGTCATGCTGCTGCTGCTGTGCAGCCTGTCACCTGTGCTTAAGTACTTCCCTATCATGGAGCTCACCTCTGACTGCATCTTGGCAGCTGCCAAATCAGTCTTACAGGAACTGTGACAAGAACTGTAATATGGAGCAAAATTTGTAAGGCATACCAAGGACAGAAACAAAAAAAAAGAAGTTATGTATGAATTCACAGCTAACATAGCACCAAAAAAAATTGCCTTTAAGTAAGCTGCAGTTAAATGACCATATCAAATAAAGGAGCTACCTGAAGTAATTCTGAACATGAATTAATGAGCAGAGCTCCAAAATTTTCACCCTTGCTTAAGTCATACATTTCCTTTAGCCTAGCTCCTCCAGACTTTGCCTTTATCAGGTCAGGCCTGACTTGACATGTGACCAAAGCAAGACATGAGTTAGTAGCCTAGTGGTTAGGAATACTGTTCCTGAAAAAAACCTGTGTATTTTTTTATCTGAAACAAGCCAATGCTTTATTTTGTTTTATTCTGATCTTATCTTCATCATTTTTCATTACAGACTTTCAAAAAACTCACACTTTTCCCCTTGAAAATTCTGGATTGGAATTTTCTGGCTTAAGATCTTGGTTCTCTAAAAGTGATGCAAACATGTTTGAATTAAACACCTGCTGATCTTACTGGTCCTTTAATTTCATAAAGGAAATATTAAAAGAGATGTGTTTTACCCTCTAGATCATCAGTTCTCATGTTATATTATATATAAATATTACACATGCTGAAAGGCAGGTGACTTCAATTTTCTGTGTTGCAGCATCAGGTTCTCCTGTGTTACACATCTAACTATTGAGTCTAGGGAGAGATTAAATCATGCCTACAGTGTTTACATCTGAGTTTGTCACCCTAGATTGCCTTTATCAGTGGAGAGATATTGGCCATTTCAGTCTGTAATTAGTCTGGCCTGGTTTAGATAGCTGCCTTAAGATGCTATAAATTGTTTCCATTTCCCTGCAAGTGCTCTTATGTGAGAAGAGGCAGACACTCAGTGGTGACATGTCCTAGGTGACCGTATCCTCCAATTCTGCATCATTCTTCCTTCAATTTCAGCTATGAATTAGACCTGCAAAAATAAGATTAAACAACTTAATTGGGCAGAAGAAGTGGTCTTTCTTTTGAGGCTCTCAAGGGGTCTGACTTCATTTCATATAACCAATGTTCCCACTTAATTCAGGAACAGGAAATACAAAGTTTAGGTGCAAGGAAGATGTCATGGATAAATAAACAGAAAAATTTCACTTCTGGTTCCTCTCTGAATGCAGATTGCTCAAAAAGCAACAGTTGACTGAAATATGATCCCACAGGGCTTGAAAATGTGCCTTTGTCCCCACCCAACCAGTTCTATGACACTGTATTGTCACAATACACCTGCAAAAGGAATAGACAAAACCTAATTCAGATGGAAGATAAGGTCATCTTCACACACTTTTAGAAGTGCAGAGGAACAAAAGCAAGCAGGAGGAGGAGTTCCTCCAGGTTGGCCCCTCACAAGGCATCTCAGGAGTGTGTCAGTCCCTCAGGCAGTGACTGAGATACAACAGCCAACAGGACATGGTCTCCAGGCCTCCTTCCAGACTGGCAGTGGATACTGCCAATACAGGTAGAGGATTCAGTGTGGGATGCAGGGGGAGAATTTGGATTGTACAAGACTATTATGAGATAATTAGAGGACAAACCAAAGGAAAGGCATGGGAGGGTTTTGCGCAGCTTGTGAAGTAACAAGAATGGGAAAACAGAGAGATAAAGAGATAAAAAGGGCCAGGTACCTATCATCAGGCTGCTGCTCAACATGCTTCATTGGCCATTCGCTATGTCTGATCACCTTGATCTGTCCTGTACTCGTATTAAGTTCTATTTTTTACTAATTTTCTGAGCAGAATTTTATTTTCAACATGCAACATGGAGACCTGAATATCAGCAGACAGAACCAAGGAGTGCAGGTCAGAGAGACCACATATCTCCTGTGCCAGCAACTTCAGAGGCTGGAGTGGTACCTGCTGGAATGTGTTCACTAACCAACAACCACCTGGACTAGCTGCTGAGTGCAAGAGGGCAGCAGTAGAGACCTGAGTGGTCTGAGAGAATACAGGTGACTAAGCCAGCAACAGGAGAAACTGCAAAATGTGGGGGTCATATTGATCAGCATCTTGTGTTTATGTGCATAAATAAACTGGTACACCAGGGAATCCAGGGTCTGGGCAATGTGTAGACTGGGTATCTAAAGGGGGGATTCATGCTATATTTGGGGATAAATAGCCCACTAGCAGACCTTCATGCTGAGCTGTTGGAGGTGGAAACACAAAGGCTGTCTCTGCTACCTGTATTTGTGTGAGTGTTTTTGTCTTTGCTAATTTGTGTGGCCAGTCATGTAAGTATGTACATATGCATTGTGGAAGAGTGCATCTCTGAGTGTAGGCCTATCAAGAACACATGCTTGGCTTGGTCTGGCTGCTGGCTGGACCCGGGACCATGGTCCTGTGGCAGCCTTATCTCTGCCAGACTATGGGATTCAGCAACTTGCAGTGAATTTTATATGCATTTGGCTTTATGTATTGCTTAAATGGAATATTATAAACAGTTATAAACTTACAGAGAAATGTGAGGGATGATTTCAATCCTTTGATTCAGATGAGAATTTCTCTTATATGAGAGACAATTTCCTCAAATATCAAAACTCAAGGGCTTCCTTCTGTGTTTTATAATACTTTTGTTCAAAAGCTGCAATCTCTGAAAGACCTAGTTGTGAAGTGTGGGAATGAATTTTGTACTCCATTTTCATTGAAATAACTTTTGGTATTGGATAAAGCTTTGGACAGCCACTTCTTCAGTCTTTGCTATGCTGGTTGTAAGTGTGGATTATTTGTGTAAATATTAAGTCAGTCATAGAAGTTTGGGGTTTGAAATCGAAGGGGGAAAAACTATCTTGAGGAAAGGAAAAATTGTGCAGAGAGAGGATTTTTAGTATAACATTAAAAAAACCCTAAATCTATTTGCAATTTGAAATTGCACCAAGTTATGTACCCAGGACTTTCTAAAATGGGAAATCTATTTCTTGTCCATATGTTTGAGGTTTTATACGACACCCATGATAATTACAATTTGGCACAATATGATACTGAAGTTGGCTGTTACAGTTATTTCTAAAAAAGAGTGAGCAATGAGAACAATCATTTCTATATCTTCTTTCAGAATAATACAGGAAGCATTCTACAATAGCTGCACTTTTTTATGGGAGATTTTGTCAATTTCTTGCATTATATGCTATATGATGAGACTGAAAGACCATTAGGTTATCACAGTTTATTTGAAAAAGATGCCAATAGGAAGTAGCAAGCCATAGCTACCTGGTTTGTGTGAAAACACAAAAAAAGTCAGAGAAAACCACTGGCTTAATTACTATATTAATCTGATTATTTTCTGACTGCTATTCAAAAAATATATGCAGTTAACTATTTTGACATGATGGGAAGTCATTCAGTGCTTAAAATCATCAAAATTGTCATACTATGCTGAATCCACATCCATCTACCCATTTCCTAACAATGTCTAGCAGAGGAAGAATAAAAGTGTGTAATAAATCTTAGTAATGCAAGCCCAGGCCATAGCACGGTGCAGGGAATTCTAAACTCAGGACCTAGTCTTTCTCCTTGATACCTTCTGATGGATTTGTCTTCTGTGAATATATTTCATTGCTCTCTGAATCCATGCAAATATTTGGCATCCTCAGAATCTGTTGTCAATGACATTCATTGTTTCTGTTTCATGTCGTGATTGGAGAGGCCATTGTATCTCTCATTAACTTTACTAATAAAAATGGATCACTACCAAAATTAAATCGAGAACTAAAAGGTAGGCATCAATAAAGTAATTTGCAAGTAAGCATGGTCTTTGCACCTTCCCTCTGTAGCCACACTTAAGACTGCCTTTGAAAAGATATGATTGTTTCAGTTTGATTGTCCTGAGCTACATGATGTCACATCACCTTTAAATAAGAGTCACAGAGACAGCTAAATAAGTGCACGTCTTCACTTGGAAATGCTTCCTTATGATCTGGCTAAGAATACACAGACCCTCTGCTGACAAATCGGCAGAACTCAGCATTCCTTTAGCTCCATCTCTGTTTTTGTGATAAAACCCCCAATCCTTTTATTCAGTGCCTATCCCAGTTAATTTAGTTTTGCCACCTCTTACTCTCTAGTGTTTGTATCAGATTTAGTTGTAAGCAAGCAGAGTATGTATTACTCCAATTACTTTATGAGGTATGGCTAGGCAGAGAGGTCCTTGAATGCAAGGACCTACCATACAGTTCACATAAACTTGCATTCATTTTTTTTAAGGGGAAAAATGGCTTTCATTTCTGGTTGATAGAATTTATCTATGAGATGTGAAAATCATAAACATATTCATCACAATCTTTCTTATTCTGGTCCTGTTAATGGATGTGCATTCTCACGGTGATTGCATCCCTTTTCTATCAATTTATATAGAAAAATGATATGTTCTTTTCTATTAAATATTCTGAAAAAACCATATTTTCAAACTTAAAATCCTTCTTGTACTATAATGAATCTATTTTATTACAGTTGAAAGCATGCAAGAATATGTCCATTTCTATTATATTTAAATTCAGTGCGAAATACCTTTTTGTTAAAATATAACATCTGCTTGTAAAGCAATATTCACTCTTACAAGGAAAACAAAGTACCACACACCTGTGACATTGATTTAACATTTGGAATGACAAAAAAATTCCTTAAAAGGAGAGAGTAAATTGTTAAAGACTAAAAAAGAAATAAGGGAAAAAACCATCACTCTGCCCACTTTTCCATTTACAACAATAATTTGTATCTTTTAAATAATGCTACTTCTCTGCATTTCAACATACATTTAACTACATTCTTTTCCTCTGCATCAAAGCTCAGAACCATAGCCATGTATGCCATAGAAATCTGCAGGTTTGTAGTGGGAGCAAGTTACATGTAATTATCTCTCTCACCTCTGCCTCTTTGGACCCATCCATGACCATCCATTGGCAATGTTACCCTTCACAACCAGGTGAAAAGCTGCACTGAAAGCTATTTGTTTTCTGATTCAGTTCTGTGTCATTAGACTGCTCAGTAGCTGAGTCAGTAGCTCAACTGATGTACAGCAAAACCTAGGTTATAAAATTCTGTGATAGTTATGTGAACTTTTTTTGTGGGATTATATACTTTTCCAGATAGAGGAAAGGAATTTCTCTGGAAACAGTTTATTGGAGATTAACACTTTAAAAAAAAAAAAAAAAAAGCTCAATCTTGCTTTCTCTGATGAGTGTCACAGGGCTTAAGCAGTGTCCAGCTGTGTTAGTGTGATGCAGAATCACGTCTCCTTGAAGCTAAACCCAGAGTGTGATGGTGCTGTAGGGACTGCCACCTGTGAGCCATAATGTATTAATACATGTAACAGGAAGATCAGATAGCTGAGGACTGATAAATATTAGTAATGGATTCATCCTCTGGAATCTAGGAAGGGTTACAGTTTCCTGGCAAGCAAGGGGAGTGAGGCTGCAGTATTTGCTTCCACAGCACCAGTCGGAAGGAGTAAAAGGAAAACTTGACAGCGTAAGCTGACAGCTGCTGACTCCAGGCTTTTAGAAGCCTCGTCAGTGCTGCGCTGAGCAGCACACAGTGATGGTGGAAGAGTACAAACAAGTGAACTGAACTAGAGAATAAAAATTGTATGCAGTGTCTGAGAAAGGCTACTGATCCAAATTATTTCAGTGAAATGGATGTTAAGTGCTTCAGCAATATAAAGAAGTCCTCTTTTGCCTTATCAGAAGATATCACATAAGAATACAAATCCCTCACTGACCTTCAGAGTCCAGAAATGGTGCTCACAGTCAGTGTGTAAGGACTTATAAACAACAAGATGGAGAAAAGCCAAATAGGTGTTTATCTGACAAAATATTCTTGAGACTATGTCTAGCCACATTCTCCCTGTCATCCTGGAGGACTAATTTTTCTTTCTCTTTTCCCATCTCTGAGTCAGAGCTTTGGCATGCCATACAAGACTGGATGTATGGCACAGTGCAAGCAGAGAAAATATATGTCACTCTAGGCCAGAAACACTGTGACTGTAAGCAAAGGTTGTGAGACTTGTGGTTGTTTGATCCTGGCCAGTATATAAGCACCAGCACAGGCACTTGCTCCATCCATCTCCCTGTCTACAGAAAGACAGGGAGAAAATAAGAGCAAAAGAGAGAAAACTTGTAGGGTTGTGGGACATTTTAATAAATTAAGGAAAGAGAGGAGAAAAAAACCCATACAAGAGATGCACTCACTCACCACCGCCATAAGTAGGCCAATGTTCAGACANTCTTGCTTTCTCTGATGGGTGTCACAGGGCTTAAGCAGTGTCCAGCTGTGTTAGTGTGATGCAGAATCACGTCTCCTTGAAGCTAAACCCAGAGTGTGATGGTGCTGTAGGGACTGCCACCTGTGAGCCATAATGTATTAATACATGTAACAGGAAGATCAGATAGCTGAGGACTGATAAATATTAGTAATGGATTCATCCTCTGGAATCTAGGAAGGGTTACAGTTTCCTGGCAAGCAAGGGGAGTGAGGCTGCAGTATTTGCTTCCACAGCACCAGTCGGAAGGAGTAAAAGGAAAACTTGACAGCGTAAGCTGACAGCTGCTGACTCCAGGCTTTTAGAAGCCTCGTCAGTGCTGCGCTGAGCAGCACACAGTGATGGTGGAAGAGTACAAACAAGTGAACGGAACTAGAGAATAAAAATTGTATGCAGTGTCTGAGAAAGGCTACTGATCCAAATTATTTCAGTGAAATGGATGTTAAGTGCTTCAGCAATATAAAGAAGTCCTCTTTTGCCTTATCAGAAGATATCACATAAGAATACAAATCCCTCACTGACCTTCAGAGTCCAGAAATGGTGCTCACAGTCAGTGTGTAAGGACTTATAAACAACAAGATGGAGAAAAGCCAAATAGGTGTTTATCTGACAAAATATTCTTGAGACTATGTCTAGCCACATTCTCCCTGTCATCCTGGAGGACTAATTTTTCTTTCTCTTTTCCCATCTCTGAGTCAGAGCTTTGGCATGCCATACAAGACTGGATGTATGGCACAGTGCAAGCAGAGAAAATATATGTCACTCTAGGCCAGAAACACTGTGACTGTAAGCAAAGGTTGTGAGACTTGTGGTTGTTTGATCCTGGCCAGTATATAAGCACCAGCACAGGCACTTGCTCCATCCATCTCCCTGTCTACAGAAAGACAGGGAGAAAATAAGAGCAAAAGAGAGAAAACTTGTAGGGTTGTGGGACATTTTAATAAATTAAGGAAAGAGAGGAGAAAAAAACCCATACAAGAGATGAACTCACTCACCACCGCCATAAGTAGGCCAATGTTCAGACAAGTCTGCAAGCATTGTTTTCTTGATAAGCATGGCACTATATGGTATAAATTACCACTTTGGCCAGTTAAGGTCACCTGTAGCAGCTGTGTTTCCTCCCAAATTTTTGCCCCGACCCAGCCTACCCTCTGCAGAGGGCAGAAGGAGTAAAAGAGAAAGCCTTGATGCTGTGCATACACTGCTCAGCAGCAGCCAAATCACTGATGTATTATCACCACTTTGTTAGTTACAAACCCAAAACACAGCACCATACAGGCTGCTATGATAAAGCTCCATCCCAGCCAGACCCAGTGTGAATCATCCACCTTGTTGCAGGATGCTGATGCTGCTCGTCAGACTCTAGATAGCCCTGCCCACACCTGACTTGGTATTCAGGTCTGTCTCCAACTTAAGCAAGATGAAAATTTAAATATCAGGAAAAATGGGTGCGATTGTCAGTCTTTTTTTCTTTTTTTGGACAAGTGTTCAGAAGGATGAAAGTTTAATAGGAAAACTTTACAGATATGAATGCTTAGCAGAAGCATTTGAATGTAGAGATGGTAAGAGAGGTAGAAAGGAAAGCCAGCTAGTTCCTGAGTAACTAGAAAGAAAAAGGCTTAGCCCAGCCAAGAGAATCTCCCATTATTAAACAATACCCTAGGAAACTAAAAGAAATGCTGGAAAATCCAAAGGTTGAAGGAGACCCTGGCAACGTGACAAGGAAGAAAAAAGAGTTTTTGGAGGTGGGTTTTAAGGTTTAAAATGAACATGGTATGGTAATGTAGCAACTCTTATAGGCTATATGTAAATTGTATGGGAGATGTGTCTGGTACTGACTGGTTATTGTAAATTACAATATTCAACACAGAGAAAGATATAATGTATTGTAACAAGGACACAAGAGACTACATACCCATACACACACACATACAACACACACACATACACAGACACACACATGACAACACACACACCCACACACACACACCAT
>VWYE01021660.1:69408-85809 GCA_013398995.1 Alaudala cheleensis
TGGGTGAGGCCCCCCCGCCCCCCTCCCCCAGCTTTGTCCACGACCCTTGCAATAAGCTGCGTGTTCTAAGAGCTAGCTGGACTCAGAGATCTCTCATTACCATCTCGAACCCACGCCCGGCACCTCATGATCTTTCCTTACAGGCAGGGAGGCTTATTTGGAGCCACTGGATGTCTTTGAAGAAACTGACTGAAGATAGTAGTGCCAGAAATAACCTGGCAGTGTCTCAATTTGAAAATATGTTTTTTCACCCTGAATCCTTGTTTCCTGGCACAGTTCAAAGCAACTTAGCTTTTGGTACCATATTTCTCCCAGACACCCTTGCCAGAACTGTGCTATTAACAAGGCCATTTGTTATTAGTCATATGTTCACTTCCTTCAGTGGGAATATCTGAAAATCTGCCCATGATCCAAGCTCCTCAGAATAGCCCTGGCTTTCCTGGGGAAGGGAAACTCTGCAGGCATCCCTGGATATTGTACACATGCTAAACTTCATCCATCAGAGAGAGCGCTGATTGGGTTTGGGGGGGCCAGTGAGAGAATCATCTCACGCAGTAAATTCACAGTGCAGCTGCTTGCATGGGAAGAAAGGTCCAGAGATACTCAAGATTAGCATACCACATGCATCTAGCACCTTGGGAGCTAAAAGACAAAAGGCTCAATGGGCATCTATCATCTTTGCAGGCAGGCAATTTGTTATCACTCTCTCCCTTTTCCCACAAAATACTCTATGATCTTACCTCTGCCCTTCTGCCCTACTTAAAGAAGTAGACAGGGTAGTTCACAAAGGTGCTCGTAGGGACTTCACCCCCAGTGTGCCCTGTCTCAGGGCTATTGCTTTTTCCCTGTCTTCTGCAGACTGGGGTGCCAGGAAAGGGAAAGAACAGGGAGTTGTTGACTTAAGTGAAAGTCCACTGTGGTTGACAAAGTCTTTCTTCTTCCACCAGATACATCTGAGACTCTAGGCTCTCTTGGATGTCTGTTTTCATAGTATTTCTAGAAAATTAGGAGACCAAAATCTCTATTGAAATGCCTTATAAAATTTATTCCCATGGAGTTATGTTCCTTGGCACCTAGCAATTAGGTTCTGTTCTTCATGGTGTGCGTGTAGATAGGGAAGTCTTACCTAAGATCTTTACTTTCTTCTCTACTAATAAAGGTAGAAAATGTCCTTGATGGCACATGTAAGATCTCTTGTCTTTTCTAAGGATCCAAACTTTCACTTTCTACCAGCACTAAAGACATGCTCTAACTTGAGAACGGTTTCTCGAGTACTAAGAAATCTGAAGCAACAAAGGCAAGTCCTGTGTCAGAAAAGAGAACAAGCAGTGAGTACCAACTGGATTTAAGCCTTATTCCTATAAATACTTCTGCAAACATTTTAATTCTGCTCATCCACTTAAAATTATTCACACATGTAAGATCAGGACCTTACATTATAAACACTCAGAGAAAATAAACATACACTGGGATTTTTTTGTTTGGTTGGTTTTATAATTACAGACCAAAGATTCTGGGTGGAAAAGAATGATAGAAATTTAAAAAAAAAAAAGTATACTTTCTTTTTTAAAGGAAATTATTTGAACATCAGGAAATTAACAGCCAAACAAAGCAGTTATCAACTTCCACACAATCTCTAATTCTTTGCTCAACTCTAGGCACTCTTTAATTCTCAATTTTGACTCATAAAATTAGTGAAAAAGTGCCTCAGACATTATTTTGCATAATTATATTTTTCATTTCTGTGAGAAAAATCTGCTTTCCAATTCACTAGAACACAAACATGCACTGAAATACCACTCATTAGAAGGCAAACTAAATAACAGTGCCAGTAGCTGTCTTTTATAGACAATAGATTGCACGCTGATTCTTTAAAAGAGTTGTATAGCCCTTCATCACCACAACACTGATTACAAAATGGTTGCCTTCTATAACTCCTCTTAAGCTTTCTTAGCTTAAACAAGACACCTTACAAGCCCGTGGCAAGAACATATTGCTGAATTTAAGCTTCTATGTTCAGTATATTAGTTAACATTAAATATGTAACTATTTAAATTTTAACAATAAAATAATATTTAAAACTATGAGAAAAATTCCACAACCCTGACCTCATATTTCTTGGGATTATATCTCTAAAAAAATCTTCAGTAGATATTTAATAGACATTATAGAAAGTCAATACTATGGTTCCTTCATCATATTTTCATTTTAGAGTAAGTAATGACATAAAGGGGTTTCTGTGTATCTCAGATTGGGGGATTTACAGTGATTAAAAGTGGAGTAAGTCTGTACTGTATCTTCTAATAGTTTATTTTCTTTATTAAGAGACATAGCTAATGCTTTCCTTTAGAGATGGGAAAGTGTGCATTAGGAGAAGCAGACATCATGTTCCTCTCCTTGCAGGTGGGGAAACTATAGAAGAAAGAAGTAAAAGCTACACCTAAACAGATAAAGTAAACAGGGCTCAAACATAATAAAACTCAATCTTCTATGACAAAGGGCAGGTTGTTTTCAAATCTATCTCACTCGCAGTTCAGGAGTCAGCATAGGTCTCCATTGCTCAGGTGGTCTTACATGTTTTGAGAGCTAAAATAAGTAAATAGTAAAAACATGGTTTATTCCACTTGGCTTCTTTGACAGAAAATGATCCTGGGAATTCTCATTCACTACTGAGCAGGTAGCCCAAAGCAACATTCCCAAAATCATCATTAGAAGACCAGTACCAAGGCAAAGTAAGACAGCAAAATAAAGGTCTTCTGAATATTAGATATTAGGTGAAGAACTCTACCACAGATTTTAAACTGTTTTTAATTTAAATATTTAATCAAAATCTTTCTTTGTGGTACTTAAAAGAAACTATCTTCATCTATGTAAAAGGACTTTTTGATTATACTGGAATCTTCACCTTACCCAGATAAAGCAAAGAAAACTCCAAAGAAAATGAACTTAGTACAAATAGCTTAAAAACAGAATGTTTATGAGAATGATTTGGTCAAAATTTATTAAAGAGATTTGGATCAGACATTTAATCACAGTTAAGCTTTGGCAGAATTTTGTCTGGTGTTTATATTTATCACATAAATGGGCTTTAAAATCTATATTTTTGTCTAGAGATGGACTGGTTTAAATATGAAGTGAGAACAGCATAAAGAAATAGGACTATTTCTTTCTTTCTTTTTTAAAATATGTATAGATATTCAAATACACCGAGGTAATTACAGCAGCTAAAGACTTACTGCTTTTTCTAGAGTAACAAATTGTACTGTGAAAATTTTTGCTGTGCTAAAATATTTCAGTCATTTTCCTGATAAATAAATAATATTTACAGTACTATTTGAACTGAGGCATGCCTGTTAATTTTGTTGTTCATAAATATAAAGTCTATTAAAAAATAGACTAGGGGCATTTTCTTTTCTCCTTTTGATTCTTAATTGCAAGTGCTTATGAAATATAATATTTTTATGGTGCTGTTGTTATTCTTTCAGAGCTCATGATACTATAATTTTCTTTTGCAGTAGTGAGGATACAATATTTACTGTTTGTATTCATAGAGTTAACAGTGTCTGACTCTGTCATCTGTATTTTTCTAAGCTTCTTAGGTCTTGAGTCATCAAAATCACCCAGGGAGAGATTTATGGTAAATCAGAGCAGACACTTTCTGTTCTTGCTCTTCCCCTCTAACTGTCTTCTGTAAGTCTTATTGAAATGTGCTTCTGGAGTTAATTTTTGTGTGAGCATATTTAGTTCCTTTACATTTTCATAATTTGATAAAATAAAAGATCCCTCACGCGCAATAATTTTGTGTTTTCTGTACTCAGAAGCAAAGTGTAGCACTTAGACCTGCCTTGATTGCATTGGTTTGGAGGATATTATATGTTACTTATTTACTTAAGCCCAAAGAGAATCTGAGCCAATCTACTAAGGCCATAAATTAGAAATGCTGTTGGCCAAATAAATCAGCACTTACACCTTTATCTTCAGTGAAATGATGTCAGCTTCAC
The DNA here is from genome assembly GCA_013398995.1 of Alaudala cheleensis. Taxonomy (NCBI): domain Eukaryota; kingdom Metazoa; phylum Chordata; class Aves; order Passeriformes; family Alaudidae; genus Alaudala; species Alaudala cheleensis. The sequence continues at coordinate 73,410 of VWYE01021660.1, forward strand.
ACTAAAGAGAAAGTGGCCAGATTTTGGCTGCCTAATTCAATGTTTTTTTCTTACCTGAGTATAACACTGCACTAGTTACAGCTTTAAGGATTTTTTAGAAGACATAAATGTGAGGCAGGAAAGTTCAAGATCAATTTACAGCAGTGACATGTTTTCTTAGCCTGTGTTTCACTGAGCAGATGGGAAGAGCTTGGGGAGGGCATAAAGTTCAGTCATGTCTGGATAAAAACATTAACTGTAAAATTGCTACAGATCCTCCGCATCTTTTGTAGGAGGCCTTTTCTTTTCACTGATGATTTTTAAATAAAAGACTATAATCCTGAGAAATATGGGTCTAATTTTTATTTGTATACATAAGGAGAGAAAAAAAAATGCACCTTTGGAAAAAAAATACTTTTGGGTTATTTTCTTCCTACATTTGTGAATTGATTAATAACTTCAGAAGTGGTTGTAGTTCCCCAGTGTCCTGATTCTGGCCAGGACAAGATTAATTTTATGCAGTAGGCAGGATGGGGCATGCCTAGGTGACAGAGTTCATTCTATACCAACTCACATCTTTGCCAGGGCTGGGTAAAAAAGCCTCTCTTCTATTTGAGTAAACGTGGTGGAGGGAACTCTCTGGTGCTCTCTGATATTGGGATTTCTTTTTGGTGTGAATAATTTATTTTCTTGTACCCTCTGTCATTTGTATTGCTACTGTCTTTTTATTTCCTTGCTGTTTCCGGTGAAGTGTTCTTATCTCAACCCTTGATCATCGCCCTTTGTGCCTCCAATTCCCCTCTCCATCGAATCACAGCAATGAGGAGGAGAGGAAAGTGGGGAAGTAAGAGAGAGTGGTGATGGGTTTGGAGGGTCTTAATGGGGGCACTGAATTGGGAGTTACAATTACAGTTACTGAACCACATCATTCAGGTGAGGGCTTGGTGGAGTTTGAATACTGTAAGTCAGCTGTATCATGTTGAAATCTCAATTCAGATGACCCCAGGGGCTGCCCTTGAGTCTCCCCACAAACTTTTTGCCAGAGACTCCAGGAAGGACCATTATCCACTGGCTGTAGTGTAGAACATCTTTTTTAACATCCTATCAATGTTTTTACTAGCCCAAGGGCTACCGAATGAAAAATCTCCTGTTTAATTTTTTCAAAAACTTGTTGCTCAAGATCCCATTTGAAATCATTCTTCTACCATGTCATTTGATAGATGGTTTACAATCTGACTATAATCTATACTATGCATCCCAAAACCCCATAGTACCTAAAAAAAGCCTGTATTTTCTTCTTGCTAGTTGATGGGGACATAGTTACTATCTTGTTGACCATGTCCATTGGAATCTGATGATGTCCATCTTGTCATTTTGCTCCTAAAAACTGATTTTCCCAGTCAGATCCCTCTATCTAACTTTGCTTTATAGTAAAACTGGCCTGTAGGAGGATTTGGATTATCTTCTCCCCTTTCTAAAAAACTTCCTCTGTTGTGGTGCCCCACATGATGACATCATCAATATTTCAAGTATTATGGAGCCTTTCCCTGTTCCAGTGTGATCTGATGAGTCTCTGGCAAATACTGGGGCTATAATTCCATCCCTGAGGCAGTTGGTTCTAGGTGTACTGGATGTCCCTCTAAGTGAACATGAACTGTGGCCTGCATTCTTCTGCTAAAGGAATGGAGAAAAAAGTATTAACAATGACATTTTGCTGCCTTGGATTCCACTTAATCCTGAAGTTCCAGCATGTCTGGCACAGCAGAACTCAGTGACGGTGTGACTTTGTTTAGGTAGTCCTCTGTCAGTCTCCATTCTCCATTGGACTTTTGCACAAGACATGTAGGACTATTAAAGGGTACCAGCTGCTACTTTCCCTTTGAGTAAGCATGGCAGAGGTAGCAGTGGGGTGGTTCCAGTTCTGAGCCAGAGGGAGGGTTTGAGTAATGTCAAACAGGGGGAGTGGTCAGGTGTCATGGCTGTGGTCAGGCTGGGCCCTGTGGTGAATCACTCTCTTTTGTAAACTTTTGTTAATTGCAGCTGTTACTACTGGTCATTTGCTTATGCAGCAATGATAGCACGCAAAAGACCTTAAATTTTTTTAAGATAAATTCACAGAGAACATCTGCCTAGTAGCAGTGTTCAAGTATGACAGCTGAGTTTCTTGCATGCTATTCTGTTGGGCTGAAACACCTTCCACCCCTGGTGAAAGCACTTCACAAATGCCACTGTATTTATTTAGTTGAGAGAAAAGAACAAAGGAATCTTTTGGGTGGAGGCTAAAGGAGTCATGGAGGCAGAGATGTGTGGAGAATGAGAGGGGTTGATAAATAAGGAGGTGTTTGAATGTCTAGACAAAGAGAAGTATTCCTTCTCTGAACTTTTGCCTCTTCACCTTTAGGATGAAGAAGAAAAATGAGGAAGAGGTAAAAATACTGTTAATATACACATCAGATAATGGTTTAAAGAGAGTATCCTCTCAAATTTACTGGGTGAGTAAGAGTATTCAATTATTAGGACTCAGAGCATAGCCTTTCTATTCCACCATTATATGCATGGAAGCAAAAACATCAGGCCAAAAACTGGTGAATGTTCAAGATGAAGAAGAATATAGAAGAGAGGGAAGAGACGAATGAGGCACAGATGGGGAAGGGGCATGCAGCTGCCTGGCCCAGCAGTAGGGGAAAGCAGAAGATAACATTTTGCAAAAAGCCTGACACAAATTTGTTTTGTCAGATGTGCCTCTGTAGCAGGAATCAAAGGAATTCAAGTGTTTAATCTTTCTTTTTCTTGATGCCCTAAGCCTCTCTCCCTTTTTGCACACTATTTTCCAGGGGAACCCCAAAGGTGAGCCCTTTGTTTCAGTGGAGCTCCACAGACCCCAGGATGCTACTGCTCATAAACTACTTTATTAATCCAGCACGTACTTCTGGCTTGAATGCATATACATTAGTCTTGCTAAAAACCTTTATTTTAAAGAAAGAAAGAGGATAATGAACACCAAATTAATCAAACCTCAGTGATTATATTCCAGCTGCTGAGCTTCTAGTAAAACTCCCAGCACATGTGTTCTCATTTTCCCATTTGTTTCAGGATTTACAGTGAAGAGGGGACAAAACCTGAGTGAATGTGGACGAGACTCCATTTTTTCTAAAGAGTTACATATATTTTACATGAATGCTTGAACTGTGTGAAATGCGTGATGTGATTAGGTTGATGGGAAGTATAGAGGTATATAGATATATCTCTTGCTAGCAGCAAGATTTCTCTCTTCACAGTACAGTTTAATACTGTGAAATATTACAAGGAAGGGAAATACAAAGCACACGTCTGACCTATACCAAGTTATGCTCTTTATTAGTAATCAGATCATTGCCTTAGATTACTTTGAGGCTCTTCACACTAATGACAGAAGCAATACAGACACACACTGACATGAATTGCTCCCAAGGTGTTTCCTGAACTTTGTGCACTTGTCCAAAGGAAGAGCAGCAGAAAGTATTCAACCTGTATTGCAGCTCATTTCTTTTCAGCTGATGTCTGAGAGACTTGGGAAGATTTTCCTCTGTTCAGTCTCTAAGGACAAGGAATAAAGAGAATAGAAAAGAACCTTTTACTCAGCGTTTAGCAGCAGTTCCTAGAGTAGCAAGCGGTAAGATATATTCTCCTTTGAACAGATTTCCAATAAATCTGGAAAGGCACAGGGGGTAGAAGAGATCAATGAACCATGCTGAGTTACAGAATGACCTTACAGCCCACAGGAAGAAGATCTCATTGGTGTTTATTTTTAGATGACAACTGTGTTGGACTGATTATTCTTTCTTGGCAAATGCACTAAGAACAGAAGTGGTATAGATAACACCTATGGTGATTTTGAATATAGCAGAAGGGAATCCAATGAGGCCTCCAGCCTCTTGTTAATATATACATCGAACCCCAGTTAACATCGTTGCAAATTTTAACCATGCAGTGGTTAAACAATCAATCTTATGCCAACTAAATGGCACCACTGGATATTTTGCATTAGGTTAGTAGCAAAAGCTTGCCTCATGAATAAGCTCATGTCTCAAGTTTTTTGGAGAGAGCTGCAAAAATAAAACATTGGGTGCAGCAGCGGTTGGCAGTGACACAGGTTTTCACTGAGCCTTTAGAAAGACAATGGAAAGCGGGGCTAGTTGCAGAATAAATTGTTAAACAAATGGAAAGGAATGAAAGAACTGATACAGAGTAAATTCTGCAACCACATTTTAATAGAATTTGTTTCCCTATTTATTTAGGCAATTAGTTTTTGATGAAAATTTAATGACAATATTTACTCTCTTGGAGCACAGACTATGTTTTGTTTGTGTGAGTACTGTGAAAAGACCGCCTTGATTTTGACTAAACAAGGAGCAACATCTTGATAGTATAGTTTCCATGATGTCTGTTTTTATTAATTTCTCTTTTTTTGAACCCTCGACTCTAGGAGTTCCTTTCTTGTTGTTGTTATTATTACTTGGAATCTCAGTTTTCATTAACTAGTAATGAAGTTGCTTATGTTTGCAGTTTTCCTGCTGAAAATGTGTCCTGATCTTAACTCTTCATTTCAGAGAAAAAAAAAAAAAGAGGTGACAAAAAAAGTTATTCTATGTTCTTGTTTATTCTTTATTGTTATTGTTTATAATTTAGCTATAGCTATAATGTTTTTACTGCTATTCACAGAGATCATGATGTATGCCTACTTCTCTGGTAGGAATTATGAATGCTTTCAGTAGCAGTACTGTATTTTATCCACATTTGCATATTCTGTTATAGCAGGAACCATAAAATCAGAGTGTCTTGGCTGTACATTGAGTGTTGTTCTGATGGAGATGACGAAAGGAGGAAAGGCTGCCTAGATGAATACAGATATCTGAGCACTGACTAAGCATGGACATGAACACTGCCCTCCTTAAGGAGAGTGAGGAGGGCTCAGGCACGGCAGGAACAGCTGCTGTCAACCTGCCTGTGGACCTGGAATGCTGCTTCCTGAGAGGGGGAAATGCTGCAGCTCCCTGTATTTTCACTATGGTATATTTGCATTTAGGCACAGATTTTCAAAGACTAACATATTTGACCCTCCAATGCGTTTCCAAACCTTTGTTGGTTGAAGTGAGCATCCACAGAAGCCCCGGGGGCATTACCTTGCAGAATTTTTTTTCCATGTTTCTCATTTTGGTGACTTATCTCACAAGGCAACAATTAAGATTGAAAAGAGATGAGGGGAACTTCCTCTCCTCATTTTGGAAATTAGAGAAGAATCAGAATCAGAAGAGGAGAGAAATAGTCCTTAAAGTGCTAAATAATTATTTAAGTCTTTGAGAAAATGATATAGGAAGTGAGAGAGGAAAATCATGTCTTTTTCTCTCTCATTTTTTTTTTCTAAAATACCAGTAACATATGAGAGTCATTCTGTGAAGACATAAAATTATGATCCAATTAAAACCACATGACAGGAAAAAAGAGTCATTTTGAGTCTAGACTTAAGCTTAATGACTCAAATTCATATAAACTTAAAGTCAAATATGCTGACATAAGGCATTTTTCCACTAATTCAAGAATAAACAATCTGTTTGTGCTTGAAAGGAGAGCTCAATGTATTATATTTTGCATGCTTCTTTCTGCTTTTTATTAAAATACAGAATGAAAAATAAATGAAAAAATGCTCTAAAGAAAAATGGTGTGAAAAAATTGAGGATGTGTTCTCTGTAAAAGGCAATATAAAATCTCATATTAAATTGTTATAATTTAATTAAAAAGCAAAAAAGACAAACTATTCTGTTTATGGCTCTTGGTACATGCTGAATGTGATTTAAAATTAATTTCTATTATAAGATCATCCATACCCTTGTAAAAAGCTATCATGCTCTGCTAAGTTTTGTGGGATTTTAACAAATATTTATACATTAATTCAAATGCTATAAGCACTGTTTTGTTCAATGGAACTTTTCACAAAGTTTCATTCTGTAAAACTGCTCAGATAAAAGAGAGGAAGTCCTACTACAAGCTGAAGAACTCTATTCAAAAGTTTCATGGACATGAGCAGGAAAGACATATCAGGCTGTGGGTAAGTCTCCTACAAGATGAAATGGCTTTTGTGCTTCATACCCAAAGCCAACAGACATAGTGCAGTTTGTGTTCATACAAATTCTCCTCCAGCCAAAACGTGTTGGTGACGTCCAACTAGCTGACTTGGAACAGCTTCCAACATGTTACCCTTTAAAGCATTCCCAGACATGCTAGCTATCATGGTAATTTAATAGTTTTTTCTGATTCTTCTGAACTAAATGTATAAGAAACCAGGCTAACAGGTTAGCAATATGAAGGATTACATATCAGTATCCTACTATCTTTTTTTATTATTTTTCTCAAGATGTAACTGCAAATATTAGAAAACTAATACAAATTATTTAGTTGGTAGAAGTAAAACCACAGGGATCCACAATATTCAGAAGGCGATGATTTTAATATCTTATACTGACTGGTAGCTTATAAAAATTCCACTAAGTGAAAGCACAGCAAGTATAACTACAAGTCAGCAATAAAACAACCAAATCCAGACAATGACTACAGGCAATTATAGCAAGAGAATGATGACCAATAATCAGAAGTTTTATGGCTATGGATAGATGGATGTGTCTATCTATCTATCTATCTATCTATCTATCTATCTGTCTGTCTGTCTGTCTGTCTGTCTGTCTGTCTTTGCATCCATCCTAAAAGATAGCTAATGATGTTATAAAAAAACCAGTGGATATTTATGATAAACTTGATAGCAAATGGTCATTAGAATCATAACATTCTGCTTATGATGTACCCTTCTGCCCAAATCTCTTAAGTTCTCATTTCTTTCAAAGGTCTGCAAGATGCCTGCCATTGGCACTTAGGAGTCACAAGCGTATTCTGGCCAGTATTTCAAGCTAATTTGGAGAAAATACTCACCTTTCTCAGCCCATGGCATCTGAAATGCTGACTCTCATCTGCTGAACCCACACTGATGAATTTCTGAGTTTCTTTTATCTCCTTGTAATGCTGTGACCCACGGGCCACATACATTCTCAGCTGTCTAGACTATCCTTCTGCTGTTTTGCTGAATCCATTCTAGTCCAAATACAAGAGACTGGGGAGCCAGTTCTTTGAAACAGGCTGATAGACAGCTCCTCTTTTCTTTCATTTACGGCTGTCTTAACCACAAAGTTATTGCATTATTTTTGCTATGTTCTATTCATTATGCTGGCTCAGCAGCTTGTTAGTTCAGCAATTCTGTTATAGGCTACAGATATTTTAAGGCCCACCAGTTATGCTTACTCAGCGACTGTGTTAGTCTCTGTCCTATCTCAAGCAATGTCAGATGCAGTTTTGCAGGGTTTAGCAAGAATTGTACAGTTCCATGCTTGAACCCCATGCACACAGAGAGATATGTGATATATTGTGTCCCATCTTTGCTCAGCAGTTGCCTCCCCAGCAAAAAACAAGATCTGCTAAACTTTACTGGCCTGTATTATTGTCGTGGTTGCAGATTCCTTCCCCTGTCAGAAAAATCATGATCCCCTTTGGCATTTTGGATTTCCTCTTGGAGTTACCCAGACATAAAATTTTATTTTCAGTTCTGTTCAGATGTAGCCAAGGAAACAATTCTTAATCACCATCTTTCTGGGCCACCAGAACTCCTTGTCAGCAAACATATTTCAGGTGGAACTGTGGGACAGTCAGCGTGGTCCTTCCCCGTCCCTGCAGGATGCTAGCCTTTGCTGCTCTAAGGCACAAGATATCCACTTGATAACCTTATTTCAAAGCCATAAACAAGTACTTTTGCCACTTCTGAGGCAGGCGAGAATGATTGATTTCCTCACTGAGAAATCTCTGTAACTCCAAGTGAAGATAATGGGGAGGTACACTGCTTACCAGTGATCACAGTGTTACTCCATGCAATGACCAAATATGCTGCCCTATGGCCAGCACCCAGGAAATCCTTCCCTATCCTGAAGGATTTATTTCCCGTTTGATCAAAGGCTGGAGTAGGGCAAAGAGCAGATGGTGGCTTCGGTGGCTGCGGAGCGACAGCACCAGGATTAGCCCCAGTGTGAACCAGCAGAGTGACAAGCCAAGAGAAGGAGGATTTGATTGAAAAAAGCATTTCCACAGGTGACCTGCTGTAAAAATAGCATATGGTTCAGGAGATTGCAGGCTCTGTATGGATTTAACGTGGTCTGTGCTTCTTGGCACCAAACATGAAACAAAAGAATTACCGATAATGCAGAGCTGAGAAAAAGAACATTCTGTATTGGTTTCCAAAGGAACCAAAAAATAAAATAAAAATAAGAAATTAAAATAACTGAAGAGATCTACTAACCTTTGGAAGCTGTGATTTAAACTCTATACAAGTTCCTGAGAAACTTCAAATGTTGAAAATGTTTTAAAATATTAATAAATAACGTGACACATTTGTTCTACACTAGAGGNTTAAAATAACTGAAGAGATCTACTAACCTTTGGAAGCTGTGAATCACTGACATGATTTAAACTCTATACAAGTTCCTGAGAAACTTCAAATGTTGAAAATGTTTTAAAATATTAATAAATAACGTGACACATTTGTTCTACACTAGAGGAATGGTGTGACACCTTATATGGTTAAAATGTCCCCCCACACCAATATTTGAATACCAGATGTAAACTTTTTGTGTACCTTAAGCCACTTCTCAGGTCTGTATGTGCAGATGGAAATCATAATTTTGTGTTTTAATTAAATATAGAATGTTCACCCACTCTGCACATTAAATGTTAATGACAAGAGCGTGACATAAGTGTATATTTATTTTTTTAATAAATGCAATTCATGGATTTGAAGGCTGTGTTGACATCATAGGTTATTTTCCTCCCAAGTTTTATTAGTGTTTTTCCAACCTGTTTCATATTTCTCTAAAAGAAGGCCACTGCCACTCCTAAGCACACTTTCTGCTAGGGGTTACAATCAAGTGTGTAGCTGACAGAAGACTGAAACAAGCAAAGAGGAGAACATTTTCCCTGCAAAACTTAATTGTTGCTGAAGTGAATTAAATTAAAATGAAAGCCCTGGAAATCCTTGTGCTGTTCAGAAGTTTCTACTGAGATGGGTTTGCTTTTGGTCTGGTTTCTTTCTTACATACCAACTCTCTGATGTACAATCTTCTTTGCACATTTAAATCCGTTGGTTGCATAACGTCACTGAGCAATATTCTAAACCAGAATTATGAAGCTTTTATAATGACATGTAGAGCTTAAGCATTCCTCTAATTTATCCATTTCCCATCAATAAATGATTTTTCAGGTAGAGAAGTTATTTAAGCTCAACATCTTTTAAAATATTTTTATTTAAATATATGAACATTTTAACCACTTTTTTTCCCTGGGAAAAGGGTGAATTCAAATGTTCAGTGAATTTCTCATATTGCCCCACAGCTGGTTTAAAAAATAAATGAAAAAACCCAACCAAACTGCTTTTTTTATAAGCTGTAGTGGTAAAAAAAAAAAAGAATTCTGGATTTTTGAAAAGGATAACAATCAGAAAACAAAACAAAAGTAATGCAAATCTATGGTTGTCTGCTGAGTTTGTTTGCCTTATGAGAGCAGAGGCTTAAAGCATAACTGTATTTTCAAGAGGAAAACATCAGTGAAAAGTACAACAACAGGGGGAACAATGTTTGAGCAAAGAAAAAAGAGACAGTAGAGGAAGATGGGAGTCAGTGGAGGAGAGAGGGATGTAGATAATGGATCAGAAGTATGAGCACAAATTTTCTGAGCAACAGAGACAAATGCAGGCTACAGACTGAATTGCAGAAAAGTGGAAGTAAGAAAATGAGCAGTTTCAGTATTAACAGGAACCACAAACCACAACTCTACTGGAAACCATTACTATTATTGAGAAAAATGACAAATATTTTATTTCTCTTTATCCTCTCACAAGAATGCCATTTGGTGTAAGACCATAGCTTTACTCTGTGGATATATACATACTCTTTGGGAGTTTTAACTGTCTAAATCAGTCTGAGTAGAGTTGTTAGCTAATCAGTAATTGTTAGCAACAGTTAGGACAAAATTTGACTGTGGGCTGACTTCATTGTCTTTCCTATCATTGTGCCAGAGCTAATACTTGGTCCCTGATGCGCAATGACCTAGATAAAATTTGAAAGGACAGCCCTAAAATGAAGGACTCTCTCTTTTTTTTTTTTCCTGAAGTGAATTATCATGCCCCTTCTATGCCATTATTTTTTTAAATTTAAATGCATTAAGCATTCAATCTAAACTTTTCTCACCTCTGTTCCTTATTCCGTTCTGCTCCCTTCTTTTCTCAATAGGCATTTACATTTGTTTTAAAGTGTTTTAAAAAGCAAAAGACGTGCAAGAAAATCAATATAAAGCTATACTCTTTTTACTAATTCTTACCCTGTACCTCTTGCCCCAGAATACCTACAGTTGAAGAGTTATTATTTTATGAAACATTACATTGTTCTGATTACAGCCTAATTAATTACGAACACCTACAAATAAAATGCATTAAAGCTGCCAAAAATTACAACCTTTCTCAAGGAACTATGGAGAAAAGCATTAAGAAAAGCTATGTGTGTTATCTTAGTGGATTTATAAATTTAAGAAATTCAACCACAGATGTTCAATATTCTGCTGAAAATTTTAGTAGTCACGAAGAAAATAATTGGTGCTACTAGTTCCACTGTTTAAAAGAAAAATCCTCATCAAAAGAAAATTTGTATTTTTCCAATGAGTTTCCTTACTTTTGATGAAAACATTTCACCCCTACATTCTACTGAAGCAAAGAATTTAAGTGGCTCTCTCTGACTTAATGTGCCTGTGTCATGTAATATTCTTCCTTAGACACCAGGCAAAGTACTGCAGCAGATGTACTAGTCCTGCACAGTCACTTCCAAAACTTCCTCAGAGCCAAGAGGAAGAAAAAAGAAGAGAACTGCTGAAATATAAAATGCTTAAAATTCAAAGTTTGCTAAAGGTGTTGACTCTGTTGATGTCTTAGCATCCTAAAGTCCAAGGATTGATAAGTGTGACAAGCTGCAACTATCTAGAAAATGGTTCATTATTCTTAGCTTATTTAGTGGTTTATAGCTTTCTGAGGAAAACCTGTTGTATTGTAAAGAGAGAGAAGCCATACGAAAAAAATCTTTTATGTTACATCAGATCACATAAGCCCAGAGAACATGCAGAGCAAAGAACACTGTGTTGCTGTTTTGTGCCCAGGCTGGATCTGTAGCCACCACTGAATTTGGAGTATCTCTTATCAATACTATTTCATACTATGCTTTCTAAGGAATATGCAGAGCACATTGTATCTATTGAGGGTTTTTTTTTCTTTTCTTTTCTACTAATCTTTAACTGAAATGATTTTTATTATCAGTATTCATTATAAAGGCACTTCAGGAAAGATTTCTTCCCCCTTCCCCTATAAATACCTATTAATAGAGTAGTAAATGTATTTGTAGATGATAAAACAAAATGAAACGTAGATTCCTTGTAGGGAATTCTACAGGGAGAGCCTTATTGCATGAATGTGAATGAATAGGAAAAAAAGACCTTAATTTCTAAAGAGCAAGAATTATTTTCAGATTTTCCTATGCAAAATAAAGTCATAATCTAAAAAATACAAAGGTGAAAAATAATTTAAGAGAAACCATCCTTCATAAAAAAGCATTTTCCATCAGAATTTGTAAAACTGGATGCACCTCCTCAAAACATAAGCAGTCTTCCATACACAAATCCTGTAGGATTTAACCTGTGAAAAAAATCAAAACCAGGCTACCAAATCAGTCAGGAAAGTGATGAGTGGGGCACAAATTGCTCACAGTTCCACTGAACATTAAATATAGCCAGACTTGGACCTAACTGAGAAAAAACATGCTGGGGGGTGGGGCAGGGTGGTGGGGAGGTTGTGAGAGGGGGGCAGTTTCTGTGTCTGTGATCAAAATATTTGATATATTCTGTTTGCCAGGCTAAGATATAAGAAGAGGGAAAAGCATCTCTTCATTGTTTCAAAGGCTATTGCTTTAAAATGCATCTTAGACAATTGAGGAGAGGTCAGTGAACTTTTCAAAGTGCAGGTTTCAAGCAAAGCTTGTCTAAAACTCATTGAGGTAAAATATTTTCTTTTCACTGAGTATAATTTGTGGCAGTGAAATCCATTGCAGATAGGAGGTATTAACTTTGAACAGTTCGCCCATGCTAAAAGTCATGCCAGGGAATGAGATAGTAAAGGGGATCTTGTTTGTGGGGATCTTGCCACTCATTATGACAGGAGTTACACTGGTTAGATTAGGTCACATGTCAATTCAGCATGTCCTATATTGCAATAAGGAGGAGGAGAGAGGAGGGGAGGGGAGAGGAGAGGAGAGGAGAG
>VWYE01021660.1:85961-140914 GCA_013398995.1 Alaudala cheleensis
GGAGAAGAGGAGAGGAGAGGAGAGGAGAGGAGAGGAGAGATATATTTTGAAGCTTTCCTAAATACAAACTAATAGAATTTTGCAATATGCCACAGACACGACAAGAGGAGAATACCAGGTCAAGAAATTATATTGAGCATTACTTGGAATGGAGAAATTGGAATTTTAGCTGTGTCCCCTGAACTAGAAAGTGCTCAAATCTAGTCAGCTCAGCCTGCATCTCTTATGATTAATACAAATAGATGAAATAGACAATAATGACAAGAATGATTCTCGGAGACTTGACCACTGTAATTTAAAAGTATTTTAAAGTAATTGAAAAAAATGGAAATATTCATGTACATTTATGTCTCAACTTCTACTTCTCTGTCCATCAACTTTTCTTTAATATAGACTGTTACCTCTTCTGCTTTCTTTGTGTGTCTGTTGATAACATCATTATTTTTTCTTTTCTTTAAAACACCTTTTTGCAATCTTCAAAGGCATTAGGTAGAATAGAATACTTCAAAGGTCTCTAAATATTTTAACCTGACTTATACACCTACAGGTTCTGAAAGAGGGAAGTAGTCTGAATGCTGTTTTAAAGATCCACTTTGGCTTTAAAAAAATCTATGAAAACTTGATCTGCTGCATAATTTGTACTTCTTTAATGTGTTAATAATGCTAACCCCAAAACTTCTATCTTCTTCTTTGTTGTTTTAATTTCCAAAAAACCCACAATTTCTCTATATTTTGTAAGAACCAAAATGTCCTGTTTTGTTCTCTTTTTTTTTTTTTTCATTTGAATATATGGTATTCTGTTAGGAAAAAACCTTGTGATTTTATTGGGCTGGCCTTTGGAAATTCAACAGACTGAGATTTTTTATTTATTCTGAATGCCTAATCAGGTATTAAGAATTGTAAGGATTTAAGATCTTCACACAAAATACAGAACAACACTGTCCACAGGTCTTCTGTTAATAAAACGGATTCTAGTAGTTCTAATGTGGGCATATGCAGATGAGTGGTAAGGTCAGTCATTTTTATTTATACAGTCATAATACTCACAATAGCACCTAGTCTTGATTTAGTATGAATATAGAAAACACTTTACAAAAGTGGTCAGGATCTCTGAGAGAGACAGCAGCAGAGAGAGGAAGTGACTTGTTTAAGGGCATTCAACATTGTCCCGTGTTTTTGCGAAGCAACTCAAGAATTACTCAGGTAATTCTCCTGGACTTACCCACTGTTTAATTCTCATGCATATATTCACGGTTAATTCCTATTTTAGACACAGTTCTAGACACATAACCCCTTTTAGTTTTTTTCTTAAAAACACTGAACATTGAACAATCTTGCTGACTGAAGTGGCTGCCAAAGCAGCAGATTTTGCAGTAACTGCAACAGATTGAAAGTGATAATGGTGAAAACTGGAAACTGTAAAGTAAAAGAGGGAATAATTCATATAGGGGTAGATGAATGTCACATGCTTTTCATAGCCTATCAAACAGCTGCTATTCAAAACTGCATATATTGATTATTTGAAGCAGCATCCATACCAGCTCATTATCTGCTTTTGGACTTCAGTATACATAGCATTTGTTCAACATTTTCAACCAATGAACAAATTTGTTAAAATGGCAATGTTTGTATGTGGTTTACAAACAATGAAAGAAGTAAAAATAGTGAAAAACCATTCATAGTAATAGAATTTCTTCCTGCTACAAAACCCTTTGACATTTCTTATCTTGGAAAAACTGATGAAAAATTGAATTGTCTTTTTTCCCATTTTGCCTTTTTTCCCCCCCACCCTCAGAGCAGTTAAAAATACATAAGTCAGATAATACAGACTGAGGCCTGAGACCTGAACACATAAAAGACACAACAGATGAAAATTAACAATCTGTGTTTGTAATGATGCTGAGCATGTGGAACCACATTGATTACTTTTTCTGTGAAGGACATTTATTCAGAAAGTGGTTAATATTTGATTTTTTTTAGGATAGTTTAGCTATTTATGCAGAATAGTAAATAGTTTTGGGAGTTACGTCTCTTGGTACCATGTATTAAAGGATTCCTAATGTCTAATACTAAAAGGATTGTACAAAAGCACGTTGGGAAACAGGGAAAACCTCATTATAGGAGTTTTCCAACACTGTCATACTTTACAGATTGGTAGGCAGCAAAATATGGCAACCAGGTTTTTGAAGTGTAACCAGATAATCAAAAGTTACCCACTGACCACCTATATACAGTTGTCCAAAAAAAGTTATTGTTGGATATAAGCTTTCATATGCCTTAATATTGAGAAAATACTGCTTTTCAAGAAAATGTAAAGAAACATACATAAAAATACTCTGGGAGTAATATGATCCAACCCAATCCAGAATTAAATAGTTACATCACTCCCGGAAGCTATTTGCTTAACCATCTTCCTAACAACTTTCATTAATGGAAAGCTAGACATATCATGCATCATTTTCCCCCTTAACATTGAACCTGTATTTTCCATGTTCCTACTCAAAATAAGAAAAATTTCTTCATAGGAAGGGTGGTCAGGCATTAGAACAGGCTGCCCAGGGAATTGGTTGATTCACCATCCCTTGGAGGTATTTAAAAGACTGTAGATGTGGCACTTCGGGAGGGACATGATTTAATGTTTGACTTCACAACTTAACAGTTGGACTCAATGATCTTAAAGGTCTTTTCCAACTTAAATGATCTTATGATTCAAACACTTTCCTCAACATATTCACCTTAGACCTGGTGAGGAGTGTACTCCTTTTCTGCATCTTCCTCAGAGGAATTAGAAGATTACTACATTAGGTCCTCAACCTTCTCTTTTTTTAAGCTGCTTCAGGTCTTAATTTTTTCTTGTTTTGTTTTGTTTATTTTTCTCTTTGGTCAAATTTTCTGCCCTTTTTATTAACCATAAGCAGCTGCATATTTTGTTTCCTGATGTAATTTCCTGTTATTAAGTAGGAAAATAAAGTTTTTTCATGCTCTTTCCATATATAACTGTTGTAGCTCCACCAAGGTGGAAGGTCAGGGGTTGGTTTTTGGTTTTTTTGGGGCTTTTTTTTAGTGGTTTGATACAGTTTACTCACAATTGATTGTGATCTCCTGCTGACTTCATTTTTTTTCCCAAATTGTTAAGCAGATAAACCAAAGTTGGGCAGGTTTCCTGAGTTTTGATGTTAGGGATAGAGCAGTGGCTTTCTATCTGTACCAGAAAACTCTTAGCACATTTTTACCTGTATTTTCCAGTGCTTAAGAGAATGTTAAAAACATGCCAAATGTCAAAAGGTAGTTGAAATTCATTCTGAATGTCTTGCAATACACAACACAATACTTCAGTTTTACTGTTTAGTGCTCTGTTTGTTGTACATTTCTGTTGTCATTTTTTGCAGTGTGCCCTGTAGAACAAGATTTTTCTGTTTATTACATCTGAATGTACTCAATATATTGCACAGAAAGGACAATAACTTAGGGGGCGAGTGGGTGTTGTATGTACTATCAAAATACAGGGTAACAAAACCAAATTAACATATTTTAACTACCAATTTACTTAAAGAGAAAAGGGTTAACTTTATGGCACTATGTTTAAATTATTAAACTTTACACCACGGGATTAAATGGAGACTATTATATGAATTAATGAAGACTATAAGCCTATTTCCAAAATTGGTTAAAAAATGTCATTGTTACATTAAAACATCTCTGAGCTAAGGACATATACTTTGTTTGAAATAGTCTTTAGCATTGTTTTTACCATTTAGCCCTTATTAATGCTCTGCTACCTTTCTACCAGCTCAAAAAGGATGCAACCACATTTTGTAGCCAATTACCAGCAGCATGCTAACTGAGATAGATGTCCTGGGTCCTAAATCCTAAGATCATCTTTGAAATCAAGTCTTCAATGACTTCAGGTATTTGGCACTGCTGCTTTCTTCCCAGCTGAAATAAAATTCCAATTTACTTTCCTCTTTAGATCTGCACAGGAAATGGCTCTACATCAAATTGTTATGATCAGGGAAGATATTGCTTGCAGCAGTCTCTCACAGGTTTCAAAATGACTCAGAGGGATTGAACAGCTGTACGTGTGTCACCAGTGAAGGAAAAGGGGAGAAACAAAAAAGAAAAAGAAATGAACAATTTGTAACTTTTGATGGAAGTAAATTTGCAAGTAACAACAAAAGACAAATGGAAGATAAACAGAGTGCTTATTTCTGAGGTGGAGACAAAAGACATCTGAAATGTTACTGCAGATCACAGAATTGTGTCTTTATAAATAACTGTTCAAAGTTGTACCCCTTCTTACAGGCTAATTCATTTTTTATAAAGATGTGAAAATGTTACTGAGAGTTTTAATGGAGCTAATAGTCTTATGATTTTAATGAATTTCAGCTGTTTTCATGCCAGTCTTCAGGAACTCAATTATAATCCATAGCAATTGTTTGGGAATTTTCCATGAAATTCCCTCTTTACAAAAAATGTTTTTCAGAAATATGAATAATAGAAAATTTATTAAGATGTTTCTGTTTGACATGAAACCTTATATAAACAGTACGTAAAAATCTGCTTCCTCAAATGATGTGTACACCCCATTATCACATCATTTTTAAACTTGCAAATTTTAATGAATCTTTCTTATTTTGGCATTCGCCACACATTTTGTCAAGTCAGAGTTTATACTCTGAAGAATCTTTGATTCTTCATTGGAGATTTATAAGAATCCTTCTCACTACCTTTTCCAAATGAAGCTCACTGTCAATACCACAAAGGATTGTGAATAAGATTGTGAATTCTTTGGGAATAAGAAAGTTTTGAGTTTATTAACTATTACGTTCTTGTGCATGAATTCCACTTATGCAAAAATAAGTGCAAAGGCCTTATTTTTATTGACCTTTCTGAATGGCACATGGCATGTATGGCACTGCACTGTCCTGTACAGGTACTGTACTGTTACGGCATTGATAAAGCTCCTTGTTTATTAATTCACCCTGTTTTCCTGCATTGCTGCATTATTTGAGTTTAAAATATTATAGTGCTGTGATAAACCAGCACTCAGTCTCCATGCTGTCACAGCTCCCTAACATGTTACTCCCACACAAGACAAGACAATACTTCTCCTTTGAAAGAAATTATTCTCAGCTTTTCTGTGGTACAAAGGTGTTCTCATGTAACAACACTGCTACAAAGCCACCTACTCCTCAGGTAGCCAGGAGTCACTCTTGCAGCCTGTGAAGAGAGGATTGTGATCACCAGTGCTGTACAATGCAAGACATGGTCCTTGGGAAATTCGTGTTTCACTCTACCATCTGACATACTCCATTTAATTGATAAAGCTGATATGATCTGTCAGAGGAAATCAGGAGAGGCTTGAAGCCTTGTTCAGCATCATTCAGCTTTCCCTGAAGGTGCAGCAGTGACTGATGCTTGTCAGGCAGGACTTCTAAGACTGGGGCTCCAAGTATTTCAGTGTTTCTACCAAGAGCAGCTACAGCTCCTGAATGCCCTGGGTCCCCTAACTTTTTGAAGTAGAGCTCTTCCAAGAGAAGGTCTATGCACTTCATTTTACCTAGACCTACCCACTGCTTCCAGGAATAACCCAGTAATACTTGTCAGGTTCACACAGACCACCCTTGAGCAGAGGATTGAAGGATGGAAGCAGTTATGAAAAATTAAATATAATCATAATACTAGATTATATAAAGCTTCAAATTCCTTCACAGATGCTTCTGAATCCCTGCTGAAAATCACTGGTTTTATGTCCCATGCCTGCAAGCCAACTGCGTCAGCACAGAAAGAAGCTCTTAGCAGTGCTAGTGACCACACTGTGCCCATGGGGCTATCCCAGTCTGGGACAGTTCTGTGTCTAGTTTTATCTTTGGTGTGATCTCAGCTGTGTGCACCACCTTAGAGATATGACACACTCAAGAACTTGTGCCAGAGGCACTTTCTCAGTTCTAGGGGGCAAATTAATCTCCCTTTTTCCCTCTCTTTCTATTTCTCAGTACACAAAGTTATGCTTCTGGTGTTTTTCCATATGAGTGCATTGTTAAGCCTTTCTCCTTGTCTTCAAAAATGAAGATTTATGTTTATCACTAATTCACATACCCTAATATTTTATACTTCTGCCACATTCTTATTTGCCTTCTGGAGCAGATGTTTTTAACGCACTTCTATTCCTTTTCCAGTTCTACCCTCACTACTGAGGCACTCAGAGAGTTTGACAGTGGTGAACTTTTTAGTTTCTGATAGAAGATACCTGGGGGCAGAGCATATCACTACAGGCTGCCTAAAGCTTTGCTGCATGTCCTTCCCACTGCTTCTACCTCTTGTTTAAGGCTTTGATAATCATTACATGGTACCACTTGCCTCACTTTGAGGCCATTCATTGCTGCAGAGCTGTGCCAGAAAAGCTACATGCTCCACCTTTTTAAAAGACGTATAGGAAATGTTACTGACAGTCTTGTTTTCACTAGTGCCCTAAAAATGTCCTGTTCTTCTGGCTTGGAGTAATATGACCAGGGCTGTTGGCATATCAGCTGCCATTACTTAAGTATACCACTGACAGAGAGAGCCATAACTTTAAATAAATGGTATATATAAAAAAAAAAAATCTTCATATTATGGTACAGGAGTAAACTGACTGCTATATATATTACAATTTATGAGAGTGACTTTCATAAAATTTGTTTCCCTTTACATTTTTGGTGCATAGATCATTTCATTGAATGACTTCTCTTTGCATTTAATCTTTACTTTCTTTTTCCCCCCTGTATTTGCTCCTGAAATTAAAATTGATTATGAACAATTTGTCAGTGCACTAGGAGCTTTTCTGACATCATTCCCACTCTTTCCTCTCTGTAGACAGCTGGCTTTTTGCAGATCTTTTCCTAGAGGCTTTGTCATTCTGATTTTTCCTCTTAGGGTATTAAGAAGTAAGTAATTATTCTTTAAAAGTACACAGGCAGGCCAGCATTCAAAGAGTGAAGTGCAGCATACTAAACAGGCAGTCTTTATGTATTTTAACCATATGTAAGATACGAGTATATCAGGCTCCACATTGATTTCTTCTGTCTCAAATTCTGAACAATAAGTATTATTTTCCACTGAATATCTCAACACTGTAAGTAGTCTTTATTGTTTATTTATGTATTTGAACCTTTGTAGTCCTTAAAATTTAGAAGATAATATTAAAACCACATATAAATTTCCTTATCAGAACACTAAAAGAGTTCTGTGAAAACTAGGAATAATAAATAATTAATCTGAATAGTAATTACAGAATTACTAGCAATATAACTTGTAGAAATTGGATATCCTACTTATAAAATAGACACAAAACTTTAATTCAAGTATTTGGAAGTTACATTAGATTAGAAAAAAAAAAAAACCTTAGCTATGTAATGTACCATTCAATTTCTAAAACATGAAATGTCTGACTAGATAAAGCAGTTATTACTTGTATTAGGAAAGGAAACAATTACTTTAAAACAAGAACAATCAGATAAAGATTTTACATATAAAGCTATTTTGATTAAAATATTGATAATTACTATACACTGTACCAAAAATTAGCAAGAAATTTACATATTTAATATATCTATTTATATTCTTAGCTTGGCTAATATCAGAAATATAGTATATCACTATCAATTTTATTATATTTTTGTTAACTTTGATTGATTAGGTAATCCTAAGTAAAAAATAATTAAAGAATATGAGATTTTGTAAAATACTATATATATGAAAGAATTCAAACTGTTAGAATATATATCATTTTGTATTTTATGGATCCACTTTCTTACCCAGTTTGAAAAAGAAAAATGGAAACTATAATATTCATATAAGAGAAAAATTGCACGTGTTTAGTTTTTATGCTCATCCTAAGATATGAATCTGATATAAATTATACATTTTTTTCTGAAATGTATTAAATGTAATTCGGCAACTTAAGGGCATCTAAGCAGTATTTTAACCCTATTACAAAATACCACGTTGATTTAAGAACACTGGATTTTTTATCATAGTATGCTACATTATTTACACCAGGTAATTTTAAATGCATTTCAGTTTTTCAAAGGAGAAAAATAAAGACTATATTTTTGCCTAAAGTGTCTATACAAATTTTCCTTTTCAGCACATATTGTTGTAAAGGAAGTTATTATCATTTTCATATAATTTCTACCTAGTGACATATTTCTTGTTGAAAGCACAAGCATAAAAATTAATTTTCTACAATGTGCTCGCTTGGCTACAGGCCAAAAGGACTTTTCCTTGTCTTTGCAAGTATTTTGTATATAAAGCACTCCATTTTTCTTGGAAGAGTCCTAAGATCTTCAAGTTACAACTGCAATTATTTACAGATTCATGAATTGTAAAGTCAGAGGGGACCATTAAGCTTCCACATTGACATCCATAGAACAGCATTCAGGTTTACTCAGATATCTCTGGTATGAAGTCATTAACTAAGACCTGGCTATTTTGAAGCCATTCTAGCCTGGAAAGAACAAGTACAAACATTCGATCCTATAGTAACAATGTTAAATATATGGATGAATATAAAAAGGGAAGAAGGAAGATGAGCAGAGGGGAAAGGAAAATTTGTGATGTTAAAGCAAGTTCCACAAGATAATTTCCAGATCTCTGTTTATGATATCTCTGGACCATGAACAGTCAACATGACCCTTGTTGGTTCTCTGAAATGTAGAACAATGTCAAGCAGATCATGACCCAGAACCCCCAGAATTTCAGATTCCTGAAAGAATCAAGCAATTTTCTTTTATGACAACCCATATATGGACATTGTACACAAGCAAGCTGGTCTTGCCTTTCAAGAGCCAATGAAGAAGGGATCCTATGCAAAAGAACAATGCCACTACCACTTGCGCCATTAATTCCCTGTGTCTCATCAGTTGTCTAGTTTGATTTTAAATAGTTTAAACTAATTTTTTTTGTTTCGTTAAAAGTTGATTGACAACTTTTCACTTTCACAACTGTCAAAGTTTTTTTAGCTTGCAGTAATCTGATAGTAGTAAACCCCAGGAATATGCATGGTCGTAGCTACCAAACAAGAAACAGATAATTCAATGACAAATATGTGGGAAAAGAGCAGCATCATAGCATGTCAGCATTTCAATTTCCACTGGGTCTGTTGATATCACGTCAGTCATTTAATTTTTACATAACCTGAGCACACTAAGACAAAGCAAAAGGAAGGTAATGCAAGAGCAATACTGCAAAAGCAGTACTCTCTTCCTTATATCTTTTATTTGATTTCACATTTATTTCATTGTCACATGAAAGAAACAGCTTTATTAATTGAAGAATATTTTTTCTGATCCTTCACTTAATCTAAGATTGTTTATTAATTTGTAGTTCATATATATTATTCATCAAAGTGTCCTGTTATTTAAAGTTCTATTTGAGGGGACCTACTAAGGTCAATAATAAATTCTTCAAAGTGGAAGTTTGAACCTGTGTTGCAAATAACTATTTATAGAAGTTGTTTCATTTCTACACACTAGTTCATTCAGGAATTAAATTTCCAAGTTACTTATGCATTTTTTCAATTAATTAAGTGACAATTTTACCCACTTAATCTGATTTCCTCTTCAAAATCTAAATATTAGCTATATTTTCATCAATTATTTCTTCTAAAATGTATAATTTTTCATGGTTCAGGCAAGGAAAAATTTTGAAGTATGAAGTAAATTTTATAGTCACCTAGAAGAGATGGATTCATAGCATTCATCATAATATATCATTATTAAAATAATAAAAATTACTTGAATTATAATTAAAATCTTTCTCTGAAGATTTATATTTACATGATGTATTCAAGTCTCTTATGAACCAACTTCCAGTATGTATGCATGGACTCATACAATTTTTGCAAATGAAAAGTGAGAAAGGTATTTTGTGAATACTTCAAGATTAAGTGTTGATGTAGGTGCAGACCAAATAATGTCCTTACTTTAAATATAGAATTAAATAGCTGAGATTAAGCGGATATATAATTCCTCAACATACAGACCACACGTGGGATGAAAGAAAAGTTTGATTCCCTCAAGTTTATAACAATAGTTCAGTTTATGAGCATTGCAAGTGGCAGAGATCAGCTCCCTAAGAATAAAACTGACACCATCAGCACTTGACTTACAGATATGGAAAAATGTCAAGCTTACATCCAAACCTACAAACAATTATTCACCTGCCTGATTTTATGCAGGACATGCTGAAGCACCCAGCTCTTCATCACCTTTGGCCAGGAACCACACTCTACTGCTGCCCTAAGGATTATTTCTTGTCCTCTGACCATGACAGCTTTCCTGCTTTGTAGCATCAGACTCTTTCTTATTGGAACTTAGAGGAGGTGACTTTCCCTTTTCACGCTCATCTTTAAAAAACAAAATCTGTCTTTAAATACAGGTTTCTGAGATTTGACAGGGTGTAGCAGATGCTAAAGGACATCATGTGCTACTCACTGCCAGAACCTTATTTCTGTGGATGCCCAGAAAGCATGGCTGTTCAGTCTAATATAGTCTCTTAGGACTAACAAAGTGTAACTGGACTTGTTTTGAGCACATCTGTTTCCAGACTGACTCCTGCCACTTAGCAACTTATTTTCCAATCCCTGATTCACCACGCTAATCTTGCAAAATCTTCAGTGATTTGCTGAAAAGCACTGAAAAAACCATACAGTTCTTTTGATGTTCCCCACCCCATTCCAAATGTAACAATGTAACTCGCAATAAGGACCTTGACCCTATACATTCCATTTTGGAATACAAAGCCATTACCAGGCCAAAGTAGCAGCTCGAAGTAAATAGAAGCACCTGAAATAATTTCTTTCTCTGTGTTTCTGGCTCCTGTGCACAAAGCCTTTAACACGGGAACAGTGTGTGCCATTCCAGCCAATTGCGGGTTTTGCTCCGATTGAGCTGTAAACCCTTGAAAGTAAGGATTTGTCATGGAAATGCTGACACAGCCTGAACTGAGGCAGGGTGAATGGCATGGCACGGCTCTCTGTACCAAAACAGCACAGCCTCAATTAGCACCGATCTCAGTACACACAGCCGTGACAAAAGGGAAGCCGGGAGCCTGAATATTCACCGAAAGCACTTAAAAGGCCAGCATGAATCATGAGGGTATTGCATGTTTTTTGTTTGTGTGCAGCTAGCAGTGTGGTGTGCTATTCATTCTAGGTTAAGCTTTCAGTGCTGTCTAATAAGTGGCCCTTGTACAAAAACGTGATCTGTGCTTTTCCAGATATTTGTATGTCAGGCAGCTACACAGCAGCAACTTCTGTAATCCCTTCTCCTGCAGTTAAAGCTACTAGAAAGGCTTAATAATATCCCAGAGGCAAAGATGAAACGGTATCTCTACAGCTACTGTTTGCTGTAGAGAGCTTTTGAAGTCGAGCTTAAGATGTCTTTATTTCCCTACCAGAAAGATTTTTTTTTGCCTTTCTTTTTCCAGTGTTGTCATGTTGATGTCTTTTTGTTTGAAAAATATTCCAAGAAGCTATAGTGTTCCCATAAAGCATTGGGGAATGAGAAGAGGTTTTCATCAGGGGCTCCTAGAGTCTCTAAGTACAGTTTGTCACTACAGAAACCCACAGCCACCCTACCAGCAATCTCAATTTAAAACCCCACACTTTCTTCTTTATCAGGTTTATAGCAGCCTCAGCTTTCACTGGCAGCTTACTCCTGCCTGGCTCCTGGCTTTTAACTTCAGTTTCTAATTAAATATAAACTGAGTTCATCATACACCTCCCATTTATAGTTCATTCTTCTTTGATGTAAGAAAGTGAAACATGATAAAGCTGTTAAATCCCTATAAATTCTCATCAAATGATGGTACAGCTTGATTAAAAAAAAAAATAAAACAGGATACCATAATATTCTTGTAAATACTTAGTGATTCTAATTTTCAGAATTATATTTAGTAATTAGGAATTCTAATGATTTCTCATGCCCTCTTGTAAAGGGTACTAAAACTAAATGAGTCCTGAAATAACAAGTTATTATTTAGTCATAAGACAAAAAAGATAAAATTCAAACAGAGGGGAATTGCAGAAAAAAAAAAAGGGACAACACTTGTCAGCACAATTCTAGTCAGTGGCTTACCACTGCTAAATCTCCTGTTGGTATCCAATTAAGCAAAAATTTTTAGAAGGGTAAAGAAGTTTAGTGACTATCCCTTCCCTGATGGGACTGAAAACCAGGAAGCAAGTGTCATTGTGTTTGCTTTGGATATGTAACAGCTAAGGCTGGGCACTGCATTCTGTATTCAAGGTAAATTTCAATTTCTCAGTGGCAAATAACAAATGACAGATTGAGGCAGGACATTCTTAAAAACAAAGCTAAAAAGTTTTTACAGAGTATGATGCAAAAAAAAAGGAAGTTGAAAAGAATATAAATAAGAGGGAATGGGATATAGGTTTGCAGCATTTTTTTTGAATACATGTGAATGACGAAGTTGAGTTGTTAGGGATAAAAAGTGTATAAAAGTTATCCAATCTGAAATCAGTGAGCTTTAGCAATTACCCATGTTGAAGCTGCCTTTAAGATTCCAAGTGAAATTATTACATTGTTCATAGTACTACAGGAAGGAAGATTTGGACAAGTTCTGGTTTAGTGAGGCTAAAATATGTCACTGAGAGCGACAACTATAAACAAAAAATAATTCTCAGCAATCACCTGCACTTCACATCGGACTATGTAATCAGCAGTTTTATAGAAGGATGAGATTCAGTCACAAAAAAAAAGGTTTAAATATATCAGAATCCATAGACAGTGATATTTGCACCTCAATCCTTTAGAATAACTTATGTTTTACTTGCAAGTAGAAAAATGCGGGAAAGTATATCTAGGTAATTTTAAATTTGCCAGATGCAAGAGTTTATTAACATAACTCAAGTCTAATGAAAAATCCAACCTAAAAGTCCCTATCAGCAACATTTATATATAGTTCTAAAAGTCCTCAATCACTATTGAGAGCAAATAAAAATGGCAAGCAGTAAAATGAATACTTCTCTGAATGCACATGGACTTTTTCTTCATTTATTCCAGAGCTGACCTGTTACTATATTAACTGAGTCATAACTGAAAGCCAGTCCATATGCTTCATGAAATAAATCAGTATAAATGGTATTGTTATTGGCTTTATGCAGTCTATCACGTAACTAGCTGTGCTGGTTCATCTGGGTGAGACCTGTTAGTTAAATAAATAAGTAAATAAATACAGTTGATTCATACCAGTTGTATTTTGATTTGATATATGCACTGAAATGAGTGCTTTGCCTTAGAATTTAAACAGGATCACTGTGGTACAAGATGGGAGGTCCTGTATTCTCACATTCCCACTTTCTGCCCCAAAGCACCAGAAGAGAGCTTTATCATTAGAGGTATTTTCTTCCAGATATTAGCTCTGTTTCCATATAAGGACAATAAAAACCAATCAGGAAGGGAGAAGGATTATCTTGCAAACTTCAACTTCATTCCAAAAGAGGTGAGATTCTTTGTTGAGATAGTAGTGCACAGGGCTTGCCTGGACTTCAAATTCAGAACCCCAGGAGAAGGTTAGCCAAACTGCAGAAAACTGTACCTGTGTCCTGTACCTTAATTCATTAAGGAGATTTAAGGTTGGAGGGTTAGGGTCCACACCAAAACATGGTCATTGGTCTTTGATGCAATTCATTGTAAATTCTCGTCACACCCCAGATCTGTAGTCATACATGCTGAATCTCTAGTGTATCTGTGAGAAACTAGTCAAAAACAACATGTAGAGCACTCACTTCTACATGCTTGTAGTTTTCTGTTTACAGTATTTCCAAAGAAACTTAAATGGCCTTGATGAGTCCAAGATTTGTCTTAAATGAAAACAAGATACCAGATGTAGTGGAAGATAGATACCTGGGCTATTCTCTCCTTACCCAGTAGAGACACAGTGATTTCAGGCCCCTAAATCAGGAATAGAATAGAGTAGAAATTATATTCTAGACTAACACATCCAAAAAAGCTTTAAAGTATTTCATTTCATGATGGTCTTTTTCACTGACAACAAGGAGGAAAAAAGCTCAAAGGTACGTATAAGCTGACTGCGGATTTTCATTTCACCTTCCTGCTGTCTAAACTATGCCCATAGCTGCTAATCCTTTCTCTGCAGGGCTTCTAATCTACCCCAATTGGATTCTAGCAACCTTGCCAACTCTGTATAGTATCCTGATGGCTTGTCCTGCTGCTGTGATCTGCAGCAGCATGTGTCCACCTGCCAGCCTTGCCACAGGGCTTCAGGCTTTCATGATCCCATTCTGAAAGCAGCCCTTCATTGTTCCAATCTCTTTGATGCTCTTTTTCTAGGCTTTGCTTCAATAACACTTTGCTTGTCTTTCTTTTTCTCATTCACAGCGGCAGCTTAGCAATGTGCATAGTTTGAATGCCCCTTTCATAAATAGTGTGCCAGTTGGCCCTCTCCATGCCTTCAAATTGGAAGGCTCTCAGCATTTTGGCTACTAATCTGCCAGCAGTTTTTTACATAGAGTAAGACACCACCCCACTGCCCTATCAGTACATAAACATAATACAGCAATATTCAGCTCAGGTGTCACATCTTTATCATGGTACATGGCCACATATTTTGTGGTTGTATGATAAGGTAAAACAGATAATTAATTTAAAAAACATATTCCTGGTTAAAAATAGCAGATACTACTCATTTAGATATTCAAATTCCTTCCTTCCTTCCTTCCNAATCCTTATAGCATTCACAAAAAATGTTGTTAGGGACTAAGGAAAATGAGCTAAAAAAGGAAGTGCAGAGTGACTGAAACGTGTTGGTAGATACAGTGATTACTATAACAGATGATGCAAAACACTGTAAGTGGGATATTTGTGTCTGTGTGAATGTGTCCTTCGCTTAAACTTCAGGAAACCCAAAGGCCATATCCTTTTGGTTTCATTCTCTGTTATCCTACTTAAAAATTCCCACTGATTGAATTATTACATGTAATTTTTATTAGTGTTAACCTAATTATTTCCTGTCAGTAGGGATTTTAATGTGTTTTTTCGGCTGACATTATTTAATAAATAAAAGAGAAATGCTCTGTGGATCAGGCTGTGCTGTTAGCTCAAAGTCACCTTCTATTTTTTTAGAGACTCCCTCTCTTTTCTACTGTAGACTTTAAAATTAAGTGTTTCTTACCTAAAAGTTTCTCTGAGACAAAGTAGGGATCAAAACAAAGGACACAAACTTGTAATTAATACTATGCTTCACTAATGGATGTTTTGCTTGTCAGCACCTGTCAGGCTTGCAACATTTTCTTCTCAAGCATGGAAGGTACTATAGAAATGTCAAGACCTCATAAGAATTTAGTACAAAATGTCGGGAATAAGTAAAATCTTTACCTGATGTTTTGAGACACCATGAAAACATCACCATCAAATACAAATAAAATCCTTGCCTCTTAAAAAAAATATCACAATTATATGTGGTTTTAACAAATTTTGCCTCTTAGCTTGCAACAGCCTAATTCACTGATGTGTGAAGAAATATATACCTTCTTTGTGCTCATGGTAAGGACTTTGCATTTTGTAGGTGTTTCAGATTTACTCCTGAGTGACCTTCCTGCAGGTAGGGCTCCCCAAATGGCCACACAGAGCAATGTGCTATTACTCCCAGCAGATATGGCACTATCTACAGCATCAATAAACTCTTGAGCAGATGTTCAATACCTAAACATAATGACCACTGGGGAGCCATGATAACTGCCTACAAATACATAAAGGAATGTTATAAGAGGATGGGGACCCATTATTCTCATTAGCCAACAAGGGCAGAATAAGAAGGAATGAGCATTCTTTCTAAGCAGAAAATTTTAGCTTGATTTAAAAATATCTTTACCTGATAAGATTAAGAAATTATAAAACAAAACTGCCAAAAGAATTTATAAGATTTTATGATATTTAATGTGGCCCTCTGGTATGCCTATTTCAGACAAGCACAGGACAAGGTACATTTTTTTAGATTTATATGTGTCTGAGAGGAATTGTATGTATTATTATTAAAATGAACCTTGAGAATGCTCTTACTGTGGCTGACCAGAACAGCTATTTGTTTCCATTCCCAAAGACTAAATATTAACTAGGAAAATTCATTTGTACAGTGATTGAAACAAAAATTTAAAATCTTGTCTAGGCATCCTCTGGTGTATATGTAGATATTTACAGCACTCTGCTGTGGATTTTTTACCTTAATATTGAATATCAAGCTTTTTCAAAGCTTTTTCTAACTGGTCTTATGAGCAGATGAATAATCCTAGAGCATGATTGCACAATCTTACAGCAAGTGTACAATATCTATTATATATATTTCACTTTAAAATAGTATTCTAGGCATGACATTTCTAAAACTGCAATAGCTTTCTTTCTGTTCCTATTGATTCACAGAAGACTTTCCATCAGAATCTTCATCAAAATGATGGATAGCCTACAATGTTTTGAGTTTCAAAACCAGCACAATTTGCCTAACTGCAGGAACTGACTGCAGGAATATCCTGAAAGAGAAAAAGCAATATCCTTCTTTTCTTCAGTTAGGAAATGTTTATTCTTTAGTCAGAAAAAGCTTTGAATAGTTACAAAAAAATACATTAGCTTTCTAGTCAAGAGTGATAAAACCCATGTAAGATCACTTTTATGAGTTGAACACGACAGAAGAAATGATGACTTTTATCTACTGATAACACTTCCAGCAGGCCTGAATATGGTTACACCTTGCAGTCTTGTATTAGATACTAGTTTCATTGCACTGTTTATGATTTTAATATCCAGATTTCATGTTGCAATAAGGTCTATTCTTGTATTATCAAGATATGCCTCTGTGCTCTGTTCTTGCGTAGATTGAGTTAAAATAGTATCTGCACTTCTGTCATTTTGTAGCCCTCATTGCAGTTGGTTCTCAGACACCTTTGCATGTGAGCTATACAATAATTGCTTTCAAGAACCTTGATCAGAAACTCAGCTAAGTGGAATTCAACTGAGAAGGCTCTGAAGCACATGGATCCAGTAGAATTTGAAGTGCTTTTGCCAAATTATGATCTTCTATACTTTGATATTTTGTTGAGGCTATAGCTTAACCCTACAGGGCAACTGAAAACAAATATAATGATAATATAATAATATTATGCTGGGAAATTTCCCTAAAGATCTTAAGGACTGCAAAGAATAAAATTATTTCTATGGTTTTGTGAAATGTTAATTTTGTGGTAATTTTGATGCCAGTATGTCAAGATTCACAAGGATTATATGTTTCATTTTTCACCATGTGGTAGACATCTGAGATTTCTAAGTTAAAATTCTTCTCTGACCAAACATCAACATTCTTCTGTATCATGCTCAAGGAATAAATTCTTATTCGATTGATATTATTTTGATTGGCTTAATAAATATGAAACAATCTCAAAAAAATAGCCTCTCAAAAAAATCTCAAATATTCTTCATGCTTCAGCAAGAATTCCTTAGAATGATGGTTATAAACCACAGAATCATCAAATCATTAAATTTGGAAAAGACCTCTCAGGTCATCCATCATGTCCAGCTGTAAACTCTACAAGTACCACTTCACACGTGTACCACCACAGTCACTACTAAATCATATCTCCATTCACACCTTTTTAAACAGTTCCAGGAATGGCAATTTCTCCACTGCCACAGGAAGCCTATTACAATGCCTGACCACTCTTTCAGTATGCCATTTTCCCTGGTATTTAATCTACACTTCCCCTGATGCAACTTGTGGACATTTCCTCTTATCATGCCACTTTGGGGAGAAGAGACTGATTGTCAACAGGGTACAATCTTCTTTGAGACAGTTGTGGACAGTGATAAGGTTCTCCCTCATTTTCTCCAGAACAGACAACCCCAGCTTCCTCAGCCAATCCTCATAAGATTCCTGCTCCAGACTATTTGTCAGCTTCACACCCATGTGGTTCCAATCACTCTCTTTATTCTTTTTTTTTTTTTGTCTAGATTCTGTAAATGCAGTACCCATGTCTGTTCATAAACTTATGGTCTGAAAGCAATGATATATTTCTTTAAAGAAGGAAAGCATTGAAAATTTAAGTTATTTGTGTAGGAGAAAATTAAATCTGTCCAAGAATATATTGGAGCACTGAAGTCACTGGCACAGAAAAATATGTGGGCATGCTAGTATAATTTGACTGCCTCCAAAATAAGTTTTCTAATTGCAAATTATCCACTGGTACAGATTGCTGGAAGGTTCCTACCTCTAAGCTATGGAAATTGCTGGGAAAGTTCTAGCCAACATGTGCCAAAATCATGCTTGAGCATGTTCTAAGATTTACCAGTGTAAAAGATCCCATTAAGATGCTTTAGAACCTTGCATGGCATTATCTATTTTACTAAAAGAACTCTACATAATGCCTATGTACCTAAAATTACCTGTTCTTGTCACTTTAGTGCCTGGTAGAGTAATGGGAAAGATTATTCAAGGAGGTGTTGAAAAACACCTGGAGGACAGTGCAGACAGTCACAACAAGCATGGCCTCATGAGGGAAGAGTCCTGCTTGATGAACCTGATTTCCTTCTATGATAATGAAGCCCCACAAGTTAATCTAGGAAAGCCAGTAGATAAAATAATTTTGGACTTCAGCACAGCTTTTATACAGCATACAACTGGATAACCAGGTTGCATGATGGGTGAGAAACAGGCTCCCAGATCAGGCACAGAGGGTCATGGTGAATGACATGTCTGATGACATCAGACTGGCAACCAGCCACTGGTGGGTCCTGCAGGGCTCCATCCTTTGCCCAGCTCTCTTCAACATCTTCATGAACAACTTGGACACAGGACTTGGAAAAACATCAAATAAATGTACAGATGACATTAATTTGGGAGAAGCTGTTGACCCGCTTGAGGGCAGAGAGGTCCTGCAGAAAGGCCTTAACAAATTAGAGAGAGATGGGCAATCACCAAGAGTATGAAGCTTAACAAAGGTGAGTGCCAGATTCTGCACCTGGAATGGGGCAATACTGGTTGTGTGTATTAACCAGGGAACAAACAACAGGACAGCAGCACTGTGGAAAGGGGCCTGGAGGTCCTGGTCAGTGGCAAGTTGAACGTGAGTTGAATATGAGCTGTGGACTGGCTGCCAGGAGGGCTAACCATGTCCTGGGGTACACCAGGCACAGCATCTGCATCCAGGCAAGGCAGGAGATTGTCCCACTCTGCTCTGCACTGGGGCACCCTCATCTAGAGTGCTGGGGGCAGTTTTGGGTGCCACAATATTGAAAAGACTTTAAGGTATTGAACAGCATCCACAGAAGGGCAAAAAAGGTGGTGAGTGGTCTGTAGAGAATGCCATTGGAAAAGCAGCTGAGGTCGTTTGATTTGTTCATCCTGGAGGAGGGGACAGCTCATTGTGGTCTTCAACATCCTCAAAAGGAAGTGGAGGGGCAGAAACTGATCTCTTTACTCGTGTGACCAGTGACAGGAGAAGAAATGGAATGGAGCTGATGGCTCCCCAGGGAAGTGGTCAGAACACCAAGCCTGTCTAAGTTCAAGAACTGTTTGGAAAATACTTCAGACACATGGTGTAACTCTTGGGGTATCCTGCACAGGGCCAGGAGTTGGACTCCATGATCCTGCTGCATGATGATTCTTCTAACTCAGCATATTCTATGATTCTATAAATTATAATGAGAACTCTATATCTATGCAAGACAGAGAACATGTATGCTATCAAAAAGATTTGCAGTCCAAATAATCCAGTAGATTTTATCCCATCAGACAACTTCAGTCATATCTTCAGGGGACAACTTTGTATGCTGAATTTATACTGAGGAATGTCAGGCAGACATTTCTATTTGTTGTACATTAGGGAGAGTTTTAATTGAAGGAAGTTTGTGCAGCAGTAGCTTGTAAACATGTAATCAGGTATTGCCTATGACATATTTATTTTTCATGGGGGCATAAGAATAAAAATCAGTTTATGTTGTTCTTGGTATTTTCCAGGGAAGCTAAATACAACTTTTAAAAAATGTACATGAGTTTTCAGATAATATATTCACAGTCATTTCTGTAGTTTCTGTCTATAGAGCAGAGATGATTGAACTGCTACACTTAGCACAAAGACCAAGAAACAGATCTTGGTATCCTTATGGAGATTCAATATGCAAAAAAAAAAAAGTGATTTGAACATCTGCTACTTGAATTCCTTACTAATCTGCCAAAGAGAATGCTTGGGATTGTTTTTAGCAATAAGAAAAATACACAGTGAGTTGGAAGACACTGATAACACTTGAGCAGAGCAGCTCTTCAGCACTCTGATGAGATGAGTTACTGTACAGATGGCTTCCATCATGCAAGTCTTTTCTGTTTATAGGGCTGCAGGTGGTAGAGTGGGAAACAGGGTAAGTGGAGGGAAGGTTAAGACTCCAAATCAATTGTAGCAGTTCACCAAGTAAAATCTATCCCTGCTGAATGTACTAGTTGTTTATCAGCACTGCCATCTAGAGCTGTGTGAAAAAAGTTCACTGCAGACAGCAGAAATGGTGAAATTAGATCTTTCATTGTTGAAGAATATTATACATAGAGGGAATCATACACATTACACTTTATGGTATTTAAGGCAGTGCATCTAGCAACTGTGTTAAAAGAGCAAGATAAACTGAGATTAAAAAAAAAATCAACATAATGCCTAAAATATTCTGAAAAGTTTGGGTGATTTTTTATTCCTTGAAAAAACTCATAAGAACTTGTACTGTACATAGTTTATGATCCCTTTTGTAACACAACTCAAATGTGTGTTCTCTTGATTTGCCTTTATCAGCAAGTTATTTTATCTCTTATGCATCCAGTTTAAAATACTTGGGAGTATACAGTAATCACACAATTCTTTCTCTGCAGCTTTAACTCTCCTGGGATGATTTTAATCATTCCTCATCACTGAGGAGAGATCACAAGGGTTAGTGACAGACAGAGATCAGCTGAAATAGTTTTATGATTGTCACACTTTAATGGAGAGTAGGAAAAGAACCAAGCTGAAATGCTGGGGAAGCTCAGACCTTTGTGTTGCTCTCCAGATCTCTTTTTAAAAGGATGGGTACTTTTATGTCTTTGCTACCATTGTTGTAATTTTTATACATAAATGCAAAATAGATGTGTTCTATGTATCATTTTCCACACATGCTGGGGAAATTATGACCTTTTTTAGCTGCATTACTTTATTCCTTTAAGTAAGGATTGAGGTTGTTTTCTTTAGGAACAAACACAACCTATTTTTCATGCTAGGACAGACTTTTGAGACAAAGGAAGGCAGAAACACAAGTTCTTTTCTACCTAATCCTTAAAATATTATTTAAAATAATCATTAGCTTTAAGGTTCTTAAGTAGCTATAATATAGGCAGAATCCATGACAGCATTACAATGTTTAAGGTATCCTTATTCTGAATGCAATGGAAACACTATGCTTATAAATGCCACCAAAAAATTGGCTTTTTAGTCATAAATGCACTGCAATACAGAAAAATTTGTAAGAATGTCTTAAGGCATTTGGGCCTAAATTGTTACACTTGATTTTTCTCACACACACTGCCTTATTCCTACAGGTCCTTGCTCATGCAAATGTCCAGCCCCTCTCAGCACATACAGAGGAGCAGAATTACTGGCATCACACTGACCCCACAGGTGGCTGTTGGGTGCTCTTGTAGGGTTGGGAGCCTTGCTGAAGCTAGTATAATTTCTCTGTAATGGCTGGGAGACACACCAAAGGTCTGGCCTCAGACATCAGCCTCCCTCTGTTTCTGGGTACAGTCTGGACATGCTGGGAGGATCGAAGCCCTTCAGATATGGCACAAGCAGCAGAGGTTAGCCAGATTTCCTCCAGGCAAGAGCATGTTCATCTTCTCTGCAATGTGTTGACCAAAGCAGGCCATTAGAGCATATCACATCCAAATATCTAACCCTTGTGCAGGTTAGCATTCTTTAGAAGCTGCCTATGTAAGACTCAGTCCATCATCCACTACTTCTGTGTTGACACACTCCCTGAGATAATCTCATGTCTTTGGAAACACCTTTCCTTTTCCTTCTGCTTTCCTCCTCCTCCTACTACCTGCAATCCTCCACAAGACATTATAGCCTCCAACCTCCAACTAGAATAGCATGCAGTGCAATAGCCCTTGACAAAATGAATTCTTGTCCAGTTGCTCCAGAAGAAGCCAAGGATATGCTAAGACCAAGACATTTTAATATATGAAAATATTGTTCTGTGAAACTTGTGTTTAGGAATCTGGTCATCCTTGCCTTAAATTAGGCTGACACTTTCTTTCCTGCCTGGTGACAGGAATTCCAGGAGCATGAGAACTGACAGCTGCTGGTGACTGTGCAACTGGTGACCTGAGGAATGTGGATGCATTCAAAACAGGCTGTCACCCATGGAAAATTCATTTTAGTCCTCAACTGCTGCCAGATCATCTTTAAATAAGCCTAGCTGAAGTAAGGTGAACTGACTGTTTTCAGAAGGAGATCTGAAAGTTCAGCCATCAGTATTTTCATCCACTCTCTTTTGACCTAAGAATATATTACAGCCTCCTTTCATCTTTGAGCAAATTAACAAATGTATTAGAGCAAGGACAGACAGAAACAGAATCACCAGGTGTTGGCTCTAGGTCCTTGACGGATATCTCAGGAGATTGCCTTGGACACTGTAGATTAGAGGTACCTGTAGATTAGAGGTAGTGACTCCATCTAGGGTAGAGGGTTGTAGTGTGGTAGAAGGGAATCTTCACCCCAGTGAAAATTCTCTTCCATGAGGGGCCCTCAGGTCCTATCTGACATTGAATTATTGCATTAGATAAAATATCTCCCTTCTATTTTCCCTCCTCCTTTTCCTGGTGCCAGAGGTAGGGCTGATCTCTGATCTGGTGGTAATCTTATCAGCTTTCCAGATGGTAAGGTCATAGAAAAAGTGCGGTCATAGTCATAATTAAAAACTAATGCAAAAGAGAATAAATATTATAGGAATAAAGTCAAGAATGCAAAATGTACATCTGTAAAGCATGTAAAAAGACAAGAATGTGAATAATTCTTAAATGCATATCAGCCCAGGATATACAGATAAGGACATATGATTGACTTATCACACCTTAGACAGGTGCTTTAACTGAGTTCGTGTGGATCGTAAACCATTGCAAATAAGAAATACAACATGTAATTTAAAAGGAACAAAATTTTATAAAAACCCAATATTTGGGTTTTTGGAGGAAGTTTTACTTCACATTTGCCATGAGAGGAGAGTAAAAAATGGCTCTGTTACACTGGTTTAACTTATACACGGCACCTCAACAAGCCAGAGTAACTTAATGAGATATCTGTGGCTTTTCAGTGTTTGGATTTCTTTTCTTGTAATCAAAGTGGCCTCTCAACTGTAAGAATATTCCCAATGCACTTACTTACTAGCTCANACCCAATATTTGGGTTTTTGGAGGAAGTTTTAGTTCACATTTGCTGTGAGATGAGAGTATAAAATGGGCTCTGTTATACTGGTTTAACTTATACATGGCACCTCAGCAAGCCAGAGTAACTTAATGAAATATCTGTGGCTTTTCAGTGTTTGGATTTCTTTTCTTGTAATCAAAGTGGCCTCTCAACAGTGAGAATATTCCCAATGCACTTACTTACTAGCTCAACAGTGCTCAGTTGCAAGAGTAAGTACTAAGTATTCCTAGGTTTGCATAAAGCACCATGTTGTTTGCTTGTATATTTGTACCATTGAGATGATGTGAAGCATACTGCTCTGGGAATATTTGGGTATACTGAGAGCTCTGCTATCAGTACATTTGGTAGTTTTAAAGATGGTTTCCTTTGTGAATTCTTTTCACACAAATAGAATTAAATATTGCTTATGGCATTGCACTATATTCCAAGGCACAAGCTAAAAGCAGTAGAGCTTTTAACAAATTAAATTAAAAATAATATTTTAACAATGTTGTATATAGAGGTTTCACAGTTTAGGGAAGCTGGAGTCTGAAATTCAGCCTTTGAAATGATGTGCTTAAAAGCAAGTTTCAGTATGTGATTTTAGTCTAGTCAACCCAGTGGCTTAACATAACAATGTTATTATCAGGGAGCCACATCTGAAGCTCAGATTTTTTTACACCTTTAGCTATTCTGCTTCTTTTGTAGTTTGTTTAAGGCAGTTCTTGCTCTTTGACTAGTTGGTTATTTGTACTAAGTTGAAGAGGAAAAGATGAGAGCCAGCTTTTGATGTTTACAGTTGAAATAATAAAAAAGTCCTTTTCCCTTGTTGGATGATATTACTTGCAGAGAGATGGAGCATTCAAAGAGAAACAAATGCACATAAAGCAGTCTAAACTCCCTGTCACTGACAGGCTCTGAAAAGGTTGTTCATTGTTGTACAGCTGAACCTGATAAAACGTATTGTTCCCCACTGATATCTAAGAGGCCATTAAAATATCTCGAGCTGTTCCAAAATGCAAAGTCCCAATTAAAGAGAAGCCTCTGTGTACTTCTTCCCAGGGGCAGACTGATAAGCCAACAGCAAGCCATTCTAGTAGTGGAGATAGAGCAAGCATGAGGATCAGCCCTTAAGGGAGCACAGATACAGCAGAGCACCAAGGAGTAACACTGGTGAGGAGCTGAACTAGCCAGAGCCTTCCTGGTACCTGTTTCTACAGGTGGCTGCCTCCTTCTACCAGGGCAATACAAACTGCCCATAACTGCTAAACTTTTATAAATTTCATTATCATAATTCTGT
Source organism: Alaudala cheleensis (assembly GCA_013398995.1). Lineage (NCBI taxonomy): Eukaryota > Metazoa > Chordata > Aves > Passeriformes > Alaudidae > Alaudala > Alaudala cheleensis. Next base: position 110,747 of record VWYE01021660.1, read on the forward strand.
GGTTTGTTAAATATTGCTGCTTTATTTAGTGGTTGGTTGAAGTTTTATACCATAAACACACATTTAGTTAAAAAAAAAAAAGAATAACAAAAATCTTTTTCTCGGCCAGAGGTTCAATAATTGAGGCCAATAGACTAATTAAATTATATTGCCATTTTTCAGTAAATATTTACATAAAAAATGACTTTCTTTTTTTTCTTAATAAGACAAAAAGTACAATGGCCAAGAGACAAATGTAATGAAGATGAGGGAAATAATTTCTGATAAAGTCTGGGTAATCCAAACTTCAAACACTGTAATTTTTCTTTCTCTAACTAACTTCAGCAATCTGTGGTAAAATTCTGTGTAAAGAATTGCACTTTTAGGAGTCTTCTAGACAGACTTCTAGTCATTCATGTGTCCTGTTCAATGATCCTTGTTTAACAACCCCTCCTGGATATTTCTACCTAAGTTAGATATGTCCCAGAATGCACTGCCCTACTTTCTCCCTGATCTCAAAAGTCTTTATCTTCTCTGATTCAAATAGGACAGATGGCCCTGAAGAGATTAACAGACCTCCTGAGACATATTTCATAAAAACTGGGAGGTCTGTTATAGTTCACTAGTTATGTGATCTTTGTTCTAAAAATGATATAATAGTTATGATTGTAACAGCTTGGACATTTCAGATTTTATTACCAATTAACCTTCAAAATCACATAATGATTACAGACATAATAACTGACTTTTTTTTCCATTGAATATATAGTACAGGATAATTTTAATGGTCCAATATTAAGAAATATAGTCTCAAAAATCCTTTTGATTTCTGATCAAACTCTAAAGCAGTCTGATTACTTAACAGGATTACTAATTTAATGAACATACACAGCCAGCTACCATTGTACAGTCAGGATAACACTCAACTTCAAAATTACTTCAAAACTCTGTGTCCATAGCATACCAGAGGTGAAATAATGACTGTCTTAAATTTGTGTTTCTCATCCTACAAACAATGGGAAAAGACATGTTCAGTGTTTCAGGTCTCAGCAGTTGCAAAGGCACACAGAGAAGAAATTCTTTGTTTAGATGGTTGAGGTTTTTGGTTAGGTTTTTTTTTTTTTTTGGTTGGTTGTTGTTCATTTCTTGTTTTTATTATTATTATCATCAATTTGGTGTCTAGAGTGAGATGTGTCATATTTTCATGTGAGCTCTTTAAATTGTCGTAGGCAAAAAAATAAAAGATAAGGAAAGACAGAAATTTATATTCTCCATAGGAATATCAAACCTGCTGGTAGTACACTAGTTCCCCTCAAGGAAATACAGAGAGCTTTAGAAAGCCAACAACTTTACTGTGAGAATGTCTAAAAAAGTTATTGCTTTAAAGTATAGTGTCAACCACTTCTTGAGGTGAATAAATAAGCAATGATTCAATGTGAGAGAGAAGTGGGAACTGTGTACTCATACTATATGAGAAGTCTTTGAACTACCAAAATATCTCTGAAATTGGAACTAAAGCACAAAAGTAAAGGAAAGGTAATACAACAGGAGATAATTCTTGTTACATCAGACCAGAGACTGCTTCCTGATGGTATATGATGGTGAGATATCACTTATCTAAATTTTGAAGAAAAAGAAATCTCCAGCTGCTCTTTATATTGTATAAATCAGCCTATGCAGGGTTCACATAAAAACTGTTGGCATTTTTTAACACAGCACTTGCATGTGTCTCATTTTAATAAGGTGAGATGACATTAAAGAACCTGACATTCAACATTTTTTTTCAGATTTATCACATTGGGTAAGGTGGTCCTTCTTCATATATGACTAAAACTAAGTTCATAGAATACTTTGGTTTCTCTCAATTCATTCTCATTGCTTATAAAGAGCACAAACCTCATGGATTTAATTATTTAGCTTACTAAATCACGATTTTTTTTTCCTCTTTTCTATTTGTTTTCTTTTTTGTGATAACAAAATTCTATTCAAAGCTATTACATTTATGCATAAATACATTTTACCTCCAGAAAATAAGATATTACAACAACTGTTAGAAAACAACTATTTTAAAATATTTAAAAAGTTGATTTTTCCAAAATTGTAGCCATGCTAAAAAAATAGCTTTAAGTACTGTTAAAATCAAAGCAACTTCACTGTTTCCACAGGTGAAATTAAAACAAACAAACAAAAAAAAACCCCCAAAAAAACCCCACTAAATATATTTTGTATTTTCCTCAACTTAAAAACATACAATATTATTACAGCTCCATAGAAAAAATATTTGGCAAAATAACTTTTATGTATTTTTCATGATTTTGGAATGCTACTTTCCAATTTAGTGCTCCCAAATCAAAATCTAGACTCTACAAAATATGTGCTGCATGCTCACTTTCACTTCCTATCCTACTTGCTTAGACAGGATGGAGAGGAGGATTGGCGGGAAAAGAGGTAATGACCACAAGTTGAGATAAGAACAATTTACTGGAAACAACACTGAGATAAGAAGAAAAAGCAGTAACTGCAACAATATTAATAACAAAAATGCCCAAAAGAGACAATGATTCACATGCAAAAGTGATCACTGCTGAACTCAACCAACCACAGCCACACCATCCTATCAGCTCCCTCCAGCTCAGGACCAGGGCCAACCCACTCTCTTTTTTGTCTTGGGAGCAGCATTATCCCACTGCTCCATCCACCACACCTGTTTGACTGGAAGGAATCTCTTCTTCTCAGAAGAAACTTTCTTCCTGGACCCTGGCAATGACATGAATTAATATAGAATAATCTCTGGGTTCTAGCCATGCCTCCTCCTGTCTACTGCAAAACTTAACTCTGCCCTGGCTGGAACCAGTACACAATCAGACTTTTGATGGTTTTTGATTTTTTTTCACAGCATACTGTATACCTATAAAACCCAGAAACTGATACTATATATATATATATAGTACACGCTACATTATCCTCTGTATTTTCTATGGCATGCTATATATACAGAAAAGGGAGGACAAATAACATTAATGACAGGCAAATTAAAAAAAAAAACAAATTATGTACAGCACAATTACTCACAACACATCCATTGATGCCCAGACAGTTCCCAAGCAGCAACCCCCTGCCCCCAGTTTATAAAATGAGCATGACATCATACAGTATGGAATATCTCTGGACAGTTTTGGTCTGCTGTTCTGGCTGCGTGTCCTCCCACTTCTTGTGCCCTCAAGTCTACTCACTGGTGGGGTGCTGTGAGAAGCTGAAAAGTCCTTGACTTAGTGTAAACATTGCTTAGCAAAAACTAAAACATTAGAATATTACTAAAGTTTTTCTCATCTTGAATAAAAAAGCATGGCCCTGCAAAAGCTATTAGAAAAGAAATTAAATTTATCCCAGTCCAAAACAGAGCAATCAGTTACATGGAAAATTCTGACACTAATTTCTCAAGTGTTTCCAGAACAGAAAATTAATACATTCCTTTTAGCTACAAGATTTGGGAGTTTTATAAAGGAAAATATCAATCTGGAATTTTTAACACTTTAGATATCTAGGCCAGATATTACCCAATTGACACTGCAGAGGCTCACATCTAGAAATGAGAAGGTCACTAACCAAAGTAATCTAAAAGAACCATCTGCACTCTTAGTAAGCAGAGGAAAGCAGATATCTAACATCTGCAGAGAAAGATACTGTTTAAAGTCTCTGCTTCAATGCCCTTGGAAGACAATCTAGCTGTGATAATTTATTCTAGGTAAGTTCTCTAATTGTTCTGCTTCAAACACATGCTCTTTTTTTGTTTGGTTTTCTTCTGGTTTTGGTTTACCTTAACAGAACAGGAAACAATCTGAACTGGAGAAAGGGCCATCCATGTTCTCTAAGGTTTATACCTCTCTCCAAGGTAAGGATAGTCTGGAAGTCAGGTTTTCTAGATCCTGAGTTAATGGTTTAAGGTTTGACTGTGGTGAACTCCAAAGATATCTTGGATTTAGTTTTAGTCCTGGGTAGATTTAACTTTTGAGATTTCTTCAGAGATTGTCATCTCGAATCACAATCGAGAAAGATTAATAGTGCTGTTGATGCACTTCTATCCCCTACATGATTAAATGTTGCCAATGTTAAAAGATGAATAAGGAATGGCTGAAAGGACACATTTAATTACCTACCAGATTAAGGAGAAAAATTCTGGAAAGGAGGAAAAATGGATTTCTGAATCAGATAGGAAATGCTACAGGAAATAAAAAAGGTTCATTTCTTCCAAGCATTACTCCAATCTGATGCTCTCAACATAAACTGCCAGTTGGTTGCATAGGTAGTTCTGACAAAGCAGCTGATTTTATTTTATTTTGTTGAGTTCTTCATATTGTGTAGACCACAGCTGAATTCAGCTGTCTGCGTGAAACAGAACAAAATAACACAAGCAAGTATATATTCAGGCAAAGTTCCATCTGGGAAGGTTTGAAGGGAAAGGTGGGAGGCTGGGGTGCAGGTAAGGAGGGGGAGTTCCCCTGGCATTGCAAATAAGAATTTTAAGAGCAAAAACCTAGCAATTTTCACATATCATGTGGATTAGTAGTAGTTATTCAGGGACCACTGTATCTCTTTATAGCCATCAGTGAATGGAGTGTGTTAAGGTGGTGTTTCTATAGCAACTTCTTCCCACCTCAGCCTACCAGGAGCTCCTAATGCATGTACACAAGACAATTTTTAAAAACTTGTAACTGATCATTTGGGCACATTATTAGTGCCTCAAAGATTAAATGGTCAGAGACTTCAGACACTGAAGCAATTAAAGGGTGGGTGGTAGCTGAAATCAAATTTGCTCCAGTAATGCTCCTCAGTTCCCCTTAGCACATTTTATTGAGTTATGGCAGAATCCTTTCAAAGAAGTGTTAAGTAATTTAGGTTCCATGTGAGACAATTGTGGAAAGTTAGAGAAGGAACCCCTGGTCATTCTAACCCAGTGTCAGAATGATTCCAGTGATTTTTTATAGGATGTATAGCCAGAAAAAAGAGAGTTTCACTGATACTGAAACACATATACTCTTTTCCGATGTTAATTGCTTTAACTTTTGGGACTTGTGGGTGCATATTTACCATAAACATTCCAGTGAATCCATCTTGATCCCCTTATGATGCTGTATTCAATGAAATGGGAGTTTGGTGAAGACACTGGTCCATATGTAGGATATGGAAACTCATTTTACCTTGATCCATTTTCATTGTGAGTGAGGGATGAAGACAAAAACTCCCTCTCAATAGGATATGTTTAAAAGGATCCTTTTTTTATTTTTTTTCCCATACTGGTTTCATTGTGTGCGCCTCTCCCGTGCTTTGTATTGGCTGTCTGTCAAGGTTATATGAACTGAATTTCAAATATTACTCATATCCTTTCCTCAATGGCTCATTAGAGGATTTTAAATAAAAGCTTTTATTACCACAAAGGCTGCAACAATGTCTGCATCTGTATGTGAGCAGGTGATCACTATTTCACAGAATTTAAGACAAGATATCACTATCATCTTTGTCAAGAGACCAAAACCCCTGAAAAATCAGATGAATACATTTAGAAATTTTCCTGTGGGAAACATTACAAATATATGCTAAATATTTCACTAGTAATACAAATGATGTAACAAAAATTTATAATTTCCTTTATTCACAGGGTAACTGTTAAACTGGCACTGGAAGTGAAGTGAACTCTTGCTTGAGATGAACAAGTTATTATTTGGAATTCGTCAGTTGATCTAGAAGAAAATTGTTTATTATTCTGACTGTAAAATTGTCATGAGAATCCCAGGCCGGTATTCTAAGTCACAGAACCATATAAATCAAAAAGGTTTTTGTACATCTTTATTTCCCCTCTGGGTCCTCTTATGTAAGCAGATATCTTACTTTTATTTAATAGAAGTAAGATCATGGCTATTATCTCAAGACTATCTTAAAGAGAACTATTACTTATTATTTTTCCTGGGTGAATCTCCAGTAATTTCATGTACTCTCACATTTCAATATTTCTCTGCTTAAAATATCAGCTGTATGCAGATCATATGAACAGTGAGAGACAGTGGGATTTATCCTACGCTTTTTGAGTAATAGCTAGGATAGATATAAATGAATTTTGCTTTTGTGTTTAGCATTAATTTTTAACATAGTTTTTGGAAGCATTTCCATTTTATTTTTTTATGTAGATTACTGAAATGGGAGAATATACATGACTTAATAGAGGCACAACTAAAAATGTCTGTTCCAAATGAGTTTTCAGCAGGTATTTATGTAAAATGTAAAAATTAATAACTATTATTAATAAGTAGTCAGAATTTCATCTGTATGAAAATGCTGCAGCAGAGACTCCATTTGTCAATCCATTTTGATTTTCTGTTATGATTTCTTTTCTAAAAGGTGAGTGCACTTTTCTGTTTCATATTTTCTTTGCTCACTCTACTCTTGTGTTCCCAAAATGGAAACTGTGAAATATTCAAATTCTGTTTCAGTTTTTCTTCACACATAGGATCCAGAAGTAGAATCTAGATGGCAACAGGATAAAGACATTTATGAAAATATTTTTTAATAATATATCTGGGCATGTAAGCATTTATATATATGATTATATATATGATTAACTTTATAACTGGCTCCACTGAAACTATTGTTACCAACACTCAATCAGTCAAGTCTTCAACTTTGGTCTTGTAGGTGTCTGTAATATTAGGATCAGAATATATATACCATGTAATAATTCCTGAAATTTACAGTGTCCCTTTCTACAGCAAAATACTTCTGCAAGTGTTGGAAGTATATTTAAGGATCTAGATTCTAGGTATATTGTTATTATAATTTGTTTTAATTTGAAATAAAGAGGTTGGACTCTAAAACTTCAGTGTTCAGAAGTCTCTCTTTTATTTTTTCAAGAAATCCAATGAAGCAGGGATTAAACTACTGGAATGTGTCTCCATGGAACTAATCTTGCAGAGATTAGATGCTCCAGCTAACAGTGTAGTCAGAAAACGGTTGGCAGCTGTGTCAGAAAGGTGATTGTTTAATTGATCTTGAAACTTTTGGAAACTTCCTGCATGTTATATTTAATGGGATGTAATTTACTCTCTTTGCAGGAAATAGAATGTTGATGTTTTTACATTTGACTCAAAATATTTCCTCTTATCTAGCATAAACATGCAAGACAAAAGTGCAGATGATATTTTAAATATTTTTTTATAAATATTTAACTTTGCAGCAATTGTTACTAGGCTTAAGGCCACATGCATTTACTAAGTGGAAGGGAAAAAAATGTAGAGTGGGAAGATTAACTGATGGTTTTTTCATGACTATAATTCTCCTAGATCTCATCTTTGCATGTAGGAAGAAAAAAAAGAAATGGAAACATCTCCTCTGCTCCCTAAGATTACAGAGATAAAACTTCCTCAGTTCAATGACTGATATGTTCATCTAAATGTTATTTCTTTATATGAAATAACTGCTATGCTCAACACACAAAAGTGTGAGAGAGCCCTTAGTGCTCTTAAACCATGGCACATTCATGCAACAACCCTCCTGCCCTTTGTGCAGGTGTCTTACTCAGGCTGTCCTTCATCTTTCCACTCAAGAAACACAGACACCCATCCTAACGGTGACTGTACTACAGCAGTGGATGATAACCACATCAGCACGGCTGCTGGCTCCCCTCCCAAGGAACATAAGTTTTCAAGAGAAGGACATAAAAATATAGCATGTTAACATGCTCTGTTCTTCAAGAGGAAAAGTCATGTCAGAGGCTAGATAGCTAAGATAAACAAACAAACAAGGCAGTGAACATCTTATCTAAGTGATCCAATACCTCAGTGATATGCTTAGGCTTTACTTTTACATTTTCCTGATTGCTTTCAGTGCTGAGAAAACTATGGTTCTTTTCCCTTGACAAACTCAAACTATGTCCAGCTGCACAGACAGAATTTAATTCTCTGCCAAGATGCCCAAGAAATAATTTATTATTTCCAACTGAATTAAGAAATTATCATAATGGATAAATAAGGAGGCGTTTGTTCTTTTTTGTATTTAATCATTCCCAGTGATGTATGCAAAATTAAATTTAGTAAATACTCCTTTCATAATTTTTTTTTCTCTGTACAGGGAAGTACTGCTAAACTTGAGGTTTAGACACTCAAGACCAACTCACCTTAGTCTGAAAAAGCCATCTGAATTCATTTAGACAAAAAACAGCAAATAAGTAAAACCAATGTGATAGTCTAAAAAAAAATACAAAAAACTTCCAAAAAAATCAAACTAAAAAACAAAACCAGAAGAATATGATAGAAGCTCAATACAATAATCAGGGTATGAGAAGCTCTTAATTCACTCCTCAACTTCCCAACAAACTTTCTTAGATATTGTCAATAATCTCCCTAATGCAGTCCTGAACTATGCAAAATAGATAACATTCTCATTTTCGCCTTTACTTGAGCCCTAATCCTCATGGTGCAGAAACCACTCATACTGTGCGCACAGTGCATAGCATACTGATCTGAGTGTGACATACTCATCTCTTTTGTATCGTTTTATGAGCAATAACATTTCTCTAGTTATGTTTCTGAGCTGCAAACAGCTACATTTGCTTAAAGCCAATGTTGTACACATCAATGAGCAAAGTTTTAGAAGTTGTTATCCAACTTAGGCATTTTAGTCCAGCATGCTGTTATTAAAGATTGTGTCAGCACTTCTCTTATTTTTCACCAATCCATAATTAGCTTGTACAATATTCACTAGGGACTACATTTTAGAGTAGAAGATCTTTTAAGCAAAATTGCTTACCAGCAAAGAAAGAAATAGCTTAGTTGAAGGTTTACTATAATGTAATGGGAAATTTACTTGTGTCCTTGTAAAATAGAGATCTTTTAGTTAACCTATGTCAGTGAAGAATGAGCAGATGACAAAGAGTACTGTCAGTCTCTGAATCCATCTCTTATATTTTCTTCCTTTTCAAAATTCATTCCTTTCGTCTTGTATGCTGATTACACTTTTGCCTAGTTAGGATAATGTTATGATTCTGCAAAAAAGATAATCAAAATCAGTTTACTTTTTTAGTCCTTAGTGATCTTTCAGTCTTACTTTTTTTGAGTTCACTTCCTTAATTTTATGTCTTGTTGTAATCTCAACCTTTATCAAGGGCCTTACCCTGGTGAGATTAAATTTTTCAAATACCTGATCTTCACACAAGGAGGGAGTTCATGTCTCAAAGATTAGGCACTTTCACACTCAATGAGCCTTTATTTTTCTCAGTAACAATTAGGAATAAATAGGTACATCTGGAGGGTGACAGGTTCCACTCATGGGCAATATTTTTCATTATTATTTACTTCAAAAAGAAAATGGGTATTGTTACTTGCTTGCATCTGTCCACAAGAAGTATTAACAGACATTCTGCACATCTTTCATAATGAGTACCACATATTTAGGAAGCTATATAAATAATGGAGCAAGTATTGTATTATAGTTTGTTAACAAAGGACCATGACTTCCAATGGATCATTCTGAAAATGATCTGGTTTGTACAGATCAGCTATTTAAGATTTTTAAATGTCTTTCAAGCCTTTCATATAATGGTTTGCCAGTGCCAGAACTGGCTTTTCATCATGCTTGGAAAATTGATCAAAACACTGCTAAATAATAAAAAAATACTTACAGAGGACATTCCATAATTCTGTTGAAAATGTGAGAATGGACAGTGTTTGCAAAAGAAAAATATAAGAGTGTTCACATCACATTTTACTAATGGTGAGTCTCAGTTGACATGATAATTGTGGTCAGTTAGTTTAGAGTCCAATCCGTTAAACAATATTAGAAACTGTTAAGTGCATAGTTGCAGACTTAAATAAATATTTACTTATTATTCTGATCCATGACATACAATAGGTACATAGAAATAGAGTGATGTCTCAGTATGTCAGCGTCATTATAACACATTAAGAATAAAACTAAGCAGTAGATTACGAATAGAAATTTCCTTTAGGAAATGTTGTGAAAATATTGTGAATTAGTTTCTTCAGCACAGAGTTAATTGATAAATTTTCATTTTCCATGTCATTTAGACTAAAATCTGCTTGTAGGAATAGTTTTATCTTTATACTCAAGAGTCAATGGACAAAATACAGGAATAATCTCAAGAAAGGAGAACAAAACTGGACTTTTCAAAGGTAAGAATAATAATGCTTCCCAGTATTTCATTAATTCATGTTTTCATATTGGCCCAGGACATCTTCAAAGTCCCCAGTGTCAGAAAAAGTTGAATGCATTTTTCTCCTCAATTTCTTGAGCTGTATGAATAGAACATTCTCATGAAACAGAAACAAAAAAGAGTTTGAACTGAAAATTCACTTTTTGAATTACTGGTTTAAGTACACATCTAACAGAAGGTGAGAAAGGGAGTTCTATCACCATATCTGATTTTTTAAAAGATATTTGAGGATGCCAATGGTACCTAACAATTCTTTCTTCATCCTACACTTAGGTTCTGAAGAGAAGGCACTTTTAATATTTCTCCTGCCAGTACTCCTTACTGGGTATTATGTGGTGCTATATGATCCTTGCGGCTCAGATTGCCTTTCTGAAGTATTTCTTTTGCCATGAAGCACAACTAATTTTAATTAACTCAGTCAGAAGACTCCAGATGTAACATAGTTGAAGAGTGAATCCTCGTCCTATAATTTTTTTTTTTAGAGTAGGGTAATCTATTCTCTGGAGATCTGGACAGTTGTGGTGTTATGGCTTATAAAAACCTGTAAGTACTTACAAGTGTTTACAGGTGAATTAAGGGTGAATTTCAAATTATTGATTGTGGTTAAAGTAGCCAGCATGATAGTCTGCGGGTTTTTTTTTTTAATTTTTTCTTCCAGTAGCAAAACAAACAAAACAACTTGCTGGTTTTGCACTACATCTGCTTGTCTCAAATTAAGGTTTCAGTTGTAAAACAGCCTACTTGCTTTCAGAGGGATTCCTGCTGTGGAAGGAAAGAAAACCTCGATGAGCTGAATCCAAGTTGCTGTTAATTTGCTCAAAGATGCAGAGATAAACTGTGGTTCAAACACTCAGGTTCTTTTCAAGGGATATTTCATCACAAAATATATGACCTTTAAAAAACTATTGAAATATTGTCTCTTTATAAGTAGAAATAATTATATGCTATGTTTATGTGATCATTACTCCTTTTAGCACACATTTCAAATGCTTCAAGATGCTGTCTCATGCTGTTTACTTCATCTGTTCAGACAGTGGATGATACATGAGATTCTTAAACCTAAAATAGATGGAATTCTCTGATTCTTTTCCCTGAAATAAATGTGGTTTTATGGAAGTATTATGCGAGTTGATTCTACAAACTTTAAATTTTATTTAAATTCCTTAACCAAATATAAATTACAAGGCTAAAGAATGAGACTATGTTTGTTTGCAGCAGTATCACACCAAGGCAGGATTATAACCATGTCAGAAAAGGGGGAAAATTTCCTGCTAAGACAGGTTTCACTGGTGCTTTCTTGTCCCAGTGTTAATCATGTGTCCTACTAATATGGGAGTTTTACATTTTTTTATCTTAGTACCTTAGCAGAGTTATTTCCCCAGTCTTCTCATGTCCAGATCTTTCTCAAGAAGCCAAAAGGTCCCAGACATTATTCTTGTATTCTTGCTTCACGTCTTTCAACACCTCAAACTTGCTGGATGTGCACAAGGCAACTTTCTCGGAGACACAGAGCTGGCTTGACACCCTCTGTGCCAGATCAGCTGTGTGGTGATACTGCCTGTGCAGTTAAAAATCATATTGGACACTAGTTGCACTTGCCTGGTCCCTTGCATGTGGCCCATGTACGGCTTTCTGAGCATGTCCTTCAGGTGACACTGTCCCTGCCAACCCACCTCTGTGACTGGATTACATCACTTGTGGATTTGCTCATGGTCCTGGAGATACTTTAGTGTCTTGAATGCTTATTCAGATAAATTAAATCATGCCCTGTATTTTAATTTCATAACATTTTGATCAAATTTTACCTTTTTCTTTCATGCTGACTTAGTGAAAAGAGAGGGCAAAAAAAAGAAGATACTTATACAAGGACATCAGTTTTGATCAACTGTACTTAGTTTAATACAAGATGATTTTGGTTTACTGGTTAGATAAACAAAATCAATCTGTTAATTTTTTAAATTTAATTTTCAATATTACATAAGGGGAACATTGTAAGCAGACTTATAGACTCTCAATTTATATTTTTCAATTACTGATGAAAAGAAGCTTACGAAAGTAAAGAGACCATAAACACATACATATTACATTAAAATATTTTTTAGATATGAAATATGATCTTATATTGTAATGCTACCAATTCTTTTTCAGATTTTACCTGTAAACTGAATGAAGCCAAATTTAGCCAAAAAATTAAATGCAGCAGAATAATAATGTGCAGCAAATTAATGAAAAGCTGTATAATACTTATACATACAGGAACCAAATTAGGGGTCCCATATTTTTAAAATTCTTACATGTGTCATATCTTTTATATGGGGATGCATATTTATAGTGTCCATATACTATGTTGCAATATATTTGCATTGTTAGATTGTTTCTGTTATTAGTATTTAGTGGTAAAAACTGGGGATTTTTAATCGACATATAGGTAAAGTATATATCTGTTTTAATATCAGAAAAAATTCCTTTAGTGTTCATTTTTTCTGGAGAAGAACCTGTGATTCTAAAGAGTATTTGCTCACTATGATTACAAGTGCAAGCACAAATGGACTGAAAGCTCCCAAATACTACAATAACAGAAGCAAAAATATCTTATCCACCATGGGAAGGGGTCAATTAACTATATAATATCTAATATCTAAACAAGATTTGCCAAAATTTTTATAGTTAGCAAGAGGAAAGGAAAAGACAATAGATCCCTTGACTCTTGCATACTCTGTTCCTATTTTTAACTTAATTCTGCCTGACATTTTGTCCTGAGCTACAATTTATAAAATTACCATTCATTCTTGCCAATGTTCTTGACAAAGTAAGGAAACTCAGAATTTTCCCCTTTCAGGTTATCAGGGACAGTATGTCAGTAAAGCCTTCTGGCAGTAGTCCAGCAGGTCTTCCCACAAGACCTTCCCTTCTGGCTGACTTTATACTGCCACTGATTTGTGCAAGCATGTCCTACTTTACTTCCTTGAATGTCATGCAATGAAAACATTCTTTATACTGCTAGATATGGTAACTTTTCTGACTGACAAAAAGGGACCTACAACAGCTAAAATCAAAGAGGTGTTCAGTTTCAAAATGTGGAATACTTTGGGTAGTTAGAATATAATTGCTCAACCTAATCTTCCATCTTCTAACCCATTCTTCAGTGGAAGTAAATAAAGCAGTTACCTTGACACGGTATCTTATAATCAGTTTTACAGCTGCATGGTTCATGTTGGTTTGGCTTCACTTCAAGTACCTCTGTATTAAATGTCTACTAACTCCACACTATGCATATAGAGAATAATTTGGCTATATGATAGACTTCAACGCCTGCTGTTTTGAAGGACAGCACCTCAGACAACAATGAAGATTAAAATGAGCTTTGTGATAGATAATAAGTGAGTCAAAGATGTGAAAACTTTTCTACAGAACTAATTCCTGAAATTTCCTTTGCTTTAAGTTTTTGTTGGCAGTGCAAACAGCTTGGGTGAACCTTTCTAAGGCTTTGTCAATTTAAATGATATAGGGTGTTGCTCTGCAAACAAAGGAAACATTAAGAATCCTTTTCTATGCTTATGAGGAATACAGTTGTCTTTCAGGAAGCATAAATTAGCTAATACACAAAAGTTACTTTAAAGCGATCTTCATCTCACTTGCATAACACAGTCAAAAAACTTACAGAAATTTTCCATTTCAGCAGTCATAAAGCAAATCTACATTTGACTCGTAATTCTCTATTTGCTGTAATTTTGAGAGGTAAAATGAGATGTTTAAATATCCAAAGGCCACAAATGCATAATTATCATTATTTTCCTGAAGGATTACGAGAAACAAGAGAGAGAAGTAAGTCTTTTGTGATAAAAAATGTAAAGGACAATGCACCTAATTAAAGGTAAACCAGAGCAAATTAATTAAAAACTAATACAGGTGAAGATTAAAATTGTTAGATGAAAGTTGTGATTGGTAAGTGCTTAGGCACCTAATAATACTAGAGAATGTATTTCTTGCAATTCAGCAGCCTGATAAAATGCCTACTTTTTCAAAAATTTAAAAGCAAAAAAGGGAGTATAAAAGCATTCATCAGTTTAATAACAATAAAGAAGACCCAGAATACTTAGATTAATAATAACAAATTGTTTCTGAAAGTTTTATCTCAGAACCAAGAGAAAAGTATGACATAATGGCAAAATAAGTGCATAACTAAGTTATTAAAAATGAGGAAAGAAAAGAAAAAAACGCAACACAATAAGATAAGAAAATGCACTTGGAAGTCTGAACCACAATATCTCATCAGGAATGTAGTATCATGAGGCCCCATGGAAAATATATAAAATAATAAAAGTGTAAAGACATCTGCTATAAGGTTGTTGAAAATCTGATAGTGAAAAAGCAATTTTCTACAACAGCACTGGGTCTGGCTTTTTTTAATAAAAATATTTTTTAAAAAGTATTCCTAGCATCACTAAAATAACATTGCTTTAATTTACTTTTTTTATTCAGGCCTAGTATTTATTATTTTGTATACTCTATCTCCAAAAATACAATAGATATTGAGTTTATTTGTTGAACAGCAGTTTAAGGTTCTTTTTCTCCATCAGTTTTCAGGATATTTTTAATGTTTCTAAAAGGTCTGTTAAAGAAGCAAATTTTCATCTGGGTCCTTACAGTGTACAGTTTACTCATTATCAAAATCTCATCCTTGTGTAAAATCCCCATTATTTTTTTCTGAGGGAACAAATTTGAGTTGTCTGAGACCAAGACCTCACCTAGCGCAGTCTCCCAGAGAAGAGTTCCTTGTTGGAGTATCAGCCATGACATTTCCCTCCAGTGCCAAGTACAGCTGTCACGATGACATACCAGGAGTTTGATAAAAAGCTTAATAAAGTGGGAGTCATAACACTTATATTTTTATTTTTGAGGTGGAGTGAATACCCATTTGCTTGGTGCTGGATTTTCAAATACAGACACAAATTTGAGAAAGTTTTATTTGATCAAGATTCCTGATAGGGAAAATGATACTCTTGGAAACAGCATCATGTTGTGGGATTTACATTATGTTATTTAGAAAAAACTTCATAAAGAACACATACTGCACAGGTGGACCAAACAAGTTATTTTCTTTAGGAGTTTTTCCCAGGCATTTACTTTTGTTTGGACAACCTGTGTTCAATTCTTTTTCTTACTAGAACCAAACTCCTAACAAATAATCTACTAAAGTAACTGGAACCAGTAGACAAACAGTCCAGCATTGAAAATGTACTAAATCCCTGAGGCTTTACATAGTCTTTTTTTCACCTGATATTGCAAGAGACTCCAGATGCAGAAGCATTATGGATTTTTCATGGATTTTTGTATTGTTAAAAAGCTGCCTACAGTTCCAATGAAAAAAAAAGAAAAAAAAAACCAAAAGGAACAAAAAAAAAAAACCAAAAGGAACAAAAAAAAAAAACCAAAAGGAACAAAAAAAAAAAACCAAAAGGAACAAAAAAAAAAAACCAAAAGGAACAAAAAAAAAAAACCAAAAGGAACAAAAAAAAAAAACCAAAAAAACCTCAAAAAACCCAAATCAAAACTACAACTGCTTTTTAAGTACAGTTAAACTGTTACATCATATCAGTAAAGCTCTCTTACTGTGATTACATGTCTTTATTATGTTTTACAAAATCCATTTTCTCACAGAGAACTGACAAAAATATGGTTCTGCCATTGTAGTCTACACGATAAGTTTTGTTGCTTTGTCTCAAATGTCACCACATTTATCCCAACTGACATGGATTTTCTGGCAGAAGTCTGCAGCATAAGTACACCATCAAACACTGGAACACCATTTTCCTTTATTTGCCAAATATAAGTACGTAAAGAAATTATTTGAAAAAAAAAATTAATTAACCAAGGTATGAGCAGCTCTATACAATATTAGTCATTACCTTAAACATGTTAGATCTTAAGGTGGAAAATAATGTGATCTGAGAGACAAAGTGAGAAAAACAGGCTAAACAATCGTTTCTCAAAATGTAGAAGTTCTGTGTAATATCCACATGTATAACTCAATATTTTTCTTAAGAGCAATTAATTGTTGTAAAATCACTGTATTCATGTGTGGTGGAAGTATTTGAAACTTTATAAGTAGGAAATTTTCATAAAGCAAGTATCATTTAAACTAGAAATAGAAATCATCTAATACATCACAGAAGAAAATTAGACAGAAAAATATAATTATATCCCTCTTAGAGGACGTAGTGCAGCAGCAAAGGAATACCTTGAGATCTGTAATGCCAAAGACGGCAGAACAAATTTTGTGAGTGAAGGGGACATTAAAGGCACACATCCAATCCCTTTTCTGATATATGCAGTCAGACTCAGCAGTCCAAAACCAACAGACTGCATTAAACCCAAGAAACACAGTCATGAGAACAAAAATGTAATCTCTGGAGCTAAACCTAACAGACAATTTTGAGAGTAGCAATCTTGATCAAATGAAAAAAAAAAAAAAAGAGGTCTTGGATTTTTGTGTGGGAAGAGAAGTCTGAAGTTTATATAATTTCTGGTTTGTTTCTGTCCTAAATCTATATATATATAATAACATTCTGTTACAGGGGTTCTGATGCAGGACTTGTGCACTGATGTTCTATTTAAATATTGCCAAGTATTATATTGTTTTAGCATCTGTAACAATGCAATAAATTCCAAATATTTTTAACTGTCCATGTGCTTACATGCCAAATGTTTGATGTGAAGATAGAAGTCAGAATTACATGTGCACAAATTCCCAGGCATGTGGGTCTGCTTAGCATTTCATGCTCACATATTGGGAAAATGCATTTTGCATGAGTTCTTTAAGACATTTGCTATATACGTTTTGGGTTGTTTTTTTTTTTTTTCCCTGTGCCTATTTCTCCCTTTCTTTTTTATAACTTAAAAAATTAGTAGTGAATTCTTGTTGCTAGATTAGTTTTATACTCATCTGCCTTTGAGAGAAGGGAAAATGTTTTGGCAACTCTCCTAGGAAGCAGGAATGTAATAGAGCCACAATTCCTTCCTTTTGCCTGTGACAGCTCCCTCCCCAAATTATCTTCTCACTCCCTGCAACTCCTCTAGCTCAGTCACCCCCTCTCAGGCAGTGCAGCTAATCCCAGGAGTGAGCTGAAACACACTTGTCTGCCCAGTGTTGAGAACACCACATAGCTACGAGGAACCAGGCTGGTAGACTGAGAAGTCAAAATAGATACCTGCAACCATTCTGTACTCATTGCCAGTTGAGGTGTAATGATTGGGACAATTGCAAAGGATTTCTTTTGTTTTATCAGATTTTATTTCTTGGAATTTTCTATTTGGATTTTTCTTTCTGAGGGAGGCAGGGAGTTTAGAGGTGGGACATTGATAATTTAGAAACAGATTTCTCCTTCATCTCCTTCCTCTTATATTTGATAAGGAAAATCATGTGGGGAAGCTTGAATTCTGAACATAAGCTCTGATCATTTATATTCTTGTTAACTGCTGGATCCCTGGCTTTGACTGGGATTTTAAAAATATTTGCAAATCTAATCTTTTGTAAAGATGGTACTAGCACCAAATTTTTACAGATACATACCAGCTGCTATTTAGGGGCCTTGCATACAATGATCAGTTTCTGGATCTCTCCCAGTTAACAAGAGAAACAGAGCCATTGATTTTACCTAACTTTCTTTATGGCACAGGAAAGGTTTATAATTTTACATTTTAATCTGCTTGCATCAGAATTCATTATCACTCTCTTACTTCCATTCAAAAACTTAATAATACCCAAAATTCTGAAGCTTTCCTTGTAGAGGTTCATGTGAAATCTGATTTTACTAAATCGAGGAGAATTTCACATTTACTGTAGTATATGCTTAGTAATATGCTTATACAGAGCTCCCAAGGCTATTTCAGGTAGACTTTGCATCAGCTAAAAGTATGTCAATTGAGAAATCCCTCCGTTAAGGTCATAGGTCTCAAATTAGTTCATTTAAGGCCGGCATAGTGTAAAGTATTTGAATTAACATGACCTCAGTTACAGTTTTTTGTGTTAAAGCTTTTTTAGTTAATGCTCCCTAGGTCTTCGTCTTCCCTGCAGGACACAAACTGCCTCTATTTAAAGTCAGTAGAAATTGCTGATATTCTGCAGGGAGGAATAAGGTCTTGAGATTAAGAAGCGTGCATTAACAGCACCTCAGTTAAGATGCTTTTCTTTCAGAAATACCTGTTAAAACCAGCTTCTAAAGTGATTTAGGAGCACCAATGCCAGACCCTGTATTTGTAGTAACTCTCAAGATGTAGGTAAAGCAGTCCAACAGATGAGATTTAACAGTGGGGAGACTTATTTTGTTTTCGCTTCCTTACTTCTTTTCAACTTAACATTGGTACTGACAAGACAAACTACAAGATATGGAGCTAAAATAGATATGAATTTATAACAGTTACAAATTGAGCATAACCTCCCATTAACTGAGATTATCAGATGCAATGTCCCAGAATGATGTTCAAGGGAATTACCTTCACAAGATACTTGTCTTGACCACTCCTCCCTTCTCCCTGCTCGGATGTTCCTAGCTGTAATCAGCTGGTGGTTAGTTTTAATAGTTGAGCTATGACCCTTGATGAGCTCAGAAGAATGGAGGTATAAATAGAGCTCAAGTTACCTCCAGCATAATTTGTGTGTAGCTTTCATTTGGCTTTCATTTACCATGACCTACGAAAAGCTAAATGCAAATAAAAGAAGGACCACAATAAGTTCATTAGACTGGCATTTCAAACTCAGCGAGTTTGGTCTCACTGAGTGAGCATTTAGCTAAGTCAGACATTACTGTGAGTTAACAACTCACAATGTACATTAATATTGTGTAAGTAAGAACTATTACTTATGTAAAATACTTATTTATGAAAAAATTTTGATGGGGTTTTGTTATTCTTTAACTTGGTAGATTAAAGCCATAATATTAAGTTGTCTAAAGAGAAGAAAAAGCATATGTGTAAGTCTTTTACTTCATTGGTCAGTTAGGACCTTACTACACAAGGAATATAGGTCATGCCTTAAATTTGTTAGAGGATATCTATTTATTTTTAATCACTTTGTGTTATCTATGAAGACAATTTGAATCTGTTAGAAGCATAAAAATATTATTAGAAAAAGACTTGTTTAAAATAATTTCTGTTAAAAAATGGGTATAATTTAATCTTACTCCTCAGGCAATTCTACAGTTACTGAGGTACTGAGTTTCAGGTTGCCTGGTTTTTAATTGCAGCAAGAGGTATTGAACTTAAATATGAAAATAAGTATGAAATTCAAGTTTGTCCTATAGTTATAACTGTGGTGTAGCTGAGAAACAGGGCTGTGCCTATGTGCACACCTGATGCACTCAAGTCATTAACTCCTTGGGTGATCCAGAAACTCCCCATGTATACATCTGCATAGAGGAGATAATGGAGTAATTTAGACAATAGACTGACTTGAGACAGTGATTGACCGAACTTCTAGCTACCCTTTCAATTAAGGATTTGACTAATTGGTGCAGAAGCTCTCGTAGTGGAAATTTGAGACTGCCCTAAAGATTTCCCCCAGGAAACCCAGCAGTGCCTATACCAATTTCTGTGCTTAAATATGTTGATTAACATCCTGGGTGGAGAAATGTGCTATCTCAGAGACTCTCAGGAGGTTCCTGCCATGAAATTGATCAAATTGTATGTAGAAAAGTCCAATGGGGCAGTCTTTTGTAGACAGTTAAGAGAATTAGGAGATGTTTTGTCTGTAGCATGAAATAATAATCTGTTGCAGTGGAGCTCGCTTATGGAGGGGTTGTCATATGTAAGCAGTGCCAGATGAGCTGCAAGAACTGAGCAGAGCAGTGGGTTGAGGAGTCTCAGGCAATCCAGCTGAAGACATTGCTCCAAGTACCCTTGCAATGGGGGTGCCCATCTCTGACTGGAGAGTCACCTTTTGTTCAAGACATCTGATTCCCCACATAAGATTTAGCCTGCACCAAGATCCTAGTGAAGATTTCAGCAAATGGTTCATCTGAGTGTCTTTGCAACATAATCGTTGAAAAGTTAGTGGCCTAGTCTAAACTCAGAGGAAGAAGCAGTGTCATCTCCACAGCATGATATACACCAGCTACCTTTTTAGGTAGTTAAAAACAAGTAATTCTTCTCTAAAGCTAAGAGTGCTGTACTAATCACACTGAGGTGCAGGTGTGCTTAGGGGACTCAGGTTTGCCATTCACACTCAATAGCTCTGCTGTCTCTTGCATCCTGTGACGCAGCTTTGATTACACAGCTGCAAAGGCTCTTTCCCCCACCATCACCCTTTTCCTCTTCCCTCACCTCCATCTATGTCAGGGTTGGAAACATGTCCATGATTTTCTCAGGTTCAAGAAAACTACATCACCTAGTAATTTCTAATTCATACATGATTGATTTAAAGCAAATACAAAACATTATGAGTAATTTAGAGTAGAAAATCAAGGAAACTTTACTGCACCATGTTAGCCAATTAATTCTGCAAAATAAAGCAGAAAATGAATGGAGAAAATGAAAGCCATTCAGTAAAAGAGAGAACATTCATTTGAAGCTTGACCTCTGTAAACTGCTAGTAGCACCCTGAGTTACCCAATCCTGTCAATGCCATATCCTCCCTTGAGCAGGAATGACTTCACAGTTGCAGAATCAAGAGTGATTCAAACGAAAACTTCCACAGCAGAAGGAAACAGTTATTTTTCAGCTCCATCAGTTCTGCAGCGTGGTTCATCGCACAGAGCTGAAGTGAGAGCAGATGTGAGAGGTAAGTATTCTTTCTGGCAGTGGTAGCATATGATAGCTTAAAGTACTTATAAACACCAGCATCTCATACCCAATGTGCTTCTTTATAGACAAACCAAGGAATCATTCCAGAGTGTTTCAATGTCTATTTAATATCACATAATAAAGTAAGAGGGGTTTATTTAACAGTTGAGAACTATATCTGTAAAACTGAGTGATTGAATAGGTTCTCAACCAAAATATGAATATTCTTAAAAGTAGAGTAAAAATTGTTTCGATGCAATCCACAAAAAGGCAGTATTTCTTACTTTGATTCTTACAGTTTTTCACAGACTATTCTGATTTGGAAGGTATCCACAAGCATCATTAAGTCCAACTCCTGGGCCCACACAAGACCATCCTCAAGAGTCATACCATGTGCCTAAGAACATCTTCCAAACACTTTTTGAATTCTGCCTGGCTTGGTGCTCTGAACACTTCCCTGAGAAGCCTGTTCCAGGACCCTCTGGATGAAGAATCCAAATTAAAGCCAGGAAATCTATGTACCAAATGATCCAGAGTAGATTTCTCTAAGGTCATAGAAAGTATCTCAGTATAAACCTGCACTAACTGTGTAAAGCTTAGAGAAAACGGTAATATCTTCCATAGCAATTTTGTGCTCTTGAATGAGAAATGAGAATTTCAGTTCAAATGCTTATCAAAATACTCAGATATAGAGAATAGTTCTTGATGTATGCAATGGATCTCTCATAATCTACAGCTGTCATATTCACAAACAACACAGAGGTGCTCAAAGCCCCTATCCAACAATGATCATCATGAGCCATAATTGCAATTATCTGAGGTTCAGACTGATGACAAGGGATTTATTATCCATAAAGCTCAACAAGGCCAAGTGCAAAGTTTTGCAAGTGTGCTGGGGCAATCCCAAGCACAAACACAGGCTGGGTGGAGAATGGATTGAGAGCAGCCCTGCTGAGAGGGACTTGTTGGTGCTGGAGGATGAGATGCTGGACATGACCCAGCCATGTGCTACTGCAGCACAGAAACCAAATGTATCCTGGGCTTCATCCAAAGCAGCGAGGTCTGCAGGGACAGAGAGGAGATTCTGCCCCTCTGCTCTGCTCTGGTGAGACCCCATCTGGAACCCTACATCCAGCTCTGAGGTCCTCAGCACAGGAAAGACATCAGCTTGTTGGAATGAGTACAGAGGAGGACCAAGATGATTTTAGAGGGATGGAGCACCTCTCTTTTAAGGAAAGACTAAGAGAATTGGGATTCCTAGAAGAAACATGGAGACAGAAAATTTACAAGACTATGTAGTGGCAGGAAAAGGGGGAATGGCTTCAAATTGAAAGAGACCAGGTTTAAATTAGATATTAGGACAAAATTCTTTACTGTGAAGGTGGTGAGGTGCTGCAAAAGGTTATCTTGGGAAGCCTTGGGTGCCCCATCCCTGTAAGTATTCAAGACTAAGCAGAATGGGGCTCTGAGAAACCTGGTCTAGTGGAAGTGTCTCTGCTCATGGCAGAGGGTTGAAATTATATAATCTTCAAAGTCAATCCCAACCAAAATCATTGTATGGTTCTATGATCAGTTTCAGTGATTCATTCTCACTCATTGACTTAAAATCTTCATTGCAAAAGCAAGTCAGTGTGTTTCCTTTTGTACTGTTCAAGTTGAAAGATACTCCTGCTAAAATCCTCAGACCTAGAACAGAAAATGAAATTGTAACAATATCCATAGTTAAGAATGACCAACATTAAGAAAATGTCAGAAAATTTATTATCACTATAGATTCTCTGTGATTTATTACCAAATTGTAATAATAAATATATCAAGATTAAGGTATGGTTTCAACAGTAAAAGGCAAGGAGAGAAATAAAAAACATCATTATGCACATTTGTCAATGCAACACTTTGTTCTTTCTACTTCCAGTGACTGAATTTAAATTTGAATCTACATCACCTTGCACTGAAATCTTGTGATATCTAGCATGGTAAACAAGGTCAGCAACTGCTTTTGTTACATGGCTAAGAAGCTTCTAAGCCAATAAAAGTCAATAAAAATATTCCATTTACTTCACTATGAACTGATATTAAAAGGATGATATTATCAATTAAGTAGATAATGCTTTTACCTCTAAATCAGAATTCATCCAACATATCCACCAGTCATATTTGGGACTCTGAATTTAGTATTTCGGGCAAGTGTGGAGTTGCATCAGCTTTTAAAATCTAAGTGGTATCATCAGATAACCTTTCAGAAACACAAACTTTTGCTCTGTTTAAACAAAATTTAAATCTAGTAGCCTGAATATTTACACCTGTAATCCAAAGTATTTCTGAAAGTATTTCTTATAGAAGGATTTCTATATGGCTTGTAACTCTAAATTAACTATATTATATAACTAAATTCTTTGGGTTTTTTTTCCCATATGCACAATATTCTCTGCTTTCCATTCAAAATTAGTCTATTTTTCAGTATCTTTTGGTCAATTCTATTCTGTAACAGGGAGATCAGATCCCATACAAATGCAGATGTGTTTAAAAGGTAGTAAAAAAAAAACCCAAAAACAAAAACAATATTAAAGATCAGATATTGAAGTATATGATGTTTATGAATGGAATCTTAGTGAAATCTTTTTTTGGACCAAAGAAAACTTAACAAAAGATCCAGAAAGAAAGATTGATAGTGAGTTGTCAATGTCTGCAATGAAACAAGGTTACCAGGTGTAAATGAAAACCAGCTGTGAGGACTGACGTCTCACACAGTCAAATACCTGAGACACCAATGACAAACAGAAGTCAGTGAAGATAAATGCAAGTCAAAGCACAGTATCAAGACCAATCAGATTTTCATAGATGGAATCAGAGCAGCCTATTAAAGCAGCAGAATGCATCCTTGGGACTACACAGATAGTTATATGAATACTTTAATGCAGTGACAATCAAGAAAAGTAAATAGAGTGTTAGGAAAGGAATTGTGAGCAAGCCAGAATTTTTCTGTGCCTACAAGAAATTTTTTATGCCACTGTATCAACTCAACTACTCCACAGATCCCAGACCTTGAATAGTGTGTTGATTTTTCACAGATTGCTTTGGTTTTTTGATTTCAAAAATATTATAATAGGAATTGAGAAAGGCAAATGTTAAAGTCACTTTCTAAAAAGCAAGACGGGATCTACAGGTCAGTCAATCTCTCTCTGATCCCTGGGAGAGCTCTCTAAGGAGCAATTTCCCTCAGAAATATTTCTGGTAACTCTGGTGACTCATATGTATTTGCCAAAGGTAACCTATTCTTTATAAACCTGATTTACTTCTGTGATGAGTTTCCTAGATCAGTGGATGTGAAGGAAAATGCTTATTTTTAATTTAGTAGGGCTTTGGATCTCATCTACCACACTGTCTTTATTGGGGCATTATGGTCCAGATGAACGCGCTCCAGGTAAGTAAAAAATTGGATGCATGCTCAAAAGGTAGTGGTTCATAATCTATGTGGAGACTGGTTATAGGTAGAGTTCCTCAGAGACTAAACAGGGAATTTATCATGTTTACTATCTTTATCAATGACCTGTAGGATTAGATGAAATGTGTCTTCATCAAGTTTGCAGATAGCTTTGAGACAGGGAGTGCAATTTGTATGCTTGAGAACAGGGTTGCAGTTGAGAGGCATCTAGAAAGGCTAGAGAAGTGGGATAACAAGATCCTTATGAAATCCAACTATGACAGCTGCAAAGTCCTGTGCTTGAGGCACACTCACCCCCTGCTGCCAGGGATTGGCCAGGGATTGACTGCCAGAAAACAGTTCTGCTGAAAGGACATGGTGGGCAGTGAGCCAAAATTGCGTCATCTCTGTGCCCTGGCAGAAAAGCTCAGTGCATACTGTGCTGTAGCAAAAAGAGCACAGCCAGTAGATCAAGGGAAGAGATTATTGCCCTTTATTCAGCAATTAAGAGACTCCATCAGGAAGGCTGCAATCGTTTTTCAGGACATTGTTTATAAAGAAGATGGTAAATGGTCTACAAGACATGGCTGAGGCTGCTTGGTTTGTGCAGCCTGGAGAAAAGGACACAGAGGGGAGACCTCATCATGGTCTACATCTTCCTCACAAGGGAAAGCAAAGGAGCAGGCACAGATTTCTTTTCTCCAGTGACCAGTGATAGGGCCAGTGGTAGCATGGCATGAAATTGAGTCAAGGGAGGTTTAGGTTGGACACCAGAAAAAGATTCTTCACTCAGAAGGTGGCTGGGCACTGGAACAGGCTCCCCAGGGAAATGGTCAGAGCACCAAGCCAGACAGAGTTCAAGAAGCATTTGGACAACAATTTTCAGGTACTTGTGATTCTTGGAATGGTTCTGTGCAGGGCCAGGGCTGGATTTCTATGGTCCTTGTGGGTCTTTTCTAATGCTAGATATTATATGATTTTATGATCCTACAGTAAAGTAGAAAGAGTGCAGCAGTGTCCAGAGCACAGAGTCCAGCAGAAGGTGACCAAAATGATTGAGGGTGGAGCACTAATCTGAGAGGAGATAAGGCTTGTTCTTTTTATTACATAAGGAGAGACTATCAATAAGACAGGGCTAAGTTCCTCAACAGCATGAACAGAGGGAAAAGAATACACAATTGTAATAAATTGAAAGAAGGCAAGTTTGAGAGGATATAAGGAAAGGGATCTACTCTATGAGGGCAATTAAGCACTGGAACAGGATTCCCAGAGAGGCTGTGGGATTCCTGTGTTTGGAAGTTGTCTAGACTCAAATAAGCAGTGGAAACCAAGCAATCAGGCCTGAATTCACTATCCATCCTGCTCTGATCAGAGGCTGGGCTAAATGACCTCCCAATGTCCCTTTCAACCTCAATAATGTGGTGATCTTGCATTCACATGTTTTAGGACCCAAGTGACTTGTCAGAAATAAATAGTTCATAGCTGAATTTATAGCAGATGGTGGTAATTGAATAAGCCTGCTATAGATTGTGACTGGAAACCTTATATAAAAAGCAGAGACAGTTAAGAGTGTTAAATGGAAGGATGTGCTTCAACAGGGATCTAGTACTCTTCAATTTGCAACAAATTAGATGATGGAAGCAGAAATGAGATTTATTAAATTGACATACCATATAATTTTCAAAGTTGTAAACATAAATTGCAGGACAGATTCCAAAATCAAAACAATTTTGTCAAATTGAATAATTATTTGGGAAAGAGAAAAAAATCAATAAACACAAATGCAAGACTCTGCCTTTTGATTAGAATATTTCTTAATCCAGCTGACTACCTAACTGCAAAAGTGGAGCTGAGGAACGTTAGCAGGACATGCATCAAACATGTTTTGTAGTTTTAAGAGTATAGAACAGCACCGTGAAATGCATTAACCAAACCTGAAATAGAGGTAGCAATATTTTCTTTTTCTGCTGCTAGTACAGCTTCTGCTGGGTCTTTCACGGACATCAAACTACAAGAAAGATATGGGTAGAGAGATCCCATGTCATAAATTATCAGAAATAGTATCGAACCCTGCTCACATGACCTGCGAAGAAGGTTTGAAAGAACTGTGGTTTTTTAGTCTAGACAGGGAGACAGAAAAGAAACATGATATCACTTCTGAAATATGTAAAAGGCTCCTGCAAAGTGAAAAATAACAATCTGCTTTCTATCTGTGTGGAGGACAGGTCAAGAAGACATGAACTGAAATTGCAGCATAAGAGCCTTGTGTGACATTAGGAAAACTTTCTGACTTTAAAAATAGCAAATCACTGAAATAGAGTGATAATGAAAGTGGTAAGAGTCTGCATAAACTGTGGATTAGGGAACAGGCTAGACAGACCCCTGTCAGGGATGCTAAAGGAATAATTGTTTCAGCCTGGGGATGGAAAGTTGGACCAGATGACCTCCAGAGAGCTTTTCTAACCAGAGGCATAGAATCATGCTAAGAGTCAAACATGAAGCTGCTCTTCCTAAAGAAATGCATAATTTCACAGAAATGGAAACATTCAACCCTTATGAAAAAATAATTTTTTTCTCATGCAGTTGTGCTTTCCAGTGGTGATAAGCAGTTCCACTCTTTCTTAAGGTGAGGAGGCCTAAGGATAAGACTGGGCTCAAGCATTTCAGTATTTTGGAAAGCTGTTCCTGCCAAGCACAAATCAAAACAGAATGGATTGAAAGACAGAAGTTTGAAGAGAATGTATTTAACAAATTAATGAATGACCAAATCTATTCGAAAGATGTGATCTCCGAATGCCTATGAGTCCTGCTTGTTGAATAAACAACTGCTTATTTCACAGAATCAGTTAGGTTGGAAAAGACCTCTAAGACTGAGATCTCCAGCTGGAGAAGAATGTGAGTCATTACCACAAAGGATATACCCACCCAGTAAAACTTCTGATATTCAAAAGCTTTTCAAGTTCTCACTTGACCCCTTCTTCATTGATGTTTCACTGTGTGATCTGACCCTTCAGAACAAACTCTAGAATCACATGCCAGCACTAAAATACCCTTGGAAATGGATGGGTCTGACAGGAGACAGGAATATTATAACATGCACTATGAGTTCCTTAGAGTTGGCACTCTACTTCACACAAAGCTTCTGTAAACAGAGGAAGTCTTAGTAACTCCCTTTTCTTTCTGATAAAATTGGAAGGTTGTGTTGGTTCTCTGTACAAGTGTTGCCACAGTAATTATTATAGAGCAGCTGAGATGTAAAAGTTAGACCCACTGCTGGTGACAATCAACAATTACATTCACTTCAGTGGAAATCTACCAATTTATTAAATCTCACTCTCAGGTCAACAGTGTCATGTGTCCAAAGAAATGAATCCATTTTTAAAATTGAAAGGCAAAATGCCAATAGGCTTTTAGTTTTCTACTTTGATTCAGAAATTTCTTTTTAAAAAACAGTTTATTTATTTATCTCTCTAATGAATAGTCTTATTAATATGATATTCTTTTCAAGATAACCTATTAAAATATTTCTTTTCTTAATAGGGTTTCTTTTTAAGCAGATTTATATTAAAAATGCTACAATAGCATAATTTCAAAGCGGAAATGGCAGGTATTGTTTTAGCCAGTGTGATGATCCAGAAAATTGTAAGGATTAGGAATGGTGTACAAGAAACAATTATTCTGCCCTTGAGAGAAAGGGCTAGAATAAGTTGCTCTTTCCATTGGAAAGTTAAAAGTGGAAGGACATCTCTGGGGTACTGAAGATATTCACCAGTGCTAAAAATGAGAAGCATTCCCTGTTGCTGAGGGACAGAAGGAATTGCTGCTGTAACTCTCTTTCCCACAGTCTTTGATTATTCTTTCAATAAGAATAACAAGAGTGATTTGCTGAAGTTGTGGCATAGGCCACAGAGGTTGCAGGGACCACACTGATTGTATCAGACTGCAGCCAGGCATAGGACTCCCTGTAGGCATAGGCATCTTTTGGATCCAAAAACCCTGCACATTTCCCTTTTATAGTCTTTGCCTAAGGATTCTAATCAGGGCATTTTAATTATTATTGTTTTAAGCCTCAATCCATAAAGGCTTAATGCTTGCACAACAAACTACTAAAAAATTTGAAGGGATTTACCTATGTGCAGTTGTGCATAACAGCTTGCAAGATGAGACCTTCAGCAAGAGTTCCAAAATCATCTCAGGAAATTAGAAGCTGTCCTTTCAAGTGTCCTTGAAAATGACAGTCTCAACCTAGACCCCTGTAGTCATGGTAGTTTGTTCAGTCTATTTCCATGTGAATATCAAACAGGCAATTTAGAAGTCTAATTTCTACCCTCCCTTTATTATCAAAAAGGAATTAGACCATATGAAGTCATCAAGGACTATCTGAGGATTTGCTGTAACACCCATCACCATGGTATCTAAGTGCTTCCTGAAAAGACCTATTAATCACTGTGACTAAGCGTTCCCTCCTACCTGATCTGTCAGCTGAACGGCTGTTACTCGGGTCTCTGATTTATGTTCTCATGATTTAGCTTAAATATGGGCATCAAGTAGGACACTGGATAAATTCTCTCATTTTGATATTATCACAGGAAAAAACTCAACAGATGAATTTGTTTCTCCTAGGGTGATGGGATAAGATTAGGCAAAGAGTACAGATTTTCACAACAAAACTGAGAATTTCAACATTAGGCTGTAGTTAACAAAGGAAGTTGTATTAATTGAATTACTAGTGCATTTTCTGACAAAACAATTTTCATCGAACAGCATTATTGTTTTGCAGAAGAATTAAGGTACAGATTATGAAAAGTTTCTCAAATGCCATTGGAAATTCTCATTGTAACTTCTATCAGCCTGTTGGTCAATCTTGTGAAATGTAGATACACAGGTTACAAGGCTTCCAGATACAGCATAGACACTTTCTGTCTGTTATGCTAATATGCTTCCAAAAACTGTTGATTATATTGATAAATTTTGGTTTAGTTTAACAAAAACTAGATAAGATTCTTGTAAATTGTATGATTGAGTTTTCAAAATGATTCAAAATGGTTTTTTCTTTTTTCTAGATAGATATACAGAATTTTTCCTATAGAAAGAGTTCAACATTTGAAAGGGAAAATAATTAAATCACCCTTATTTTCCTTATTTTTCATCTGATTTCTCTGTGAATTTAGCCAGTCGTACCAGTTAATGAATGCAAGGAAAATGGCAGCTTGTTGTGCTTGTTTAATCTTAAAGAGGTACTACTATTGATTCCTTTGCTTCAGCTTGAAGCAGAAGTAGCATTCAGAATCACCCCACTGTCCTCAGTAAATAAAACTTAGTCACATCATTACACGAAAACCTAGAAGTTTCCAGCGGTTACTGCTTCCGTTAAGGACTGATTTTTCTCCTCCTTTCTGATCTTTATTATGAATTCTGCACTTCTTGCTGTACTCCACCAGCTTCACTCCTCTCTCTCCTCCTATACATAAATTCTGTTCTTAAACACAGAAATGTGTTTTAGAACTTCATTCTGCATTTTGGTTCTATGTCATCAACAAAGTGAGTTTTTTGGGAGGGGGAAGTCAATTATTTTAGAGTTATTTTAAATAAAATGTTCGCATAAAGCACACTGTGATTTTAGAAGTACACTTGACAGTATGGTATTTTTAAAAATTTTAAATTATGATTTTTTTAAAAGAAAAGCTTGTGGCTATCTCCTCTCCTCTCCTCTCCTCTCCTCTCCTCTCCTCTCCTCTCCTCTCCTCTCCTCTCCTCTCCTCTCCTC
>VWYE01021660.1:140958-157799 GCA_013398995.1 Alaudala cheleensis
ATGCTCTCTTCTCTCTTCTTCTCTCCTCTCCTCTCCTCTCCTCTCCTCTCCTCTCCTCTCCTCTCCTCTCCTCTCCTCTCCTCTCCTCTCCTCATTATCATAATGTTATACTTCTCAGATAAATTTATCAATACAATCAATAATTTAGGTACATGTTAGCATAATAAATTTATAAAATATATGATATTTTGTTCCAGCTTGGCTGAAATAGCTTCACCTTCTAAAATCATGCCACATTACTTAAGCATTCACATAAGTACTGAATTCAGTCTAAATATATAAAAATATATTTGTGCCTATGTATATACATTTGCAAAAGATCTTCATATCCCTGTGCATGGAGATAGACATCTACAAAATGATTTGAATATTGATTCTTTATTTTCCCAATGCCATTCAAATATACCTTAAGGAATGTAGAAATTTCATATGCTAAAGTAATGAAAATGAGGGATAAGATATTAATCAGAGCAGTAAAATTTTGGACAAAACTTTTCATCAAGTCTTTGAGCACAGCAATCAAACTCTTTTCAGTCTTTCCTCTTAAAATACATTTTGCATCTTCTTTATAACTCTAATCTTCTGCCTCTGAATCTTTTCTGATTTTTGTAATTTTTAATGACAAAACAGCTGACTATAAATGTTCCAAGATGTCTAAAAGACAGAGGTAAATCACAGCTAAAAAAAAAATCTTATAAAAAATATTTTGTCCAGAACAGAGATTCAGTTTGAGCCAGCTCAAGACAGTTAACTATAAAAAAACAATCTTTCTGAGCCTGTCTGTTTCTCTAGAAACCCCATCAAACAGATCATGGCTTTTTCAGTAACCTCACAGTCATTAGGATGATCTCATGTAACATTTTAACTAGCCTTAGCTACTTGCTGCTTCTTATCCACATTCTCTTTTTTTGGAACATCATTGTTATTACTTAGGCCTTTATTGCTGCTCTCTAACTGATGCATCTCTGAAGTCACTTAGCTTTAATTTAGAACTACAGTTTAAAATTGCCTCCAATGGATGCTTTATATTCTTTTTAAGCTTCAGTGAAGGGTCTTAAATGAATCCAGGGTACATCTTCCACTGACTTGTACACTTCACCAGCATAAAATTTTAAGCCTTCATCTTCTCATTGTATACCTTCTCGTGATATTTAGTAATCCTTATTCTGTATTATATTTATGCATTAAAGAGTATTCTTCAACTCTAAAAAATGCACATATAAAATTCTGTATTCTCCTGATGAAAAAACAGAAAAGTGCTCTCTAATGCTGAGAAAGTGGGTGGGTGGTTTTTCATATTACTAATTTTCAGTTTAACTTTTTGTTTGTTACCTATTTTTCTACCTGTGTAAAAACATAAATGAAAACACATAGTATTTACTAGAGGTTATGAAACCTTGTTTCATCTCAGCATCAATGAGGGTAAATTTCAGAAAAAGACAGGACTGTAAATGAAGCACAAACAGCTGGAACTGGCTAAAATTCCCCATATTTTGGGTCATCACCTCTCTTGCCTCAGTTTCCCTTCTGTGAGACAAGGGTTTCTGTGTTAAAAGAGCATGTGTAACCCAAGAAGAGTTGGGAGTGCAGTGTAAGAGCAATTACAGTTGTGCTAACAGCACTAGTCTCCAATATCTGCTGGGAAGAAGAGATGTCTACTAACATGTCCAGAAGTTTATTTAATAGCTCAAGTAAATACCCTAAGCTTCCACTTTCTTTGGGGTTTGATAGTAAATATGATACAAAGTTGGGGGCAGAAATAAGGATTATAGTCTTAAAAAAAAGTTAATTTACAGTGGGCAGATAAAGTTTGAATTTCACCAGAATTTTCTGCTGAGCATCTTGGTTTCCATTTGTATCAGAAGTGAATAAGCTTGGTGCAATATGTTACAGGGTTTATTTTGACAAGTTAAAGGAAGGAGAATGGGCTCAAACTTTCAACTCCATGCTCTGTCCTACTCTGTCCTACTCTGTCCTACTCTGTCCATCTTTCTTTGAGTGACTTTTCAAATATTGTCTAACTTTCCAACCTTCTTTCTCTCAGAATGTAGGGACATAGCTGCTCTTCCAGTGCCAGTGTGCAGGTTGGCTGTATCAATGGGTACTTACAAGCCCCAGAAGAGCTCAACTTCTAGGATCATTTAACATTCTTTGGCACTGGTGTTTAATTAGAGAATGTTTGAACTCTTTCAACTGCTATACTTGCATCACCTTTCCAAACTTTTCAACATTTATTTTTATTTTTAGAAATGCTTAATCCCCTTTTAATAGAAGAGAGTGAAGAGGATTAGGCTAAAGAGCAGTGCAATGAATACTAAATAATCTGAGGAAAGGTGTTCTGACAGCAGCCTGCATAGAGCCTTTCAGGAAGGCAGTTCCAAAACAGGCAGAAAGACAGAGGACATTTTAAATATATTTGTTTCTTACAAATGACTGTCAATGCCTATGCATACGAAAAGATTAGAGATTTAGGTTACGACAGGCGTTCACATGAAATATGAGGGAAATAAAAAAGAAAGGATCTGGAAAATAAAATTGTTAGGGATTGATCGAAAGGTATGAATATACCTCCTTACATATGAAAAATGTGCAGTTAGTCAGCATCCTGCACAGACAACCATCAATTCATTGCTGTGCAGAACACCAACACCAGGCTTCCACTTCAGATATGCCTTAAAATAAGGGAGAGATATGTGAGAAACTGCTAGTAGAAAAGTTTGCCATCAATTTCTTAAGAAAGGATAATTTGGTTAAAAATGAGTTTTGAAATTTATCTGATATTCTTTTTAGTAGGGCCAAACTCAAGGACTTTTTCTTCATTGGAAACTGCACCCTATTTTGTGGAGTAGACAAAATTAGGTCTCATAAAAATCAGTTTTTTGGCAGACCTACATTTGCTTCAGAATATAATTCGTCCAACTTTTATGTAGTGATTATTTAGACTTAATGTAGAGATATTACAAATAGATAATGTGCCACAATTTGCCAAAAATAGACACATAGGCAAGATAATCACACAGGCAAGGCAATGGGCATCTCTGATAAGAAATACATACTGAAGATTATAGGCATCTGGATCACAGATATGCAGCCTCTCTTAAAAACAGTTTTCTTGAGGGCTTACAGAAGATGCATGATCTAGACAACAATTTATGCACTTTCATAGTTGGTTTGGATTATGCATTTTCTAATGCAGAAAACTATTAAATAGTAAATAATAGGTAGGCAAAGAATTTCTTAAATTTGGTATTTGTTTGGCAAATATTTCAGAGATTTTATGGTTCTGTAAGCAGGTATTTATCTGTGTTTCGGAGTTTTTTTGCAACATAAAGCTTTTGTAGTGATAATAAATGTTTTGTTTTGTTTGAGTCAGCTTTGTCCTTTGGGCATCAAAATTTCCTTGTAGCAGATCTTCAGTTGCCAGCGGTCTGTAAAAGCGGGCCAGGTTCCTTGGCACCATATGGGATTCTTTAGTGAGATTCTGTGAATTTTGTGCAGCCTGAAGAAAGTATTAAGGAGGCCACGAAGCCCAGGGCCCACCTTGTGGCTGAATATGCAAAGAATGGTAATGAGTATGAAAGCTCCTTTAGCTCAATGACATTCAAAGTCCTTGCTCTCACAATGCCTGACCACTGGAGTTACTGGAATGGAAACGACTGTTCTGTCATTTAATCAGTGCTTTCCATTCATTGGGATTCAGCCCCAGTCTCTAGTGGCAACTGTGCTAGGATTTCTACAGCTTTAGGGCTGCAATAACTCACTTAACCATAAAAAGGGGTGGGACAGATGAAGAAGATTAAGAAATGCACTGGTTTGTGGAGGTTCGCTCATTTGCATATGTTTTCACCTCCCCTGTGGATGGGCTGACATTCTGGCACTCATTCTTTTCCCCTCAAACAGCAACACTTGTTTGTCACAGAAAGCCCCAAGATAAATCTCCTGTATTTGTCATAGATACAGACATTATACCACAGAGAACAATAAACAGTATTGATTGTTTCCTATCATACTTGGGTGACCCTGACTACATTTTAATAATTTTTAAGATCTGTATTGCTTAAGCAGCATCCAGGAGGCTCTAGGACTTGTGGCTCAGCTTCTGAACACATTGTGTCTCCTTAAGAACGAGATTTATATTGGCTGCATCCCAGAGGTGAATATAATGACCTTTTTCACCTTGTCAAAAGGGCAGCCTTGTCAAGCTCGCAATAGTCAATATCCTACAGCGCATCCATTTAGCACGGGAGCACAGCCCAAACTGGGACTTAGGAGTGCAGGCACTCAAATGCATAGGTCTGACAAAGACAAATAGCACAGGGATGCACTAGCCGAGCAAGGACAAAGGGACGCCTTGCCTCCACTGTTTGAGAAATTGAAGACCACTTAGATTTCTCCTTCATGCATTTTATGATGTGAGAAGAGGCTTAATTTTTGAAGTCCCTGATTTTAAAATGTAAGAGGCAGAGGAATACTTCTCTGCTGAATCCCACACATGTTCTTTCATTAATTTTTCTTTTCCCTTCCTTTTTTTTTTTTTTAATTGTCTGGAATTTTATCTTTTCAGTATAGGTAGATTGGTGGGGGCTATTAAGTGATAAAGTTTCCATGTTGTTGCCCCCAGTGCTCTCTGATACAGGTACTTATTGAATAGTGTCTGCTTATTAGAAAAGCATGGTAGCAAGCAGTGGTCACATCAAAAAGGTCAGATCTGATCTTTTTATTGACTCTCCTGATTACATAAATTATGTTGAAATTGTGTTATGTAAAAAACTGTAGCACAGAATGTTTTTCACAGGATGAGATTTACTAAATCTAGGACTACATTTCAATTAAGGAAAAAAGAAAAAAGATCTGTGGGTAACACCTGTGAGAAGAACCAAGATGTTTTAAATTAATATTTTTGTGGCCTCTTTGTAAAATGCTGAGTTTTGTAAATTATTCTATTATTGCATAACTTAAGTTTGTGTTATATATGGCCCAATTACCCCTCTAAAAAGCCCTGCTGTCCAAAAGTCTTTTCTTTCAATGTAATACTCTTCAGTGATCTCAAATCTATTTAGAATTAGGATTGTGTGCCCCCTCCAGATCATAGTTTTCTGACTATAACTTTAATGCAAATCACAACAAGCAAACTTAGTGGAGCCAGTTAAGTTAACTCTGTATAAAATCACTACCAGTCCCCAATCCTACAAACACTCAGCATGTAGCTAATATTAAGTCACATTGATTTCAACTGTACTACTAACAGTGTGAAAATTAAACACATTTATAAGCCTTTGCAGGATCAGGGTTTCAGAGAGCTCACAAACTGGCCTTTGATGTCCATTTATAAATCCCCATTATAATTAACAGGAGTTTTACAGGCACATCAATAGCAAAGTATATGTAGAGTGCATTCCTGCTAGCCAAATAGTCTGCAGATGGAGTCCCAAAATATTCATTGACTCCCTGCTGACAAGGAAATTATTTATTATTACTACCTACATGATACAGTACTAACCTTGAAAATTCATTATATTCTAATGAGGCCAAAGCCACTGAAACTAACAATCACCAGCTCAAAATATGTATCAATTTAGGGAAGCATTACGGCTAACGTAGAATTAGAAATTTTCAGAATCCTTTTTTTATGCCCCATAATGGAGGAGAAAAAGCTTTCTAGAAACCAAAATAATGCTTATCACACTGACCTCTGCTCTGATTTCTACAGTAGGAAGTCAGCAACAAACTACATCTTGGGACAGAAGGGCACATGGAAAAGAAAGAGCAAGTTTTTAAGCAAAGGAAGGAAGGCTCAGCGGATGCTTCAGCAGGAAGACCAGTCCTCCTACATCTTGTCTCAATGGAAAAGCAATCAGATATGTTAAACATAAAAAAAAAAAAAAATATATTTCTATTACAGGTATTTTACGGAATCTACAGGGGTATTTACTGGAAAGCAAGTTATTATTTGCTTTCTCTTTTACTTACGTTATTTACCCCATGGCCTTGATCCATTTCTGAATCAGGGGAAAAAAGAAAAATAGAGAGGTAGGAAATATTTTGTTTTGCTGATTTTTAAAGGCAGCAGAAGTTTAATCTGTATAGGTGGGGTAAACTGTTGAGGAGATGTGCAGGTATAACGATTAAAGCACAGAATAACTACTACACTTTTCTAACTAAAGACTTCAAAAAGACAAATATTTATTTATTTAAGCACAAGTAGTGGGTAATATTGAGGAAAGGGATTTAGGAAGGGTAGTGTATTTAAGGCATTATGCAAAAACTCAAGTTCAGAGTTTGATTCTTATGCTTTAAAAGGGTCACAGCATAGCAAAAGGAATGAAAATTTCTTAGGTACATGGGAAAACACATATTTTATAAAACAACTAATAAAAATCTAATTTTACTAGTTCTATGCCTTGATCTTCACAGACCTTTGCAAACATTTTATATTTCATCTCATACCAATCTGTCTTA
Organism: Alaudala cheleensis; assembly: GCA_013398995.1. Lineage (NCBI taxonomy): Eukaryota > Metazoa > Chordata > Aves > Passeriformes > Alaudidae > Alaudala > Alaudala cheleensis. The sequence continues at coordinate 147,418 of VWYE01021660.1, forward strand.
ACCCAAGAGGATATCAAATATTAATTATTTGGCAGAAAAAACGTTCCCCATATGCCAAAGGATTCTGCTTTGTCCTTACACTGAATCTAGAGCAACCTAATGTACATTTACAAAAGCAACTTCGTTTCTCATGCTAGCACTGAAAAAGTTCAGTATGTTTCATTGAAGTATGACAAATTAACCAGAGAGAATCTGACCTATTCAGCAAATGTCGGGGCTGTGGGGGTTTATATTGTGTTAATAACAAACAAGCAGTACAGTCAAAAGTTCAAGTTTGGAATGAGAGTAAACAAATTTTGAATTCTGTGTCTGAGTCGCATATTACCAGCTGGTGTTTTCATGATAAATCAAGTGATATAGTGAGTGCTCTGAGGAGGTAGCATATATGCTTTTTTGTTTGTGACACCATATGAACAACTATTCAGTGTTCACCATAAATCTTTCTACAAAATGTTCTGGAGATAGGAATAAGTCTATAATATTGTTCACTAGCTGTGAATATGTGTTCACTTTCTTCATCTTTTAGCATTATTACAGCTGCAAGGTTTTGTTGAAAGATCGATATGACCAGACTGTAAATAAAGACCTTCTCAAGGGAAATGTACACTCACACTCATTGTCCTTCAAAGGAGGAATGTTATTCTCTTAAAACCTCTTTATTATCTTTAATTGAAACATAGGTAGAGAAGAATTTAGGCATTTCCCCTTCACTCCACGGTTTACTCTGTTTTTAACCTTTTTTTTTTTTTTTGGTGAAAAAAGCCTAGATGAGTTCATCTTGAATACTGACATGAGAAAATTTAGAATTACATAACTCTTGAATAATTTCATATCTGGAAGAACTATTGTGCTATGGCAGAAACAGGATCCTAAGTGTTAACTTAGTAATGGATGTCAGAAGATCACCATATGTTATATTTTAATATACCCTTGAGTTTATAACGTTTGCTGAGATACTGGTTGAAAAGTCAAACATCTTATATCTGCACTTAAAAAAAATTCAAGTGGGTACAATGGGAAAGGAAAAGTATGAATTATCATTGTAAAACATGTCTTGAGTGCTATGTCAGATTACCATATTCAGGAAACAAGAATTTCAGTGACGGATACCTAGCAAAACTGTGCTTTAGACATCTATCAAGGCAGACAAGGTCAAAACAGTCAAAACATTTTGAGGATGCTGGTGTTTTCAGGCTTGCACTAGGCATTGACAGTGTGATATCAGGTTGCTCAATCCATCTGTCCTGGGTTTTCCTTGCTAGCAAGGGAAAGCACCTCACTCCATTGACCCCAGTTTGTCCTGATCATGGCAGCAGAATTAGCACGTGTTATGGTTGGAACAACTTGGGTTTATTGTCCTCCTCCAGCTGCAGTGAAGCACAGGAGATACCCCTGGACATACCCAAACACATAATTTGTGTATTTTTTTGCTCTTTCTCCCGTTACTTTACCCTCCTCTTCACCATCATTTCTGCACTCCAGCACTGTCCCAAATAATTTCTGATAATTATTTTCTCCACTGACCTAAGTCTTGCTACATCCAGAGTTAAATTTGATATTTCTTTTTCTGCTAACTAAGTAATCTCAGCATCACATGCTCAACTAACAAGGCAGCCTAAGTGCTGTTTATCCTGTACAGGTGTTCTCCCCAAAAGGTCTACAATGCTCCCCTCCAGTTGTCTGTGATGTTCAGCTTCAGGCCTCAGCCTACGTCCTCATTTGCCACCTCTGAAACGTAGGCCTGCCTGAGAGTCCTCAAAGTGCTAACTGCAACATTTGGCATCTTCTCACGTGGTTATCTGTCATGTCTGGCTATTTTTCATGTCATACTTTCTCATGTCCTGTTCAGTTTGCTTAGCCTTGGACCACAGCTAATTCAGATTCCTTGATGTTTACCTGTAGCTCTAACATAAAAAGGAAAGGAGAATTTGTTGGGGCTTGTTATTTTCCATTTGCATTGGTTTGCTCCAAGTTCCAAGTTACCCCCTTTTTGCTGTTTGCCCTTGGTTCTGCCTGGTCCGCCTCCCTCATGCAATCCCCCAGGGAAGTTATGCAGTACCCTGGGAGGATCGCATCAGCCCTAGTTTACCCCTCCCTGAGCTCCTGTCTGTCTCCCCTGTGCCCTCCCCTGGCACCTGCCTGTTTTCCCTAAACCTCACCCTTTGTTCTGGAAAGTTCTACTGTTTCTTCTTGGTGATTTGATGTTACATGTTTGTCCCTCCCCCAAGTTATCCCTATTGCTCCCGGTTGATGTCTATCCAGTTTGTAACCGCACCCCGATCCCTCCTGATTGGTTTATTGTTACTGTTCCTCCCCCTGTTAAAAGATGTTGCACATCCCAGAGAGGGGCTCCTTTCCGGCAGTCCCTCTCTAGATGAGTTGACCTTCCAGGCACAATAAACCCAGAAAATTTAGACCCCCGAAGGAGTCAGCCTCTTTTCTCCAGCGTCAGCAGGGAGGTTTCCACCACTCTTGCACCCACCAGGTCTGTGTGTGGCCTCGGCCCACAGATCATGGCAGGGTCGCCTCGGGGCAGAGCTAGCCCTAGAAGAGAGGGACCACCTGCAAGAATTGGCCTCTTTATCTTTGCAATATAAAGACTGTGGTCGGATATGAAGTAAAATCTTGCAGATATCTGTTTTAAAAGTATAGCATGTAAAGCTAAAACCACTGAAAATAATAATGTTGATAAACTGATGTAGCAGCAACTGAATATATGTACAAGGATGTATCAGACACCTAAATACCACTGCGATGTTTATAAGACTGATAAGCCTGGTCAGTTTGAACTCCAACAAACAACTTAACTAGACTGACATTCATTGATGCCCTTCATAATAATGCTTAATCCTTACTCATTTTTAGTTGCTCTCTGTAGACATTGTGAGCAGTGAGTCTTTAGCAGCCATATTCAACACACAGTGTGAGCCCTTGGTACTGTCCCCTTGGCAGAACCCCTTTTCCCCAGAGTAGGGAGCAGGCTCCACAGCTCTTCCATGTGATAAAAATGTGGGCAAAATCTCTGGGATCTTTCCCTTTTGTAAAATATCTCAGTTTCTTGACATGTGTGAGTCTTGGTCCTCTGGCATTGGCAAAATTTCTGTGGAATGCTCAGGGTAGTTGCTGTGGCAAGTTCCCTGTCCTGCTGCCTGGCTCTTTCTTCCCTGCCCAGTGGCTCCTCATTTTCTTAAAGGCTGCATATTTTCAGTGAGCAGTAATTGTCCATGAGCAGGTTGTTTGTAGTTCTGGAGCCTTTGCTTTGAAGATATATCCATATTTCAAACTTTTAAATACTCCATGTTTTCAAAACTATACATCCTGGCAAGAAATGCCACATAATAAATTCCAGTTCATATCAAAAATTCTCACAGAAAACTGGCAATCCTCTTAGCAGACAACAACTGGGGCCTTGCAGAGTTTGCTTAGGCACAGTTAGCTGAAGGCCTGAAGCTTATTCCCTGAAGCATTACAGTTTTTACAGGGCTACAGAGTGCAAAAATGTTTTTACACATATTGTTACTTACTGTCTGTAAGTAACTGTTCTTATGTCTAAGTTTAAAAGAAACCTAATATTTCGTGAATCCTGCTTAGTGTAGTTCTGGTTTTATGGGTGCAACAGACCTTTGCTTTGGCTGCAGTATAAACTGTTCATCTACAAGGAAAGTCTTTCTTAATACTAGGCAGTGAAATTAAAGGCAGTCATCCAGGGGGATAGTAGGTAAAAAGAGAAGGCACAATGCCAAGGCAAAAATACTTTCTTCTAAATCAAAATTTAACAATTATGTAAAGAAAGATTCTGTCTTGGCTCCTAACATCTCACAATGAGCCCTGTCTCTGGTCCAAGACAGATTTACGCGCTACTGTAAAGTTCAGTCCTTAGGAAAAAAGGACACAATTACATTCCCTATCCCATCAAAAGTCAATTTAGAAATCAACAGATGAAGTACCTGTTGTCTAGTTAAGGGCAGGCATGAACTGTGATAATGTCATACAAATCTGTATTACAGCTGATGCTCCAAAGAGGATTTTCAAAGAGTATTTTCAGTGAAAGCACAGTATCTACAGGTAAATGCATGCTATCCTCTCTTTGACTAACTTCACTTTTATGCACACTTTCATTAGCTTTGAATGATAACTCTTAAAATGAGTTAGGGCCACTTATATATGAAAATACTGAACAGAAACAGAATTAATTGATCAAAGAACAATGCTGGAAACTAAATTTGCAGCTTCTTCCTTGAAAATAACAATAAAATCCTTTGGGTTTATTACTTCTTATTAATTTTGTCTAATAGCTGTTATCATAAAGGCATGAATACATAGTTTAACATTTTTCAGACACTAGCAATCTACATGTAGTAGTAGAACAATCATGCCAAACAAGAATTGCTATTTAAAAATGAGTGTAAGAAAAGGTGGGTATATTTTCAAGTACTGAATAGAAATGTGATAGCTGTCTCACTTGTATTTAACATGCTGTATTACTATTTTTTTGTTCTCCATTTAATAGCTCATCATACTACTGTTCTGGCAGGAAAAATATCCTTTTAAATTAGGACACACTGTCTTTTCTTTATTTATAACTGAAGTATAAAGGCAAGAGAGTTTTTGGAGTCAAGAGACACTTTGGTAAATATATATTGTTCCTTCTACTATAAGAAATGAGTAGAAGTAGAAATGAGGTTCTCACTCTTCAGAGTGTGAGACAATGAGAGTTCTACTTTCCACTACTGCTCTGAACATGAGATTTGACTTCTGCTGTTGCCTCTGCTTTCAAGTTCTCAGATATAATAGTGCTATTATATTATCTTACATTTTTGAAGTTTTTTCAGTCAAATGTTCCTGAGGCATTTAAACTTTGAATCAGTTTGTCATTTCCCTAAAGTGAGTTTTCAGAGAAATTTTTGTACTGCACTTTTCCACTTTCTTGTCCTGCTCCTCACACCCCAGTCTTCCTGCTAGGTATCATGCCAGGTCTATCTCATTTGTACTGTTTTAAAATACAACACAGTCTCTAGTGTTTCACATACTAGGCAAAAAAAAGAGGGCTTCTATTTCTAGTTCTTCCAAGTGACAATTATCTCTTCATTACCCCCTCTTTGTAGTGTGTTGTTTGATGCTGGGAGAAATTTGGAATCAAATGGACATAGCACAGGAAGTCATATTGGCTATGTACCCAAAATGACCCTTTCCTTGGTATCCAGCTATCTATCCTGCTGCTTCACAGCTACATCCCTGCCTATATGCTCATTTCCCTTCCAGAAACAGGACTGAAAGAGAGCTGCTAGTCAGCACTTTTCTTCTCCTTACATACAGATACAGCATTATCAAGGTTAAAGCCAGTATCTGTCTCGGCTGCTTTTAAGTATTTTGCATATTTTGCATCTTATTCTAGCCTAAGCCCATTCATTCATTCATCACAAGGTCTCTGTGTACACCAGAGCACAGCACTGCCTGCAGAAAGTGTTACCAGACTGCAGATGTCTTCCAGAACTGACCTCCAGTGTGTGGGTTCTAAGTGTTGAAGAAGCATAACAGTTGTCCCCCATGTTTCCTTAATTAAGGAGATTGGTAATGAGGGCTGTTTCTTTGTGGGGTGGGGCAGTTCAGATGGGAATAAAACACTGTCTTGTCAACCTTGTAGTTAAAGATAGGTTTAGAAGACTTTTTAAAGATATATTAGAATAAAATATACTTTATCATCAAGCACTCATAATACAGTTTCAAAAGCTAAAGTAAGGGTGAAAGAGGAGGATTGATTTAAGTAATATTTTTATAAAATTACTCCAGGAATTAAAATATCCCCAAACACAAAGTTAAAGATTCTGCAGTCAAACACCAGAGGACATGACTTCTATTTAGTTTTATGTAGCATAATTACCATGCTATGCCCATGATGTGCAGGGTGAAGCAAGCATATTAAAGATAGATTCATGATTAGATCTGAGGTACTTTGCTAATTAACAAAATGGATAGACAAAATCTGTATTTCATTAGGGTGAGATGTATCAGTTTCCTCCTGTGTTTCTAAATTTTTGATACATTATACTGCAGTGAGCTATTTCCAGTGGATTGTGTTGGGATGTTGTGATAAGTCACATGCCAAGCAACATAATAAAATAATTTATGATTATCCAGGCTGGAAATATCAGTTGGAGGATTCTCTCTATTTAATGTTTTGCCAGATGAGTTCATCAGATTGATCTCAGATTTTTAAGCTGATGTTGCTTCTGGTATTATTTGGATAGTTTTCCTTCTCTCTCTCTCAGAAAAGGAAAGAATAAAAGTTCCTAAGTGTATGTATACATCTGGTAGAGTCCTGTCTTCTCACACTGAGTGTCTTATGTATTTTAGGTCTTACAAAGCTTGTTCGGACTTATATGTTAGGACTTAAAAGCTTGTTCGTCAACTAAGACCTTGGTGCACATACCTCCCAATGAAAATTGNAAATGAGTAGAAGTAGAAATGAGGTTCTCACTCTTCAGAGTGTGAGACAATGAGAGTTCTACTTTCCACTACTGCTCTGAACATGAGATTTGACTTCTGCTGTTGCCTCTGCTTTCAAGTTCTCAGATATAATAGTGCTATTATATTATCTTACATTTTTGAAGTTTTTTCAGTCAAATGTTCCTGAGGCATTTAAACTTTGAATCAGTTTGTCATTTCCCTAAAGTGAGTTTTCAGAGAAATTTTTGTACTGCACTTTTCCACTTTCTTGTCCTGCTCCTCACACCCCAGTCTTCCTGCTAGGTATCATGCCAGGTCTATCTCATTTGTACTGTTTTAAAATACAACACAGTCTCTAGTGTTTCACATACTAGGCAAAAAAAAGAGGGCTTCTATTTCTAGTTCTTCCAAGTGACAATTATCTCTTCATTACCCCCTCTTTGTAGTGTGTTGTTTGATGCTGGGAGAAATTTGGAATCAAATGGACATAGCACAGGAAGTCATATTGGCTATGTACCCAAAATGACCCTTTCCTTGGTATCCAGCTATCTATCCTGCTGCTTCACAGCTACATCCCTGCCTATATGCTCATTTCCCTTCCAGAAACAGGACTGAAAGAGAGCTGCTAGTCAGCACTTTTCTTCTCCTTACATACAGATACAGCATTATCAAGGTTAAAGCAAGTATCTGTCTCGGCTGCTTTTAAGTATTTTGCATATTTTGCATCTTATTCTAGCCTAAGCCCATTCATTCATTCATCACAAGGTCTCTGTGTACACCAGAGCACAGCACTGCCTGCAGAAAGTGTTACCAGACTGCAGATGTCTTCCAGAACTGACCTCCAGTGTGTGGGTTCTAAGTGTTGAAGAAGCATAACAGTTGTCCCCCATGTTTCCTTAATTAAGGAGATTGGTAATGAGGGCTGTTTCTTTGTGGGGTGGGGCAGTTCAGATGGGAATAAAACACTGTCTTGTCAACCTTGTAGTTAAAGATAGGTTTAGAAGACTTTTTAAAGATATATTAGAATAAAATATACTTTATCATCAAGCACTCATAATACAGTTTCAAAAGCTAAAGTAAGGGTGAAAGAGGAGGATTGATTTAAGTAATATTTTTATAAAATTACTCCAGGAATTAAAATATCCCCAAACACAAAGTTAAAGATTCTGCAGTCAAACACCAGAGGACATGACTTCTATTTAGTTTTATGTAGCATAATTACCATGCTATGCCCATGATGTGCAGGGTGAAGCAAGCATATTAAAGATAGATTCATGATTAGATCTGAGGTACTTTGCTAATTAACAAAATGGATAGACAAAATCTGTATTTCATTAGGGTGAGATGTATCAGTTTCCTCCTGTGCTTCTAAATTTTTGATACATTATACTGCAGTGAGCTATTTCCAGTGGATTGTGTTGGGATGTTGTGATAAGTCACATGCCAAGCAACATAATAAAATAATTTATGATTATCCAGGCTGGAAATATCAGTTGGAGGATTCTCTCTATTTAATGTTTTGCCAGATGAGTTCATCAGATTGATCTCAGATTTTTAAGCTGATGTTGCTTCTGGTATTATTTGGATAGCTTTCCTTCTCTCTCTCTCAGAAAAGGAAAGAATAAAAGTTCCTAAGTGTATGTATACATCTGGTAGAGTCCTGTCTTCTCACACTGAGTGTCTTATGTATTTTAGGTCTTACAAAGCTTGTTCGGACTTATATGTTAGGACTTAAAAGCTTGTTCGTCAACTAAGACCTTGGTGCACATACCTCCCAATGAAAATTGATCAGGTGTGTACTGGTAAATAGAGAGTTAATTCTCATTCTCTGTTTATACTGTTAAGTGCAAAGAAGAAAAATGCACCTGAAGAATCACAAAATCGTGAATCCATTTTAAAAAAACAACATGGCTTTTTTAATCATTTTCTTACCATTCTTTGAAAATATTTAAAAACAAACTCAGTGCTTTCCTAGAGCCAACCCTGAATACAGAGGAAAACTTTCCTTGTTACTAAGCCAAGGATTATATCTATCAAAAGATTTTTTATGTGTCTGTATACACCTCTGTATTTTTAATATTTATTTTCGTATATATGTATGATGCTGTCTTTCTCTTTGCAGATGTTATCTCTGCTTTTTGATATAAGGTAATTCTGCTTGTATTCTGTCTTTTCAGTAATGACACCATTGGATCTTTTTGTCTCACCTGTGTACTTCCATCTATTTTCCATACAGGTCTTGCCTGAATCTTGCTGTTAGTAATGTTAGTGAAAAATAAAATAAATCTGTTTAACTACAGTAAAAGAGAAACTAACATCTTAAACAGCCATGAGGCATGCCTTTTCTTTGTCCCTCCTCCCCACACCAGCTCAGGAGAATTCTAACACTGACAGCATCAATATTATTATTATTATTATTATTATTATTATTATTATCATCATCATCATCATCATCATCATCATCATCATAACTGACAACAGAGTCATGTTGAATGCTTGCTTTCTTCGCAGGTAGTTTATATGTGAGTTTGTTGTATTGACACACTGAAGAATACACAGAATTTCTCAGCTGAGGGTGCATTTTCTTTATTCAGTTTTTCAAAGGTATACATGGATTCATGATTCATGTACATTTTCAGAAGTCCCTCTTCCATCTGTCCTAAATGATATAAACAATAATCCTAGGGGTAAGAATAACATAAAACAAGATGCAGTTATGAAGTGAAGACTAAAATAACTGCAGAGGTTAAACTCCCTGATGAAATCTTTGCTGTTCAGGTATAGCAGTAATACAAAATGAGGTAGTAAAACGACTTACTTCCATCTATACAAAGCTTAATTGATAAATTCGGTAGAAACATAAAGAAAATATTTCTTAAAATGAGTAGTTATGACTTAGGGTATTATTTGTGTTGAAGAAGATCTCTAAGATCAAGTCAAACTTACTACCAAACACCAATATGTCAATCAGACTATGGCATCAAGTGCCACATCCAGTCTTTCCTCAAACACCTCCAGTGATGGTGGCTTCATGACCTCCCTGGTATATATATTATATATTACAATATATAATCACCCTTTCTGTGTAGAATTTCTTTCTAATGTCTAACCTAAACCTCCCCTCATGCTGTTTAAAACTATGTCCTTCCATCCAGTTGCTGGTTTGCTGGCAGAAGGGTCTAATCCCCACCTGGCTACAGTCTCCTCTCAGGCAGTGGCAGAGAGTGATTAGGTCACCCCTGAGCCTCCTCTTCTCCAGCCTAAACACCCCCACCTCCCTCAGTTGCTCCTCACTTGTGCTTCATACCCTTCACCAGCTTTGTGGCTCTCCTTTGAACACGTTATACTATCCTTCAGCAGTCGCAAAACACTTCATGTCATCAAGGTTACAGCTGTTTCCAGTAATTAAATACTTTATTTAAAAATAATTTTGCATGATTTATAGTATTGTATCTTGTAAGTATGAACTCTTGTCTCAGTAGTCTGCTGACTCCTCCTTTGAAATATTATAGCTTTGTTCATAGACAATCTATGCCTCACATTTTCCTCATCACAAGTTTTAGAGACTAATGTTTGAATGGCAGCTTCACAGGCTTGGAAAAAATGTGATTTCAGGCTCCAGTGCATCTGATGTTTGGCAACTCTTAGCAATATGGCATACCCGCATGATAATTTTGGCTAAATCACTAAAAAATTAGACTAGGGTTCAGCTATCTGAAAGCAGTTAGAAGTCTAACTTTCCTTGAGACCAATCTTTTCTCCAATGCAATATTTTTGTTATTAAAAGCTTTTATAAGAACATTATAATTGCTCAAATAATAACACAATCAATGAATATTGGACTGTTTTGAATGGTGTTGTGAACTCATGTTAAAGTAGTTGATAACAACTGCTCTTGTCTGCCCAGCAGACAGAAGTATTACTACCCTGCAACA
>VWYE01021660.1:164063-192140 GCA_013398995.1 Alaudala cheleensis
CATCCTATGTGATTGAGGAAGTGAAGGAAAAAGTAAGGTGCTTATCTATACCTACAAATATTTGTTCTCAGGAACCTTCTCCACATCTTTGTCTCTTCTATAGAAAGCAAGCTCTTTCTTTTTTCTTACACATGCAGCAGTATAGTGACCAAAGAGAGTAAGATAAAATTGGGTGTGAGTGAACATTAGAAACGCTAAGTTTATTCCCATAGACTGCTCATCTCATATATGAGTGCATATCTATATGACCATAACTTTTTCTATGTCCTGTCAGGAGATGCAAATAATATTTGATGGGAATAGTTCTGTCAAGTGTATCTTTCTCTCCTTTCCTTCTCAGGCACTAAGATTTCAGTATTTCTGACATCAGGCCTTCTTTAGAAACATTGCCTCTTATTTGCTGAGCAATTTATTTCTTTTGTACTTTCATAAGCAGTCTACAAGTTCTAGTTGATGTTTACTTCTTATTAAGTTACTGTGTGGATGGTTTAGTATTTTTTATTTTGTCTCAGGATGTTAAGTTAATATTGATTTGGCTAAAAATCTTTCTTCTAGAGAATTTTGGGGTATTTTTCAAAACAAGAAAGACTGACAGACAAGCTCTACTAACTAAAGTTTCTTACTTTTAAATGAAGAAAACTTCCTTTGAATGAAGAGGCAATGCCTGCAGAGATCCTAAATAGAAATTTCTTGCTACATCAAAGCTTTCTTTAGATTATTGTAAAATACTTAAGAGAAGGAAAGAGAGTAGGAATGAAGGAAACACCCTTTATTTGAAATATCTTGCACAGTGTAAGGTAGTGTCTCCTATATGAATTTTGACAAATTGTCCATTTATTTACTTCAAAGTCTGATCTAACACATCTTATTAAGCATGTTTTCAGGCAATAATATGTGTTTTCAGGCAGATCACAGAAATCATCAAGCTGTTGCCAACTCTAGAGCAGTCTTTCAGCTGGAAATTTCCTGGGGAGTATGACTAAATATTCCCACCAAAAAAAAAAATTAATGAACTGAAAAACTCACTATTCCTATAGCAATCTGAAAGAGAGGACACTTCCCTCCTTCGAATCTTGCAGCTCTGCCAGGTTCTGAGCTGTGAGTAAGTAACCACCAAAGCAGTTAGAAGATGTTTTCCATCACGTTTCAAATCTTCCCCAGCCATTGTCTCATCTTTATTATTTCAGAAGAAAGAACTTGCAGGGGTCCAGGAAGGAGAAGATAATCAAAACAGAATTGGAATATGTTCATCCAGTTGTGCTTTAGGGAAAGTCTGGCTGAATTTGGGTGATTGAGATGCTGAGGCGTGACATCTGATTGAAGTCGTTATCCCAGTGTAGATCTGCACATCCTGTGAAACCCTGTTAGTGCTGGCATGAGGAGAGGAGATGAACACAGGGGCCAAAAAAAAAATCATACAAGCAAAAAATAAACCATGATGTTTAAATTATTGCTTACAGAAGCTATTTAGCAGCTCCAGAAGAATCAGATTGAAAAACTTCTTTAAAGGGAATCTTGCATCTTTAAAAAGTCATTTTAAATAATGCTGAATTCAAAATTATTCTATGTAAGTTGCCTTAATATTTCTCTTTCAAATTCATGGGCAAAGATCTCACCTCAAGTTGTGTAAATACTGATGGCTATTAAATGTGACTGAAAAGCAGATTACTTAGAAAATAATTAACCAGTAAATAAGACTAATTAAACCAAGAAGCTCTGGGGGAAAAAAATAACAACAGTTGACTCATGGTACAAAAAGCTGTCTTTCTGTTTCAAACAGAATCAAGAAAAGAAAGTTTTTTACATAAAACTTCATTATCTGTAAAGTGTACACTTACATAAATATCTGTCATAACTGAAGCATTTTTACAGGTTATTACTGCAAGTCACAGTATTCAGGGAGTCATTAAAAAGCAAAATTTAGAGAAGTCAGAAGTGCAAATAAGCTATGAAGGCCATGTATTTAAGAAAACCTGGAAGCTGATCCTAAAGTGTTTCAAACTACTTGTCCTCCAGAGCAGGGAACAAGAGAAGAATATTTGTTGCTTCTCAGAAATATTTCTGAGAGCTAGTAATTTCTTTATAGGAAGCAAAATAAAATAGTAGACCCCAATCCCTAAGTGTGTGTTTTGTATTGCATTAACTTAAAAGGAGAGCAAACAAATAGTTCAGAAGGAAGACTGGATTGTTGTTTTACAGAATCACAGACTGGCTGAGGTTGGAAGGGACCTCTGCTGGTCAACTGCTCTGATCTCCATGCTCATGATCCCTCCCAGGCCATGTCCAAAAAGCTTTTGGATATTCTCAAAGTGGAAGATTCATCTGCTTTTCTGAACAATGTCTGCCAGCATTTGGTCACTGTAATTAACTGCTTCTTGATGGTCATGAGGGATCTTCTCTATTCCAGTTCGGGATCTCACCAATGCTGAGTGGAGGCAAAGGCCCACCTCTATCTTTCATCCCATGAGTTGTGATGTACTTTAATTGATCATTTTGAACATATTAAGTAATTTTGAACATCTTTAGCTGAACATAGGTATTTATTTTTCAGAATCTGTAGTATGAAAATTTAGCCAAATGCCATTCAATGAATTAGCGATTTTTGTACATCTGTTTTTTAAGATCCCTGCTTGGTTTAAACAGTTTATAGACTATAGTTTTTCCAGTATTTCACTTTTTAAAAATTGTTTACTTGTTTTGGGGGACCTGCTTTCTTTTGTGTTGTCTTGCTTTGTTTTAAATAATAAATGCACCTGGAAAAAAGGCATAGTACTATTGCAGAATGCTTTGAAAAAGGTGAATCATTTTCAGCAAGTTACATGCAAACCCAGCTTTTTCAAGAAAATTACCCTGGTCCCAAGCATACCTGAATGTCCCAAAACAAATAGTTTGCTAATGCAATAGTTCATGACAGTGAATCCCCAGATCTGACACTTAAAATCCTGGGTTAGAGACTGCAATTCTTTCATGAAAAAAAAGATGAAAACCCCAAATTAAGCAAACAAAAAAATTTTACCAAGTTCCAGTTCTGCACTTCATTACGAATCACTGACATAAAAAAAAAAAAAAATCTACCTTTTATGCATTCAAAAGGGAACAATTAAATTTCAATCATTTCGGTCATTTATTAACTATGTGTTTCTCCTGTCTGGAAGAAGCTGTCTCTGATATTCTACTAGTGCTTTTTCTAAATAATATTGAAGGCATTTATATGTACCTAGAAGTATTGAAAGAGCTCTCCAGCACCAGCACAGGGTTTTTCTCTTAACATTTCTGGATCACTCTCATTAACAGTAGTTGCTGTTACAAGGGAATAATAAATCCCAAAGTATTACCCAAATGGAGTCCAACTGACATTAGAAAATTCCATTCTATTACTTAGTTTTTACTGTACCTGTCGAATGTTTTAAATAGGGACATTTAAAACTTGAAAAAAAAATACAGAAAGAAACAGACAGCCAAGGAAGGAAGGCATTACGTTCCTTTTACACTTTGGGTATTATTAATACTTTGTGCCTAAAACACAGGGAATCAGTTGCAGCGTGGGTGTTCAATGGTCTGCTCACTAAGCTCACTGAGGCTTGTCATACATATGTCTTTAACAAAAACTGAGGATAATGCAGAATGTTCTCGTCCATCACAGCAGGTTCCCACAATGTAATGTTATTAAAAAACATTTATTTTACAGACATAAGCCAAGGGGGTAGAAGGATACAAATATCTTGCCATCTTTCCATGTTAATCCTAGATGAAATTAGGTATTTTTAATGTGGAGGGCTTTGTCAGTGTTTTTGAGATTCCATGTGAACAGACTAATTTTTTAAAGCTAAAACAATCAAATACATATGTTTTCTTATCCTTTGTGTCATGTATGTGGCTGTGCTTTTTAGTATTCCCATTCTAAATTCCATGACAAGTCCTGAGCTCATTTAGAGTAGATAATGTAGTGCTGAACTGACAGGAAGATTGCTGCCTTGTTAGTCTGCAGTCCCACATGAACTCACACACATGTTGACCCCAAGACTCAGCAAGCAACTCTGGAAAAACCACCAAAGCTGTTCTCAGAGCATAAAGATAAACAGATGGGTGAATATTTGTAAAACATGTTTCTTAGAAGTTATTCCATTTTTGGATGACATGACAAGGTGATATCCTTTCTGTACAGAACCAAAGAGAAAGTATCAGAGACTTTCTGTAACAGTGACTGGTTCTGATTTTATAGTAGGTCTGTGATACCCTTTAAGAACATAAGGATAGTGCAGAGATGAATCAAATCTGAGTTTGTACCATATAAAGAAAAGGACCCATTCTCATCAGCAAGAGCACTGCCAATGTTCCCTGTCAGATCATTTTTCCCTACAGGGAGTTACCAGTATGTACTTAACACTTTAGGAAGCAGAAGCTATGGGGTTTTTTTGAGTTGATAACAGAGGAGATAACTGTGGATGAGGTAGGACTATTTAGAAACAAACGGAACTAAAAAACAATTTCCAGCCAGGGATTCCAGGTAAGAGGAAGTGGAAGGAATTGATCTTTATCAAACAGCATGCTAGAAGAATTAGCCAGAGAATTTGTCTGGACAGAATATGTTGGCAAATGAAAAAATATAAAACTATATACTACATGTGCAAGTGTCCTTGTGCAATCCCTGACAAGCTTCTAAAAAACACAAGGGAATAGATGTCCTTATTCTTCAGAACTCAAAGTAGTAATTGAATTATGATTGCTTGTAAGCTCTTGTCTTGACCAAGGCAAAACTACACATGAGCTTATAGAAAGAGGGAAGACAGATTAATGTCACCAATGTTATCTAAAATAGTGATACTATTCACAACATTAGTGTATGACAATATCTTGTACCAGGAAGTTAATAGCGTGTTCTGGAAAAAAACGTTTTAACCAAGCTACATTACATTGTCTCTAATAGAAGAAAAAGTTAAGGGAAAAAAAAAGAGGAACCTTTAAATTATTTGGTTTTCAGTCTGATTTTCATTTGACCGAACTTTTCCACAGATTTTGAAACATTAAATGAACTGAAAGTTACTTCTTCTCCTTCCCTGCACATTTTCACTAGTCACCTATACTGGTGGTTCTTAGGAATCTGAACAAAATAGACAAATTTTAATTGGAAAGACTGAGATGTCAAAGATAAAATTCAGCAAGGCAAGAGTGGATTGCATTATGTTGCCGCAAATTTTTTGGAAAATGAACAAAATATTCTAAGTTGCTGCTTAGAATTTTTTTTGGTTTTTTTCATTATCAGAACAACGTTTTTTAATGTTGAAATCCAAAGGCATTCTGAAAAAAAAGTTGGCATGGTCCCAACAAAGATTTCTTTGAGCTTAATTTTCTTCCATTGCTCCTCTTTTCTACTTTTAGATTTGGTTAAAGACCGGAAATAATGTAAACATCCAGATAATTCATCAAATCAAAAGCATTAATTCTTGCTTCAATCTTCTTACTCCAGCCTATGCTTTCTTTAGCTCTTTGGTACAAACATTGGCACCAACTTGTTCAAAAAAATCCTGGGGCAATCATATTTCAGACCAAAGAACAAAACCCACAAATATCTATTCTCTGGTGATGTACACCAACTTATCTCCTTGTATATGCAAGGAACTATAGTTCTACAACTGAAGATGCACACAAATGCATTTCATTTGGTTGCTGTTTAAAATCTTCCCTGAGCAGCAGTTATGTTTCTGAATTCAGATTTTGCCCCAAAAGTACGTGGTATTCCCTGTGTGAATTTCTCTAATGTTTATTATTCACAACTTGTACAATAGCATAGTATGTGTTACATTATCCAATGTTTGGGATCTAACCCACATCACACATGAAAGTGAATCTTGCTGCTAGGAAATACTCCAGCTCTCAGAGGTGCATGTCATCTTTCTTCTTCACTTCAAAAGTAAATAATGAGGCAGGCAAAAAGGCTGAGTGTTTCAGAGGCCACGCAGTCATCTACATATTGAAGGAAGATCAGCTTAGGATCCATTTCCTTAGGTTGTTCACTACAAAGTGAAAACCTGACATGACAACTGAATTCTGACTCAGAAAAGCATGTATTGTTAGGTAACCTCTGAAACCAGTGAATTCTTTTCTATTTTTTTTTTCCCCTAGGGGCTGAGAGAAGCAAGTTACTGTTTAATTTTAGGCACAATTTATCACTTAGAATATTATATCTTCATTACACAGGGAGCCTCTCATACAAAAACAGCAAGGAAGAGCAAAATAACAATCGGAAAATCTGAACTGCACCATGCTGTAAGTCATCAGGTAAGCTCACCTCATGTGGTGATCTGAAGAGTTCAAGTGAACTCAAAATAACCTACAGAAACAGCTCCATGAGCCCCAGCTTACAGGAAAGAAAGGTTGTGTGGGGAAGCCTCCTGTAATACTTCCATTATCCAAAACATATGTGACTCTTGTTTTAACACCTTTTAAAAACAATGCCTCTTTTAGGTGTCATGCTCAATAAAACACTTGTTCCCCAAAATTCAGAATGAATTAGAGAAAGAAGCAGAAATAAAAGCCACACTTTTTATCATTACATTTTTATTGAAATTTAAACACCCAAGTGGAAGAGATTTACATGAAAGAATTTGACCTACACGATATACCATACGTGATTGAAAATTGCCTTGCCACTCTTTATAGTCTCAGCTTGACTGGCAGATAGAATGTAAAAGCAATATATGAGCTCTGCTTTTGTTTAAATTTGCACTCCTACATGTCGGGTACTATTATATATTCTTGCTTAATATTTTACAACGGCAAGGACATTAGTTCAGCATCCTTCTAAAGAAAAACTCAACATGTGCCAAAACACGCAAATTTCTGATTTTTTGCTGAACTTTTTGTGTAGTCACACTTTTGGGACTTAAAGCATAAACAGAAGTCAATGGTGATACTTTTGCTGAAAATCGAGGTGATTTGGATCATAATATTAAAGAGGATTTTATTAATTTAACGAAAGTTTTGAAGTATCTGTAAACTTCAAGGCACTTAGACATCTAATTTCCTTAAGTAAATTATGGAAACTCACTTTTCTACTTTATGAAGAGCATGATTAATGGGACTTCATCACATTTATATCTATTTCTTTCATTGCAATAAACAAAAAAAAGTTAAAATTTCAAATTGGCCTCAGATATACTGGCTAATGATTATTCTTTTAAATAAAATAATTTCCTTCAAAACACAGTAACTCTATTAGTTTCACATTTTTGTACAAATGATAAAACCAGAAAGAAGAGTAGCTTCCAAAGTTTGGCTTCCAAATATCCAGGCTAGCAACAGTTTCAGTCTACATTCTACATGTATTAAAGATGATTACCAGGGTAAAGCTGAACTACACTGTTCTAAGATTTCCAAGTAACTAGCAACTAACATATAAATACAGGAAGAAATTACCCAAAGTCTTTGTTGGAACTTCTTGTAGATCTAAATATATCCAGAAGCTGGGATGACAGGTAAAGAGGGTAAAACCAAAACAAAACAAGAAGTATATTGAAAGTCATTGCAATTAATGGAGTACAGCATAAAGGTTCACTTGATATCATAGACAATTACAAAAGAGTCCAAAATTCAGTGGGAATTCTGCACAAAATCTTACATCCTTGGCAACTTAGTTAACTTTCAACAACTCTGTTATCCATTTCTGGGTTTATAAGCTGGCTACTGAAACCAGAGAAGAGGTTCTTCTGAAGGGCAGTCAGCAAATCCAAAGACTATTTCTAAAACAGGGTGAGAGAAATTTGTATCCGAATAGTGGGGATTGAAAACCCTCCAACAGGAGTAGCAGGAAACAACTTCACTAAATTGTGAGAAACAAGAACTGCAACATCAAAAACAACAACAAAAAAGGGTACTAGAAAAAGTCTGATGTAATGAAATTATCCCAGGGGGGAAAATGAATTCTTCTGTAAGAAACTCAGTGATGAGCCACAAAAGTACTAATAACCATTTCTAGGGACAGGGCTGGAGAAAGTGAGGATGGGGCTGGACAAAGGGTACAAGTGTGAGCACGCAGGACAGACACCTACTTATACCT
The DNA here is from genome assembly GCA_013398995.1 of Alaudala cheleensis. Classification (NCBI taxonomy): domain Eukaryota; kingdom Metazoa; phylum Chordata; class Aves; order Passeriformes; family Alaudidae; genus Alaudala; species Alaudala cheleensis. The sequence goes on from VWYE01021660.1 coordinate 172,120, forward strand.
TGTCAAGCTTCAGCAGTAATTAAGTGAAACAGGAGCAGAGGGCAGCAGAACTTACTGCAAGGAGCCGTTAAGAGTTGAGCCACCTCAAGCAAAATCTTGGAAATAAAACTAAATACGGACATTTTGTGAGAGAGCAGAGAAAAAAGAAAGGCACTGATGGACAAGAAATAAAAAGAAGTATAGTAAAATATGTTGTATTTTCTGTAATATCAATGTTGAACCACCATGTTTTGATTGGTGCTTTGCTATTGAAAACATTAGTATTTTAAATTATATGAATTTATTCAATCTGATAAAATAATATATATTTAAATATAAAGTTCATCAGTACACTACAAAAATGACACAGAAAGAGATGAAGTTTAAATATTTAAAATCCTAACATTAGAATAAAAATGCATCTGTTCATGACCATGAAACAATAATCTCAAATGCTTGAAATTGCTAAAAAAATAATTCTAATTTGTTTTTGCATTTTCAAATCCACTTTTACTACAAATTTGCCTAATTTGACCAAATATTCTTGTGAGAGTAGGATTGCATATTTTACTGTATTTTTTTTTCACTGTATGCTTTCTATCCCAGTAGTAATGTCTTTTCTTAAAGTGGTGTTCACTCAGGAGGTCAAATAGGGATTTAAATACATAATCATGCATTTTGTAGCTCAGCATTTAAGGTTATAGGAAATCTCTGCTAAAAGAGTGGAGTAGCTGTATCTCATGAACCCTGAAATATTTCATTTTCCCATTATTTCAAAGTTTCAGGTTTACAGTTCATAAATGGCCCCTTTGGCCAATTTCCTGTGGGTTTGATTTTTGTAAGCAGGGGTAACAACCATTTAGAGTCTACTGAAAAATAAATTTCTAGCTCCAGCAGTAAAAAAAGCAGTCAAGAGATGTCTCCTTGAGTGCATCCAAATAACAATATTGTTCTTTTTCTGTGGTGCTCACAGCTACCACGCTAAAGTGATGCACACAAAGGTCAGAGTCAGCCTTCACAAGGTCCTTTGTGACCAGGTCTGAGACAGGAAAGTTCGGCTGGGCTCTGTCTATTTCCTGGGTATTTCATCAGTGAGTCTTCCCTTTAAAATTTCCAAGTCTTTTTCTGTTTATTCCCTTACTCTTTATAGTCATTGTTTGGAGTATTTGTGTGGGTCTTTCTGTGTGAAACATTGTAGGATATTGGGAAAGCTTGTGTTTAAAGAAAAAAACCCTATTATTCCTAGTGTAATCTTTTAGACAGTGAGTGCCTGTGTCTGTCCATCATAGCCAAGCCCCTGTAATCCCTAACTCCTTCTGTGTGTATCTTTTCTTCTAGCTTTTTTTTGTTTTGTTTTGTTTTGTTAGTTGCTGCGCTCCAAGGGATCAAAGCTGTCTTGATGGATCACATATACAAAGCCATATCTAGGTAAAAAAAAAAAAAAATATAAAAAGCTCCATGATGCAGGTCTAAGGCAGTTGTTAGTATGCCTTGCAGATTGTCCTGTGAGCCATGTCCCTGGAGGCTATCTGCTTCTCATGGACTCAGATGAAAAGCTTGGGATCAAATTGCTGAGACTTAGGCATTTAGCCTCTTAGATCCCCTGGTTTGTTTCCCAACCTGTCAGCAAATATTGTAGCCTTCACATAAAAAGAATCAGTCTGCATTTGAATTACTGTGCCACTCACATGCTTGGATTTGTCTTCTTTTGCTTTTAGGGAATAATTAAGTCATTGTTTAATGTACTATAATTCAGAGAGTATATCTTATACACTGCCTGTATTTTCACATATACTCTCAAGAAACTCTGTGTGTGCTTTATAACACTGTTTCCCACAATCTGTAGTGCATTTTCCAAAAACATGTCTAACATTTCAGAAGATCAATAGCATAGTGAGAATGAGTTTTACATATTCCAGGGGTAGCTGGTAAGGTTTGACCTTGATACACTGCTACAAGAAGACTGTCCATTGCAAGTGCTTTTCTGCTGTTCCTCTACTTTTCTTACTATTTCTATACTTGTATATCATTACTGCTACTTCCTATACTACTTTTTCAGTACAGAAAAATAGAGACTATTAGGAGCCAAACATTAAATTTTCCTCGGAGTTTACCTTTTAGTAATTTCTCACTCATTTTTGAAGAGGCACATAATGAGAAACTATCTGGACACATCTGCTGAAATAACTGTTTCTCTTCTGAGGATTTATCAGACCTTTGCATCATTTGATCCCTGTACAGAAGGTGGGATAGAAGATTTACCAGAGGGAATCAGAGGGTTAATTTGTCTTTTCTCTCCTTGTCCTCTCCTAATAACACCTGCATGTTTCTTTCCCATGTCACTTCTGCTGCCTTCAACCAGATCATTGTGTAACTTCCTCCTTTTAGGTCAAGGACTTTCTGCCTTGGTATAAATATTAATAATTTTGTTTTTTTACAGGGAATGATGTATATGTTGTTGTTTTTTTAAAAAGCCCAACTTCTCAAAAATTGCTGATCCTAAGTGACAGAACATTGCCTAATAAAAGAAGTGGAAACTGGAATACATAACTTCTAAGCTTTGGCATTGACTACTTCTTTGTTACAGAAGTAATTTAATTCCTGGGATTCTGGCTATCCACTTGTAGATTTAACCTAATAATAATTATCTGGCTTACATCTTGTTCCAAGACTTCATTAATGTTTATAGAACACTCTTCGTTTGTCAGGTTTGAGTTCTTTGCCTCAAAATGCTACATAATAGAAAAGCAAACCATGAACCTATTATTAACTACCAAGTAATTGATCAAGTAAAGCAGAGTTCTTAATATATATGGTTATAGCTTTACTCTGTTTCTCTTTTCATGTATAAATGTGTTGCATTCTATCAGGTCCTGAATTAAAAAAAAAAAAACTTCAAAATCTTCATCATGAGGAAATGGAGCTGAAATTATCTGAGTCCTCAGTTTTGGGATGTGAGGAAGACAGAGAAGGGATGTGAGGAAGTTTTTCTGATAGAGAAGAAGGAATTTACCAAAATTAATCTTCTTATTCTTTTGATCAGCACATTTAGATTATAATGTAACAGAATGTTCTGACATCATCTAAATATTCTCTGGATCTTTCCTGTCACTGCTTAATTTCCTTGGGGCACTTATTTGTTATCTTTTGGACACTCTAATCAGAACTAAATGGAATATTTACAGCATCACAGGTCCTCCACCTTTTTTTTTTCCCCACAGCTGAAGTCACTGTTTCAGAGAGAAAATAAGCCAGGTGTTTTCCATACATAGATTCTCATCTGATTCTTACACTGGGAAAAAATTGCCCTTTAAAAACTACATACCATGGTCTCATATGCCTCATTGTTCTCCCATTATATAATTTTATTTAAGGATCTCCTGATTTATTTCACTTCTAGTATCAAGCTGCAATTCTGGAGGTGATATGGTACAAAGAGACAGTAAAAATTAAGCAATTCACAAAATAAAAACAATGAACAAGGACAAAAAAGGAAGACAGACAGTTTAAAAGACTCACATTTGTTCCCAGTTTGTAGGAACAAATTTTGCAAAGGGACTTGGGACCAGCAGATATCCTGTAAAAATACATTGAAAATATCAGTTGGGATATCTTTACCAAGGTAAGGATTCTCCCTACTCATGTTAGTGGGATACCTACAGTGATATATTTTATTACTTTAATTCCTAGAAATCTAATTCTACCCCCATGTTACTTGAACTGTGAAAGTCATAAATATTTTGGGTGAATGTTTTGATTTTTATTCACACTGTTAAGGGATTTCAGGGAAATAAGGGGGAGAAGATACTTTCAAAATAGCTTATACATAAAAAGGCAAGAGACAGTGTATAGAGCTATGCACATGTTAAAATAGCATGAATCTTGCAAGTCTTTCTGGAACCAATTCGATGTTGGTGTGCACAGGTAGAAAGGATTTGTGCAGTGATTCCTCTTAAGCATAGACAGTTTGTCAGCTGTTCAGATTTTTCAGAATATGTATGTAATCTCAGATGGGGACAAGATTTTGAATTAGGTAATGTCTTTACAGGGGTAAAAAAACCCAAACAACTGTCTTGCAAACGTACTGGTAATATAAATGTAATTCAAAGAGATGTATAGTACATGCATATGTAGGTAGCTGTGCAGATGAAAGGCAACTAAATCCATTTGGATCTAATACTTCTGTATCTGATTTTGGCAGGAGGTTCCTGGATTTTTCCAGTGTCTCATCTACTGCAATTTCCAGCTGTCTCTCAGTTTTGATATGTTTCCTGTAAGTAACATAACCATTTTTCAAGTCCCAAACTCACAGCTTCCTATTATACTTGCAAATAGTCAGCTAAAGTACATCTGTTCTTTACAGAGGAATATGGGTTTACCTCTTTTTTTTCTCCATAGCATTGACTGTGGCATACCAAAATGTATATCAAATAGTCTGAAAATAAAACATTACCTTACTTTAAATATTGTATATTCTATTACAAAGCGCATACACATAGGTATGCATCAAATTTTGTCATTAAAATATTCTGCTAAATAGATAAGAAATTGGGAAATAAGTGTATGATGCTTTTATATTACAATAAGCTGCTAGTTTTAAACCATGTTGGTATGCAACTGACATTGATGGAAAACCTTGGAGGATGTTTTTTGCTCACTAAGCACAGATTTGCATGATGGCAAACAGTTTCTCCATTACTGCTGATATTAAGGGGCGGTATTCATCTACTTGACAATTTTGTCGCCTCCCTGCCCCCGTTCTTGTTTTTCAGTGTAGCTTGCTGGACTGGAGAGTAAAGATCCTTCATTTATCTGTCATTCAGGTGCAGTGTTTTAGCCTGACACTCCAAGTTAATTTAAAAGGATAAGATTATTGCAATGCAAAATAATTCTTAGTATCTGCACTTAAGGTATGCAAAATGTACTGCAATTTTAATGGCTCAGTTCACATTTTTCTTCAGTTGCTGCAGAACACACTTCAAAACATGTGTTTTAAATTACATAAAAATATATTTTATTAGAGTGCACTGAAAGCAAGGCAGTCTGGAAGACAAAATTTACCAAAGCAACAAATCTAGCTTGGTGTAATTATAACATTCTTATAATCTGAATTTTGGGATTTTGCTTTTTTTTATATTTGTGTATTTGTTTTTGCAGTTAGAAAAGACAAAAAAGGAATATTTTCTATTAAAAATGTGTCAGACAAAAACAGGAGTAAATCAGAATTAAAAATTAAACATTCTTTATTTTTCCCATTAAGAAAAAAAAAGTGGGAAAATGCTAATACTGAAAAGATTAAATGCATAGTATACACTAGATTTAGTAGATTTTTCTGTTTATACAACTCTGGCACTGTTAAAGGTTTTACCAATCAGGGTATATATGGAATTATGAATGAACAACTGAAAATACTCTGATATTTGACGTCTGCACATTCTTGCAATAGAAATTTACCTGTAGCTCTGCTGAACTATTTATTATGCCACTACAGAAACCAAAGGGTTTCAGAGCTAACCATCTTGACCTTTGTTTTCATGTGCTGAGTTTAACAAGCTAGGAGCCATTCCTTTCCTGGAGAGAAGACACACAAAGGGAGCCTGAAAACCCCGTCAGAAGATGGGGGACAAGCTGTGTTCCTTTGTTATTTTGAGAGGAAAGCCTACTGTCACCCACAGATGTTTTATTTGCCATCAACATCCAGCAAGATGTTCAGTGGTCAGAAATCCTCAATGACAAGAGCAACTGAATCAGAGGAGCCTAGTAAGCAGCCTTCTGCAGTCAGAAATGGCCCAGCAGAGCCCTGCTGTGCTTGGAGGAATTTACTTCTATTCCAGTTTAGCAATGAGTCAGAAAGGAGACATTTGAAGCAATAAAGCAAGGAACAGATGGGTGAGCCAAAGGTTAGTGTCAATGTGATCCTCTGAAAATTAGCTGGATGGTCATCATTGCCACAGACAGACACAACAAGAAATGTCATTGGAAGAAACAGAGGAAAGTATCACGAGCACAGAGGCATAAAAACCCACACACCCCCATGGCTTCCAAGAGCATGTGCATATTAATTTGTTAAAAGAATTTCATGCACCTCAAGATCTACCCATTGGTGATGTAGGTGGTCTCCAAAGTTATAGATAACGGAGACATCTCCAGGACACCCTAATTGGAATTCCCATCGAGTTAGACTTGCTAAAACAGACTCATAGGTTTCCGAGGATATTAGTTGCCTTAGGAAGAAATGCATTTTGTTAGACAGCTCTCCCTGAGAATGCTTTCCCCAGCTCTCATGTGCTTTGCCTCAGGGTTGTGATATGCATTATCATAGACAAGCACAGTTGTCTCACCGATTCATAGATTGTAGTGGGGGCACGATCCATTATCCTAATTGCCACGTTGAAAGAAATATTCAAGAAAAATATAAAAATATGTCTTTTTAAGCCTCATCCACAGAAATCTATGTCTAGCCAAGTGAATTAATGCACTGATATTTTCTGGAAACCACATATTATACTTATTGGCACAGATTATAATTCCATTGAAGTCTATGGAAAGAAGCCAAATTGTAATAGGTGCAAAAAGTTACATCTAGAAGCATGCTTTATACTCTTTTTTTTCTTTCTGCCACTTGAACTAACATATAATTAAATATATATGCCAGCCCTATAATATAAATAGCATTCCTCCTTATTTTTTAATTATTCTTTTGTAATAAATTACTACAAATACTGGTTCTTGGCAAATAGTATAAAGGATGAAATATAAATGCACACAGATCTCCAGAATACACCACATCTTCACAGTGAAAGAATCATGTATGTACTATCAGATGGCTTTGGAGCTCACTGAACTTTGGTCATCAAAAAATTACAGAAATATACCTTGTTACTGGCATGTTGGGGACTTAAAATAAAAAGAACTGTTGTAGCACTGGAACCACATTCTAGAAGGTGAGAAAAATATGTAGTTTCACCTGAGAAAAGTTAAAAAAAAAGGAATAGCAGGAAGAGGAAAATTACAAAGTCCACCTTAAAAAAGAAAGGGACACAGAAGTGTCCCTAGCCATGAACAGAAACAAACTTTTGAAACTATATTGTCCCTGAATTTTTATTCACTGCATCTTAAAAAGACATTGGCTTGAAACCTTCCATAATTCTAAACTCAACCTTGCTCTAACCTTACTTGTAATCTTCGAGCGATCGTAAAAATGCTTGCAGGTTTACAGCATTTACAAACATTACCAAAAATGCTATGCCAGTTGGCCACCTAGTATCTTATTTGAAAAGTAATGCATATTACTCAGTGGAGTTTCTGACATAATAAAGACCATATTTTCTCTGTCTAAAAGAGCAGAGAAAGAAGCAGGAATGTCTCCATTTTCTAATGCAGTTTCTATATTCTATGAACAATTATTATCTTAATTGCCACCCACACCCACGTGTCACAATCTGCTCAGTCGTTTATAATATACAGAGACAAAGAGAAGAAACTATATACAATGTTACTATAGCTTTCAGAGAGAGAGAGAGAGACAGGAGGCATTTTTCTAACTTTCCTGCTAATTTATCAAACAATCCAAATCTAGATGGCAGTGAAAGCATTTTCCTCACAGCATCATTTAGAGATATTAAAGGAACTGTATCTGGGGAAAAAAGAGACAAAAGTGTCTAAATCTTAAATGACTGCATTAGTTTCCAATCATGTTCTTATTTAGTTTAGCTTTATGATATAAACTTGTTCTCTTAAATAAGTCAGAAGCAATTATTTCTTAAAATTCTGCAAGAGTAAGAGGCATATCAGTCTCTATAAACAGACACAACATAACCCCAACAGACTGTAGCACAGTTGAGTGCTGAGAAGTGACTCTTCCCTTACATTTAGGATTCAGGATCCAGAAGAATTTGGGGCAAATAGATGACCTCTTCCCTGAGGTTCTTTTCCGTGGGAAAGACACAGTCACCCCTTCTGTTAGGTTATATGGATCCTTTTTCTCTACACAGTGAAGGTGCCTAAAAGATCTAAAACTAATGCACACAAATACATGCCTTTCAGAACACATTTGTTCCCAAGAGGTCTCTGTCTCTCTCTCTGAGGTTATATCTATATACAGGATGCAATTTCTTCAGTGTGCCTGTTCTTTTGAATGACTTCAACATTCATACATATATATGAAATACAGCCCTAAGAGCATTTTTCAGCTGAGACAAATGCTTTGTGTCCCCCTTCACCTCCTGCCACTGAGATCTAAGATACTTCACCAAAATATTCACCAGTTGTTAAATGTTTTTTGGAGAGTGAAAAGGACTCTACTCAAAATTATAAAATCATAACAGCAGTATTCTGTGTTCACTCCAAAATTCTTCCAAGTCCTCTTGAACTTCTGTAGGTATGTACAAAATAAAGCAAAAACTATCAATCAATCGAACAGAAAAACAAGTGTCAAAATTTGAGCTTGCGCTGGTTTTAATGTTTCCTATAAAACCATTTTGCCTTTTTGGGAAGGGAATTTTTCACAAATACACATCCTGAATATGCAGTCAAACCATTCAAAATTTCTGAGGGTAATTTGTGTAAGAACAGCCAAGCCTGTTTATTTTATAATACTTTCATCTGGCGTGGTTAATATAGCATAGGTAGTGGAGGTTTTCTCTCCACAAGTGAGAAATCTGGGGAATAGGAAGGAAATGGTTAATCTCTTTTCAGAAGACCACGGCCTGGAACTGAGGCTGACCTTGCTTTAGTCTATACATTGACCTGAATGTTCATGAAGTTAAATCTGTGTTATGAAGTTTCATATATATCCTCAGATCAAATATTTTCTTTAGTCAAATAGCACTGACTTCTGGGAAAGCTCCTGAGGCATTTAATAAGCTAGAAAATTCATGTCATTCTATGTAAACCAGGCTTTCCAGTGCTTGAGTCCTATTTACAGAGCAGCATAGATGCAGTGAGTCTTGATGAAAAGGATAAAGTCAGACAGTTGCTTCAGCCAAGACTCAGTACTGTTTTCTCCCTTGCCATTTTCAGCTTGGCTTTCCCAGTCTCTGGGCTTCAGTGCAGTTGAACTTGTGGTATCCATGACAGCTTTACTACTAAGTCTGTGCCTGGAAGCAGCCAACACAACTTACTGTGAATCAAATCTCACATGCTTGCACTTCATTATTTTACTTTAGTCTACTTTTATTCCTCTACCTTTATTCCTCTATGGCTCTGGTAATTTCTGAACAAGAAGCATGTGGAAAACAAATTGTGTATGCATGGATATGTGCTTTATAGACTTGATAAATAAATACAATCATGTACTCTTTTTAAAGCAGGTGATATGTTGCAGTAAAAATGAATCACTGTTTTATAGTATTTTTAGTGAGGGAGAAACATATAAGAAATCTGCCAAAATTATGGCATCTGTTTTGTGGAGATATTGGCATATTTGGTTTAATTGCACTAGTTTAGAAACAGTTTTAACTGTGGGCTGTGACTACAGAGAATAATACACACATTTAAACCACAGAAAATAGAGGGAAGATAAACAGTGCCTTTCCATCCCAGTAGGAGCTAAAAGGAGCTCAATTTCAGACTTGTTGGAGTTGGGCAGATTGTGTTATCAAGTGTTTTCATCTATAAAGAGACCATTTAGGCAAAAGTAAAAACTTTCAAAGTGAGAAAAAATAAAACACTTAAATGTTTCAGGTTTTTTTCTCAGAGCCCAAATTAAGGGCATGCATAATAATAATAACTTTTTAAAAAAGTCTAGAAAAAATGAAAAGCTTATAAATGTGCTATTTTTTAATTTGGTGCATTCCCCACACCTCCTCTTTCCCCATAATTATTTCTGTGACTGGCTGAAAATACCTCAAATTACCCTGATAAAAAATGTGCTCCTTGAGGCCAGTCGGGGCAAGTTGTGCACAAAGTGAGGATGGAACCTTAACAATAACTCCCTACTTAGCATGCACTTTAAAAACATGAGATGAGCAACAATGTTTACAACCTAACACTGGTGGTTCTGGAAAGGATGGCTCAGGGCACTTCATTTTTATGTTATTGCTGCTCTGCAATATCTCTGTAGTTTATGAGGACTCTTGCATCAGGACAAAGATTAATGATGTTAATTATTTAGTACCTACACATTGCACTATATTGTTTTTTTTTTCAGTTTTATATGTACACTACCTGAGCAGTCTAATACACCCAAAAGTTTGAATATGATACACATAGATGCTTTTGCTCTTTGGAGATTTATAAGACAAGACAGTAAAATATCTAATAAAAGACTATCCACTACAAGCATGAAGTGAAAATGAGGCAATTCTTTCTTAAAAAGCTCCTTTGAATATAATTATCCAGCTAAGCATGCAACGAAGAAATATGAGCACTTGTCTATGTAGCAGTCAGGTGTAGTGATCCAGATTAGGTTTTGGCCTATATGAATATGGAAAAAAAATGTTGTGGCAAGAATTTTAATGAGCTCTAATGAACAAAGGAAGTTTCTTCCAAACATTTTTTAGTCATTGTAGGAAACATTGTGTTCCCGAATTGTAATTATGCTGCCATTTACATCTTCTACCCATATACCTTCCACTCTCTTTCGAGCTAAAGTAATGAAGTTGAGGGGTAATTTTGTTATATTAATGATTTTCAGGTTTAACTAAACTAGAGAGCCAGAGCAATGGAAGATCACTTTGACCTGGACTTTTCCAGATTTTAAGAAAAGGATGTAGCAAAAGAAGTAATAACCTGTAAGAATATCTTTTTTCTAAACTATTTTAGGACGTCCAACATTTTCCTCTGATCTATTCAAACTTCCTTCCCCTCACATTTATTTAGTTTTAATTTCCTTGAATTTCCTTGTCAAACCAATATTTTCAGTACAAGATACACTCTTCTAAGCTCAGTTCATACTTGGAGTAAGTGAAATATAACCATTCAGAACAACTGCATATCAATTTTAATTTACAAATTCCTATATTAGCATACACATTAATTTAAATCAGCATTTTTTGCCAAAAGATAATGTACTTAAAGGAAAAGTAATCACCTTTCTTTTTAACTAAGTGTTTGTTGTTACCTTTGCAGTAAAAATAGCGAGTTGTGTTATGATTTGAGAAATCACCCCACATGAAAGTTGTTATTCTGTTTGGTTCCTTTTTAAATTTATTACTCTTGAATTGTGTAGAAAGAGACCATCAGCAGAAGAATATTCTTAACTGTCAGAGTATAGGTATGGTTTTAATTCAAACATGGTTTTATGCCCTATTTCATCAGCCTCAGAAGATAAGCTGTAGTAGCCTCAAGGCTAGAATACAACCAGTATCTCATTTTTTATATTAGCACATTTTATGTTCAAATAGATTAAGACATCTCCTTATCATATCTGAACAGTGCTCAGAAATGCATTTTTATGTGTCCAAGGCCTTTAAAGGAAGAAGCAGAGCAATGGTAGGGTATGACTGTGTTATGCACTGCAGGGAATAGTAGCAGCATGGAAACTGCAATGACTGGCTCTGGCACTGGACACAGTGTCTTCATAGAGCAAAATGTAGGTGGCTTGTAGCTAACTTTGTTATGCTTGTAGGCACCTTCCAATTCCTCTAGTGAAAGTTGATCCTTTACCATATTCTTTGCTAGATTTTTAGACAATACATCTAGCAATAGTTATGGCTGGCTCACACATTAATATTTACTATTTCTTGATACCATACAGCAAATGTCTCTACTCTGTGCACTGAGTACAGTAAAGCTATGGAGGCTTAAGGATTTGCTATGAATCCTGACACAGAAATCTGGCATAATTCAAAGAATTTGATATCTAGGCTTTCAGTTTGGATCCTGAAATTGTCCATTCAGAATAAGCAGATCTACATCTCCTCTAAGGGGTGTATATATATATATATATATATATATATATATATAAAGAGCTGTATAAGGGAAGTAGGCTGTGATATGTTCTCTAGGCCTTGTCTTAATATACTAACTTTCTGAAAGTTAGCAAAAGATTTCTTGCTAAACAAGAGTGTCCTTCACTTGTGAATTCCATTGCAGACTGCACTGGAAGCTTGCAATAATTTCAGTCATTATAGTTCAGACCCTTTTAGGTAGTTTGTGTTTCCAAGAATTAATAATAAGGCATCAAATCAAATGAAGGAGTAGGTATGTATGTGGTGAGCTGGACACACATGTGCCCAAAACATTTTTAATTTAAACTCATTTTAACTGTATATGCACTAATAAGTTCTAAATATATGCACTTTCACCCAAACTAATATAATTTAATTCCGATGCATATTTATTGTTATTAGATTTTTATAGCATTTTTCCTGTATGGCACCTCACAGGCGTTAAGTTAGCTGTATTCTCTAAAATTCAGGCTGTTTAGAGAACAATAGTTCCATTCACAAGCAACATTAACTGCTTAGCAATTTATAGCTCTTATTTACACTTACCTTGTGCAATATAGGTAGCATAAATCTTCATTGAAACCAAAAAATTAATGTATTATAATAAAATATCTGAGATGGCTTTATTGTGTTTCAAAAAAAAATGGTCTTTAGTGTTAGATGTAGGCAAAAATATCCATATTGAATATAAAATGCAATTTCTGAAAATAGTTTTCCATTATAATGTTTCATTTACCCTTTTGTTCTCTCTTCTCCTCCCACCCCCTCTCATTTACTGCATTTAATGGTGAAAGTGTCCAATAAAGATGAGCAAGGAACAGAAGAAGAAAATCAACACATTTTGTCAGAGCACTGACTCTGACAGTGCTATAAATGATGGCAAGGCTCCAATTTTTAAAATTGTTTCATTTAAAATCTAAACATTGAATCCCTGTACAGTGTTTAGAGGCTTTTCAGCCTTCTCTGATTCAATTTAGAGGAAACATTTATGGCGTCTAAATTGTTCCTGGCAGTTCTGAGCTTAGTTGCATTTTAAACAAATATAATTTATACAAAGCTGTACCACATATAGTCCCAAGAAATCTAAAATATCAATCAAATTTCATTTGCAAACCAGTTTTACTAATAGTCAGTGTTTCAGTTGCTCTTCCCTCTTGGAATAAAGGGTAGTTTAAAACTGATAACTGTGAAATACACAGTTATCTTCCAAGAGCACTCTTTTTCATACCAAATGACTAAAAGGCTTCTGCATCCAAATCAAATAAACCCTTCAAAACAGCATGTAGATTTCTTGTTCAGTTATTATAAATCAATCCAATTCATTAATCAAACATCACATAAGTTCAGCATGGCAGTGTTGTAATGTTTGGATACTAAAACTTTTTTCTTGTTTATTAAAAATAAAAACATGTACAGAAATTCAATAGCTGTGTCCTTCTGCTTTTGAGATGCTATAATCAAGCACCAGGTAGACCAGTCTCAGTGTGTCAGCTATTCATTTCTTCTAAGATTTTTCTCTTCTCTTGGCTGTTGCTATCCTATTCTATATGTGCCTATAGTTGAAGTGACATGCCTGTGGCGAGTCTATCTGATTTATCCTTCTTTTTGTGAGCTTTAAAAAAGAGGATAGATCTGTTCTAAATCAAGATATAAAATGTGTACTTGTATACACAGATTAAAAGAACACCTAGAGATTAAATACAAAGTAACAAGGCCCTATTTTTAATGCTTCTTTGACAAGTCTTACATCACATCAATGCTAGTTATGTAGTGTGTCAATACCTACACTATTTCTGAAAATATTAAATCTTCCATCAGGTTTTTAAGTCTTCACTTACTTTACCATTTTAATGGTTTGCTTGTCCTTTCTAAAATTTCTTTCTCTTTTCTGACACTTGCCTGCCTGGGCAATTTTTTCCTCTTTAGTGAACTAATTATTATAAAATCCAACTTTAATTCTATCTTGTCTTTCCTGAACTTTTACAGTTTTTTTCCCCTGCTTCCTACTTCTTTGAATTCTCAAACCTGCAAAGCCTGATAAACAGCTTTTCTCTGTTATCTCTTTTTTTTCCCTTTACTTCTTTTTTTTTTTATTTATTTATTTAGACAGTATAATTGCCTATTGCTTCACATTAGCCCAGTCAAGGTGCAGATTGTCACATTTGTTAGTTAGTAGCAGCCTGATTTTCAAAGCTGATATATTCTTGCAAAATCCACTAACTTCAGTCAGATAGAATATTTCAGTGCCCTTCTGGAAATCAAGTTCAGAGTTCAGTTTTCATCTTAATTTACATTTTCTGCTAATCAAAACTTTTTTAAGTATTCACCTTCCACCTTTCTCATTGTGTGAGAACTTAGCGATTCTTTCAGCTCAAAATGTACCACTGAAATGACTGGCAGCACCTTCAATTAGTGTAGCTTCAACTGCTTAGGTGAACAGTTACAATTTTTTTTTAACTTCATGAACTGATTTAAGTTAAACCAGTACATCATTTCTCTTTCTAGAAATCTAAAAGATTTACACCAACTGTTTAGAGAAAGCACATTTTTGCTTGCAGCTGTCAAAACAGCCTGTCAGATCAATTATTTGGAATGCCTATTAGTCAATTTTTAATAAAGTTTCAACTACTTCTCTCTGCTGTTTAATGAATAAGGTCCTTCTGCACACCTTTTAAATATGTGTTTCATGGCCCCTATGGAATTCAGAAATTATAAAGAAAAAGTGATTTGATTTACTCATAAGATGCATTATAATTTCACGTGTTGCATGAAACTGGCATTATTTCTGCTTACAAGACCTCCTGCACTCTTGACATTATTAGGCTTTCTGCTGGAAAAAGCATCTTGTGTTGGTAACAGCACTTTTAAAAATATGACACTGCTAAGATGTTTTGTTTCAACATTTTCTCATACTCACCAAGCAAAAGAGAGAGGTAAACTGCTTGCTCTCATAGTAATTGTATTAAAGGGTTGTGACATCTTATTTTTCTTCAAACATTATTATTACTAAAAATAATTATTACTAGTAGAGCAGTAGAGGGGATAATGGGGAGGGATGGAATACTGTACATAGCTCTGATTGCTGTTCATTGGATTTCCTTCATCTGCCCCCAAAATGTGTCATGCCTCCTGCCCAGAGGACTGGGCAAGTCAGGCTTTTTTTTCCTGAGGATTAATATAAGGAGAAGCCCCTTTACTGATACCTGTTCTTTATGCTCAGAGAGATGTTTAAGGGAATACAGCACCCTTTCTTCCTCTAGTGAAATATTATCACAATTTCTTTGCCAGAAATTATGTCCTTTGCTGTTTAGCTATAGTATAGAAGAGGCTTCAGAATTCGCCTGGGTGGCTGCCCTATGATGATGGTCCTGTCACTTACCATCAACTGCCCCCAAGCTTCCTTCCTAGCAGGGTCAAAGGGATTCACAAAGGGAGCCACAATTTTGAGGAGCTGAAATGACCGTTGTTTGCTTGGCCTTATCTTTCCTGGCAGTCTCTTTCTTGACACAGGTTTCTATGGGATGTTTTCTTTCAGGCTGTCTGTTCAATCAACAGGATAATACTTCACTCACATTTCTAATGGGAATGAATTTTGCATCTGTTCTATTTTATACAGCTAATCCTCTATGTGAAATGATGCTGATGAGGTCACTGATGACAGTAGATATTTTTGCCTAGGTTAGATGATGCAGGTGTTCAGTTGTTAATTTTTACTTGTTTTGCTTTGCTTTGCTTTGCTTTGCTTTGCTTTGCTTTGCTTTGCTTTGCTTTGCATTGCTTTGCTTTGCTTTGTTTGGGGGTGAGGGGGCAAGGTGGGAGGTGGCACTGTTTGCCTGATTGTTAAAACTCTAGCCATTTAAGTACACCTGAAGTCTGATGTTAGGATTTCTCATCTAGTCTTATCTGAACCTTTGAAATAGAGCAAGTTAAAAACCTGCCATCCAGTGAATATCTACAAATGTCTTAAAATAATAAAGAGTTACTGAGTGATACTTGTTTAAAAATGAAGAAGTTTGAATAAGAAATGTCTGACTCTGATATGTCTGCCAGAGAATGTCAGATTTGAGATTACGTTACATTAACTTTTTATTTAAAGTGAGTATAGCATCACCAGGACTTCTAAATTAAAAGTTAAGTTCCTTTCAGCATTATAATAAACAACAAATCCTAAATCTTCCCCTAAGGGAAAAAAAAAATCTCCTCCCTCCTAAGTATAATGTTCTCTAACCCTAGTCCTGATCTTTGCCAGAAACTTATAGGAGCTCCTGTGCTTCCAGCAGCCTCTCCTCCTTCCCTGTCCTGAGAAAAAATCTTTTCTTTCTTTTAGCCTCTGGGAGGCCTGGCTGTGTGCCTGCTCACTTATCCTCTCTGGGTCTTCCCAGCCTCCTCCTGCTGAGGACCCTCTGCTTGCTCTGTGTCCTTCACACTCTGCTACTCTCATCCTCCAGAATGTATCATACTCTCCAGAAACTTCTCCCAGCTAAGC
This sequence comes from Alaudala cheleensis, assembly GCA_013398995.1. Classification (NCBI taxonomy): domain Eukaryota; kingdom Metazoa; phylum Chordata; class Aves; order Passeriformes; family Alaudidae; genus Alaudala; species Alaudala cheleensis. Next base: position 188,476 of record VWYE01021660.1, read on the forward strand.
AAGGTCAGCTGCTGTCAGGGAAAGCAGCATCTCCCCTTCTTCCAGAGGATTTCTCCTGACCCAGGCTTGAGCTGTGTTAACACTGCAAAGCAGTTTTCCTCTCTGCTTCTCATCTAGGTCCCTAAAACGGAACAGAATCTTAAAAAAAATTATTAAAAAAATCATAATTGCAAATGAAACAGACATGCATCCATTTTAATCTAAAGTAAAGGCTACCTCTAATTTTCGGTGTTTGGAAACCAGAAAAATTGAAAAGAGATGCAGGTTTTAAAATTACAGCCCACGTCAAATATAAACAGGGTCATTGGAACAGGAGATTAATGTGACCTGCTAAGGGTGAAACAAATCATAAGGATTAAAATGTGTCTCTAATACTGTGCAACACTTTAATTGGTATTATGCCATACCATTTTTATCTATTTCCTAGATGTTACTATTATCATCACATTAACTCTGTTATATAAATTTCATCCTTGTAATAACTGCATACTGCTGAGAGAAATTATTGATGGTATACTTGGAGAAGTTGTAACACTGAAACACTAGGGATGAGATCTGGTACTCTGTGTAGGCCTCTAAAATAACCTTTGTTGCAACTTTGGTCCTTAAAGCAAATCTTTGTTCAAATTTAATCCTCTGTGGTGCTTAGCCCTGGAGGTGCCTACATTTCACTGACTTCCCAGTTTTTCAACGGTAGGATTTTACTTAGGGATCTGAGCTACTCAAGCACAGATTGGTGCAAATTTGGGTCTCCTCTGAGAGTTCAGGTAGGATGTCTAAACCCCAGGTTAGCCTGTTGCAAGGTTTTATGCAACAGCAACTTGTCAGCTGAGATGCAAAGACAGTTTAGGTTTTCTTTAAAAAGTAAAGGAGACTGCTGGTACCCTTTGCTGGCATTGTTTCCCCTTTCTTGTTTAGTAGGAGATAAACATTTCCCTGGGGTTTTAAAGTGGGTTAATTCCATTCTCTGTCTCTTGGAATTTAAATACACTGTTTTCCAGTTAAGTGCCTTCATCACCAAGACCATGTTTCACCTACAGCCCTCATGAGCCTTTCTCTCTTGGCACAGTGACTTTGAGGAAGGGCTAAACAGCTTTTTTCCCTGGAGAGCTGAGCAACCAATCCACTTACATAAAAATACGTTTAAAGAAAGCTTTAAATCCATGTCTTTCTAAGGATTGCTCTAACCTACAACATGCTGCAAAGGGTGCATTGTGGAAACACCATAATCAATGCACTCACAATTGCAATTTGTTAATGATTTTATTGCTGTTAATCCATAACTATAACATACTTATTTGAGCAAACTCCTCATAACTAAATGCATGGTACCATCTAATTTCTTAATATCAAGATGCTCGTGTAGATGTGCAGGATGTGAAAATTATATGAGTGGTCATGAAATCCCCAGGATGAATGAGGAGGCAGCTAAAGACATGCAACTGTCTGCTTAGTGGCTGCTGAGACATAGTTTTTGGCTACATGCCTAAAAACTAAATTTGATATTCATATTTTCTTTTTGATGTGGTTGTAAATTCGGAGCTTTAGTTCTTTATTTCAGCAGCCCACAAAATCTTAATTTACTGCATTAAATTTTAACTGTGGGCCACAAGACTTTCCAGAATGTATATGGCATATAATTAAAAACATAGACATTCAAAATAAACACAGAAAAGACACACAGTTGTATGTTGAATTTAATATTGCCATATCTTGACCTTTGATCCCTCAAATGGTGACTTTTTTGAGTGGAAGACTCTTCTCCATTCCATCTGTAACATCTCACCCTGACATTTCTAGGACCTCAACCAACAATAACCCCCCTTCAAGTGAAGACAAAATGATTTCTAAGAATGTAAGACAATAATTATTTTGGTTCACTTTATTGCTTTACTTATGGTGTAGCATTTATTGAGAAAAACAGCCCAGTGGAAACAGCATTCCTGATTCACAGTCATTACATCCTGGGATTTATTGTTTGCAAAATACTGCTGTCATTTTCACCTATAAAAGATGTGACACTACGAGGAAAAAGTGATTGTTCATTTAAGTTGAATGCTCATAGGACAGAATAAGGGACTATATCCATTGGTTACCAGGTAAATTGAGATAATTCTAGTTCAAACAGAACCTGTTCCTTCTTTTTCTAAATTTGCATTACAAAACTACGAAGGAATCCTTCAGGGAGAACAGGGAGAGTTGTAAGGGAACAGTTTTTGGACAGCTGAAAGAAAAGATGGGCACCTGCTGTTCAGTAAGTTGAGGGAATTGTTGCATATTGCAGATTTTCTGTGTGTTACCAGGACAAGCAGATGGCCAGAGACAGCATTTACTCCTTATGTGTAGTTTATCTCCTTACATCTTCTAATGGCCTATATTAAGGTTTCCCAGCATCACATTCAGTTCAATTTAACAGAGTTAATACACATTTAAGCAGTACCAGTTGCTGTCAAAATTGCCTACTTGGAATAGATTACACTTTCAAATACTTTAGCAAGGGTGGCCGTAAAATGTTTGGATGTAACTTTGAATGTAATTTTGGGTGCTAACTCAGATCCCTGGGAATAAAACTGCTGCCTCATTCAACATCAGTCACTTGTGTTTTTCAAAAAATTGTTTTGCCTTGCTAGGGGAAAGGACTTAGACTGCCTCCTTTCCAACAGCTGATAAAATTAAATGAAACAAAAATAATCTCAGAAAATACAGACTGGGTCCCAGAACTTCTTTCTCACTTATTTTTACTTTCATTTTGTATTTTCTTGAATTCTATATTCTTGTCTGTAACACAGTTTAAATAGCACAAGGTTTAAGTTTGTGGTCTCCAAACTGGTGTAGTTTCACTTTCAGTCTAAGACTGTAAATATCTTACATCTGTGTTGGACCGCTATGTCTCTTTTTGGAAGCAATTTTTACTGAGCAGTTGCAACCACAACCAACCACAAATTGGACAAAAGACTCCATTATTTTCACTTCAGTGGGATCCCACACACAAAATATTTGCTGTTCCAGGTTTTCCAGTATACATTCCAGTTTTTAGTTTTAATTGCCTTTTTTATCTGTTAGTTTTTTATCATAATTTAAAGTGATATCTGTTACCTAGACCAGATCAAATGACTGGAGAATGCAAGAAAACAATCTCTGAGAAATATAAATGTATTTCACTTTTTTTTACTGAAAGGCAGTGTCAGATGCTCAAGGCAAGACAATTCCTGAGAAAATGTTCTGTCAGAGCCTTCTGGAAAAACACTAAGAACTGGATACTAAAGCATTACCAACCTTGTTGAATCAGCTTTGACAAAGAGACTTTTATTTCCAGACAGCATCCTGTTAAATTTGGAACAGTGACACAAATTATAATCAAATCTAAGTATGATTTGAGAACCTTCATGAGAAAATTTTTGGGGGTTTTATCTTCAGCTTTCAGATTCCACAAAACCCAAACTAACTACAATTTTTATTTTCAATTTAATTGCCACAAAAGTGAAAAATAAATAATTTCCATTTCTAAAACAGAACTTCAAGCAACATTTGTGTATGACATACAAAAGTGCCATCTCCACAACACAGTAAAATGAAGTTTTTATCCCAATTGGCTGTTTTGGGGACAGGTTATAGAACAGTTTTAGTTATTATAAATGAGTTGTATTTTCAAAAAAAAAAAAAAA
>VWYE01021660.1:192194-340774 GCA_013398995.1 Alaudala cheleensis
AAAAAAAAAGAAGAAGTAAATGCCCATTTAGCTGACTTCTCTCTTGCACCAACAAGGTGGTAATGTCAGGTGTGTAAACAATTGAAGTGCATGCACTTCTAGATAAAACAAAAGGTGTTATAGGTTTGTATGACGCTACTGATGCCAGCATGAGCCACAGAAAAACTTACACATGTAAATGTTTGTGATAGAATAACAAACCAAAACAAATCTCCACAAAAGCAAACCAACTTCTAAATTGATATGGATGCAAATTTTACTGAAGTGTTCTTCTGTAATGACACAGGATTTTACTGACTTTGGCCCACTCCATTATTTTTAGTGTATGAAGGAATAACAGTCACACTTTAAAATTTTAGTTGGCTTGGTTTTGATAAACATCCAGAAGTCCTGTTGCCCATTTAAATTTTGATGCTGCAAAATTGCTTTCATTGCATTCTGTCATTTTACATTGATTTTATATTTCAGGGTTGTGGGGGTTTTTTCTTTGGAGAAGCTCTGAGCACATCCTTGTTATCAGAAGGGTCAAATGGACAGTAAAATATGCTGAAAATATCAAAATGTGATAGAGAGATGTCTTTTTAATGACATATAATTGAATTCCACACAAATTTCAGCACATAGACTGAATTGACAATATCCTCATGCAAGAAAAAGTACAGAGAATATTTTTATTACTTATTTTGTTTCATTGCTAAATTATTTTTAACAGAAACACTGAGTTTCTGGTAAATTATTATTTTTGTCACTTGAACTTCAGTGATTATTTTTAAGATGTACAGACCTCCAAGGTGTGGTGCAGCTGACCCACTTGAAGGAAGGCATGCCGTCCAGAGGGACCTTGGCAGCCTTAAGAACTGGGCCCATATGAACCTCATGAAGTTCAACAAGGCCAGATGCAAAGTCCTGCACTTTGTTGGGGCAATCCCAAACACAAATACAGGCTGGCCAGTGAATGGATTAAGGGAAGTTTAGGGGAGAAAGATATAGGTGTGTTAGTGAATGAGATAATAAAAATAACAACAATTAGGGCTTGTAATCCAGATAACCAACCATATCTTGGGCTGCAAAAAGGAGCATGACCAGCCAGCTGAGGGAGATGATTCTGCCCCTCTGGTGAGACCTCACCTGGAGGGTTTTGTTCAGCTCTGGGGCACACAATGTTAGAAGAACATGGACCTGTTGGAGTGAGTCTAGAGGAGGCCCACAAATACTGTCAGAAGGCTGCAGCACCACTACTGTGAAGACAGGCTGAGAGAACTGGCCTGGAGAAAAGAAGGCTCAGGAAGACCTTATAGAAGCCTTCCAATATCTGAAGAGAGTGTACAAGAAAGACAGAGAGCTACTTTTTACAAATTAGTGACATGGGGGACTGGATTCAAACTGAAAGTAAATTTAGATAAGATATTAGGAAGAAATTATTTACTATGAGGATGCTGAGGCACTGAAACAGGTTGTCCAGAAAAGTTGTGGGTGTCCCCCTTCCATGGAGGTGTTCAAGGTCAGACTGGATTGAGCTTTAAGCAACCAGGTCTAGTGGAAGGTGTCCCTGCCCATGGCAGGAGAGTTGTAGTTAGATGACCTATAAGGTCCCTTCCAACCTAAAGCTATGTATCAGTCTGTGATTGTATAAGGTGTTGGGTGTAAGATTGCATTTCTCAGCAGCAGGAATCTCAATGCAGTGTCCCGTTTCCTTTGGCATGTTTATTCCAGGTACAGCATCCCTGGAGCAATTTGCCTCATGGCTTTCTGCACCCTAATCCTGACCCTAATGGCAGCTTGCAGGTGAGGCTGAGGTTCTCAGAGGAATTTCTTCAAGCAGAGATGTTTGAGGAGTGCTGTTCCACTTTGGAATGCTTTATCCATCCCTTGCATCCCCAAAGCTGTAACTTTTGTTGCTATCTGAAGGCCAACACTGACCTTGACCTTAAGCAGAATTTAAATTTGGGACACAAGTAGTCCATCTTAGAAAGCTGTGAAGGCAAGGATGTGGGTGCAGTGTTGTGCTTTCCTTGGCCTGCCTCTTCCACCCCTGTGTCCCTGGAGGTGTAGGCATTGCTGGTATCTGAATCCTTACTCCAACCTTAATGACAGCTTGGGGCCCACTACCACGGATGGTCCAGATTAGAAATGTGTGCAGGCAGCAATGTTGGTGCAGTGCTGTGCTACCCTTGGCATGTCTTTTCCCTGCTCACTGTCTCTGGACCTGGAGGCTTTGTGACTCTCTGGACCCTACCCCTGACCATAGGTGCAGTGTGGACCTGCAGCTGAAGACCCCAGTGTCATCGGTGGTCCATACTAGAATACTCTAGAAGAAGGAGTGCTGTACTCCTTTGGTGTGCCCATTCCAGGTACAGCATTCCTGGAGCTGTAGACTTTGTGTCTCTCTCAAAGACACACAACCTAATGGCAGCTTGTCCATGTTTATCCAGCCTAAACCTGAGTCAAAAAAATTTCCTTTGCATAAATCCAACTGACAATCTTCTTAGTAATATATCCTCCACCACTGAAGCCCAGGAAGGAGAATCATGCCATATTATTGTTTGGCTTGCAGTCCTAAAACATCACAAAAATTATCTGTGGGTTTGGCCTTCATTTATCTAGGGGATGAACAATACCCATATGTTCACCAGATGACTACAGAGCAGAATTGTTTGAGTCAAAGTTCAAGGCCACAACAAAGGATAAACTATTTCTTTAGGACTGTCTTTGATTAGATTGCTGTTTACAAAAAAAAATAAAAAAAAATATTCCAAAATGTGTGGGAGGATCATTGTTTCTTGTTATCTCTTTATTTTTCAGTTATGTTCCATTAAATATAACTGTTTTATGGGCTATTTTCGTTAAACATTTATTTCTATCAGAGTCACTCACAGTTGGAACTACAGAATATATAGTTCTCTCAGTCCAGAAGCCATAAAGCTGTAAATCAGTTCTGAATATAAATATCAGGGAATGTGTATGCTCACTCTCATAGTCAAACTCATGGCTAAACATGCATACAGGGGCATAAAAAAGAAAAAAAATTACTGAATGCACACATGCACACATACATATGCCCCTACATATATACCTAGTGTTCATATTTACATAGTGATATTTGCAGGTATTGTAGTGATGTTTAAATATATAAGAATTTGTGCATATGTGTGTGTGTGTTTGCATGTATGCATGTAAAATTTTGATTTATTTTTCTTCATCTGTTGAGTTACTTAAATTTGGAAAAGAGATGGCAGAAGAATCTGAGTGTGTTCTGCATCATAATATCCTTAAGCAAAACATAAACATTCTCTTATGTTCCAGTCTTTGTCTAAAACAGCTGCAGCAAAAACATTAACAATTTTTCCTTGACTAATGTGTGCTTTGTACATCCTAGAAATAGTAGTGATCTGGACTCGGAACATAATTCTTTTATGTTTATGTAAATTGAAATAATGCAAATATAAATCTCCTTTATTCTTTTGTGCAAGGCTATTTACACCTTGAATTTAATGGAGTTATGCTGTGCCTTGAATAGGCAAGGAAAGACTTAAAGGTAGGCAGGAAGCATATCCAGAAATTTTGCTGTTTATCTGCAGATTATTACAGGCTGAGAAATACCTTTTCCCACTGAGATAGAAGGATGCAGTGTAAAAGTCTCTGTTTCTATGTATCAAATGCCTTCTGAAGGCTGCACCTGGAGTGATATGTTGAAGGAAAATTCTTTCCCAAATAGAATAATAAAATTGCAGGAACTAGAAGAAAGCTTTGCTGTAACCTAAATGAACATATTGGTGAGTTTGTTTTACCATTACCAATAATGGTAGAATAATTTAATTAGTTAAAATAATGCTTATTTAATTAAAAATGAAATTACAACCTATTATACAATGCAAGTAATCTAAAAATCTGGCAAGAAAGGGGGTAAGAAAGCCTTCCAAGTTTGAGACAGACGCTTTGGTGATGCTCACATAGTACTCAGACATTTTTATTTTTACAAGATCACATGTTGCAGGGTAACTGTTTAGATGTCTGAGTGATGAAGGGAACAAAGTATTTGCCATTTGAAAAGCTGAACTTTTATACCTCTGTTGATATGAGAGGGAAATATTCAAATTTATTTGAGACACAAATATTTAACATTACAACAGGAAAAAAACCCTACAAAATAGTATGGAATAAAAGCAACAAAATCCTAGTGATATAAAAATCATTATTTCTTGGAACATGGGAAATTTAGTTGCACATGATGAATTTTTTTGCTATTATTGCTTTTTTATTTAAATCATGAGAGCAGTAAAGTCCTGTAGCAAGCTGCCCAGAGGGGTAGAGGGATCTCTGTCTTGGGAGGTGTTTTGCAACTTGCTTGGATTAGACCTGCTTTGAGTAGGGAGTTGGACCAGGTGACCTCTGGATACCCCTTCCAGCCATACAACCTGTGACCCTGTAATTGCATCATTTTGATGAACCATCAGAAGATTTTAAAACCATACTAAAATAACGAATTCATATCTTACCTCTCTTGTGTTGTTCAGGTTGCTATTTAGTGGCAGTTTTACTATTTTTTATTCACAACAGTGCCATAGGCTTTGTTGCCTTCCCCGTTTAGCTGCACCCTTTAGCTGTGTTTGGATATCACCACATTGGAGCCATGTATCTATTTGTCCTCTGGGATCTCAGCTGACTCTTGATTTTAAGCCTATTCATCAGTACAGGATTTGTCAGCTATTACTTCATGAACATAAAACCCAATATTGATCATTTCTGAATTACATTGACTTTGTAGTAAATAAGTAGTTTTATCTGCCACAGGACATGCCAGATTTTCTACAATTCTTTATATATGTTGCAAACAATATTTGAATACCAACAATTACTTGAAGTAACTTGAAATAACATTAACTAATCTTTCCATGTATCTTCTAAATGAGGAAAGTAAATAAAATTTTTGAATATGTTCAGAGTCCCTGCAAAAGGGAATAAAAAAAGAATAAATGAAGTTGGAAAATTTGGAAAATAGTTTCCTTGGTCTTATGCAAAAGAGCACAGACACTGCAGTGAAATATCATTCCAAATAATTCTCAATATCAACTTTAAGAAACATGTAGATCTGTGCATATATGAGATATATATCTACATACACATACACATATAAATGCATGGCTAAACAGTGAGTTTTACCACTATACCAGTTCTTTTGGGATGATTTGGAACAGGTAAATTACCGAATATCAAACAAATAATCAGTAAGATTCCTTAATATTTATTTTTCCTTCACATTGGTTCTCCAGTAAATTTTCTCTCACTTCATAGAACAAACATGCTCACTCTTAAGTTCACTGTAGCCTTTCAGGTTTATCAGATTTGAAACAGCGTTTCACTGCCACTTGAAAAAAAGAATCTACGGGTGGAAAAGTTGTCATCAGGACCATAAGAGGAAACTATGATAAAAAAAAAAAAGCCAGCAGAAACTTATTTTAAAGATAAGTCCTACTATTGACAAAATGCCCAAACAATGAGATGCGTATGATACTTATCAGCCTTCCTAATACATTTCATTCAGTGAATTTCTTTTACTTAATTACATAAGTTTTACATCATTCGATGCTTTGGGTATTGGGAGTTTTGTCCAATGAAGAAGCAGAAGTCCAAACTAGGAACAGGAATTTCCATGTAATAGATTTATCATGTTACACCAGACTCCTACCATTTTTATTTTTGGAGAGGGGTATATGAAAAATATCAGCTGAATTATAATGGAGAAATTAAAATTATGGAATTGGATTAGCTAATATTTGCCTATCTGTACAGGAAAAAAAATATCTAACAGAAAATTGAAAATAAATTATTTACTAAGTCAGTTAAAAATTGATTTAAAACCAATCTTCGGTTACATGTGTATAAAACACATGAAAAAATATTCTAGTATGTTTGACCTTCTACCACTCCAAGGACAATATTTCTAAGACGTCCAGGAACTTGAGTAACCTTGTGCAACTGTACAGACACACACAAAACAATGAACTAATGCTGGCATGAATCACTGAATATGCCAAGTTGGAAGACACCCACAAGAATCACTGACTCCAGTTTCTGGCCCTAAACAGCACCATCCCCATGAGCCACACCATCTTTCTGAACTCCCCCAGGCCTGGTGCTCTGACCCTGGGGAGCCTGTTCCAATGCCCAGCCACTCTCTGGGTCAAGAACATGATTGTAATATCCATCCTAAGCCTCCCCTGAAACAATTTCAGGCCATTCCCTTGGGTTTTCTCATTGGTCATGTGAGCAAAGAGATCAGTGTCTGCCTCTCCTCTTCCCCTCAAAAGGAACTTGTAACTGCAGTGAGGTCTCCCCTCTGTCTCCTCCAGGCTGAACAGACCAAATGGTCTCAGCTGCTCCTCATACAGACTCCTTTTGAGGTTCTTCACCATCTTTGTGGCCCTCCTTTGGAGCCTCTCCAATAACTTAATGATTTTTTTTTGTGGTGTGGCACCCAAAACTGCCCCCAGCACTCGAGGTGAGGCTGCCCCAGTGCAGAGCAGAGCAGGACAATCCCCTCCTTTGCCCAGCTGGTGATGCTGTGCCTGGTGTACCCCAGGACAGGGTTGGCCCTTCTGGCTGCCAGGGCACGGCTTGGTCAATTTGCCATTGACCAGGACCCCCAGGTCCCTTTTCAAAAACACTGCTCTCCAACCCCTCATCCCCAGTCTGTACATCCAGGGTTGCCCCATCCTAGGTGTAGAATCCAGCACTTTCCCTTTTTGAAATTCACATGGTGAGTGACTGCCCAGCCCTCTAATATGTCAAGGTCTCTCTGCCTTTGAGGGAGTCAACAGCTCCTCCCAGTTTTGCCTCATCTGTGAATTTGCTTAGTATCCCTTGCATCCTACGTCCAAGTAATCTATGAAGATGCTGCTAATGAAGTCATATAACTACTACAATTTGCTTATCACATTGTGAGAATTTATTTTTTTTAAAATACTGTAGATTTTTTTGTAGTAACTGTGATTTTTTTTCTGTTGTATTATCTGCCATTACAATGAAGCAGTGAGTTTAAATCAAAGAAAACAATATATGATTTGAAAATTGTTGAAATAAGTATTGCTTTTAATCAGCTTTTTTTTCCTCTGAAACAAAAAATTCCAGCTCTGTGAACACAATTTCCAGTTTCCTGGTTTAAATGAAGGTTGCTTTCATCAAAACTTTTTAATATGCAAGTGTTAAATCCACAATGTAAACTCACATCCGAAGGTCATGTGAAGGAAGCATTTCTTATTTCATGCCATCCTTTTAAAGCATCACACTTTTTCAGGAAGTAATCATCCGATTCTTCCCTTATAGTTGGTGAATATGTCATCTGAATAAGCAAGATTTAGAGAAACAGTTTCAGGAATGTCAGTTTAAGCCTAGGCTCAAGATGGGTATCACCTTACCTAATAGGAGTACTGCAGTATAGATTTATACTTCATCTGTCCTCCTTATGGCTGATGGAGACAGGTAAACAGCTTCAGCATACTTCAGCATGGGAAATAAATTGCCATGTCTTTAGCTGAAGCACCTGTAAAGAATTGCAAGTAGAAACTTCAAAACCCAACCACCTGCATTTAAATTCCAAGGAAATAAATATTTAAAATGAGCTGAATATAAAAATAGAATACAAAGTCATTTTGCAATAATAAGACCTTTCTTTCTTTACATTCTGCTTAATTAATATGAATGACATATTTGACTTATCAAAAGCTTGAAATTATGTTTCCAAAATCTACTTTCAATTCTTATGTTAAACCTGCGGGTCTACTTAGTGTCAGTGTATGTTTTATATTTGAAACATACATTTAATATCTTTTTTAAATAGATTTATATTACAAGTATATATTGTTATCATTTGAATAGCATTTTGAGAGATAATTCTTTCAATCTGATTGCATAACACTTAAGGGAATAATTTTTCAGACCTGTTCTATACATAACAATTAAATTCTATAGCTCAAAAATAAAAGAAGCTTATGCATATTTTATTTTATTTTTCCAGTTTTCAGTTCCTAATGACCTCAGGACGGGGTATATTGAAGGGATTAATGATCTGCTAGAAGATGTTCATTGCCCAAGGTATAGAGATTTAGGCTAGTCATTAATACTGGGGAAATATTTTGTACTTCGATCATTGCTGTCAAGTTTCTTAATGTATTCAGACTTTAAATAAGCTCTTAAAGACTGATAATGCAAATTTCAAACTTGAAACATCTGACAAGACTCACATTGAAACAACCTCTTAGGAAAAAAAGTCTTCAGAATATCTCTTTCTAGCCCCTTATCTATTTTTTTCCTTTCTATCTGACCTACTTTTCTCCTGCATTTGTCCTCTGAAGTCCTTCAGTAATCAGGTTGTACATCTATCTAAAGCCCATAAGCAAAGTTTTTGGCCTTTGGCTGAGAAACTTTAAATAGTACTGTCACATAGCCCACAAAAAGACAAATAGGCATTGTGTGTCCTGAACAAGTTTGTTCCGAGCTGGATATGTGTAAGCACACACACACACTGGTGTACATAAGTGCATGAACATAGAAAAGCACATTCTTTTTGCTGAGACTGCTGAAAAAGCATAAAATATTCAGTCTAAGACTTTATTAAGGGTAAAGATCAGAAAATCCTTTCTTTGTAGCTCTGATTTCCATTAATGTCTGTGATAACTTCACAAGAAAATGTAAATTGAAGGAAAAAAATGGGTTTTTTTTCACTAAGACTTTTTTGTCATGCTAAGTAAATCAAATGGAATATAGCAAGAATTTACTATTTAATTTATTTCTTACTTTGAAAACATCCAAAACATGGTGACTCGAGCATTTTTTTACCTGACTAAATTTGGAACCTTTTATTCACATAACAGCAAGTTTCTTGCTCCTATTTGGTTTATTTGGTTTTTGAAGGCAGGCTCATATTTGTACATATGCTGTTGTGGGAACACCTCTTTTGGATGGAATACACTCCAACCCAAGGCAAGACCTGCATTGTCACCCTCATTCTTTTGCCTGCCTCTTTCTGTGGCAGAAAGTGATGCAGTGTTACCTTACAGATACTTTACAGATAGTGAAGTAGCCTCTGACTCAGTTCATCCCTGGGTTGTCCTGATATATTCTCCCAATGCCTTTCAGCACATCAGTCCTGCCTCTCGTAAAGTGAAGAGAACAGGAAGACATCCTACAATCCTGGCTTAAGTTTGCTCAAGTCTATGGAGGAAGAAGTTCATCCTTACCCAAGGCAGTTCTCCTGTCTGATATCAAAATTGCTCATATGCATTTTAGATCAACTACATGGATGCTTTTCATGTTAGGATCCAGTTAGATTAAACCTAGTGCTTTTCCAGATGCTTCCAAATCATCCCCAAAGGCACCAAATTTAGCCTGGATGTGCAATCATGAGAACAGAAGCATTATGGCTATAATATTAATCTGCTGAATGAGAATTTACCACTTGGCTTGAAGGTTGCTAGTGGCCACCCTTCTGATTCAATTATCTGATTCAAGAAGATGAGTAAGAAAGAAAAAGTGGATGCAAGGCTGGGAATTATGTGCTTTATTAATTTAATGAACTTGCTTTGTCAGCTTTATTAAATTTTTGATGATCTTGCAAGCATATGTGGTTTAAATACCTACAGCCTATGATAAATTCATATTATTGTTGCCAGAGTTTAGCAGGTTTAAAATATCTACCTAACTGCTAACTTGAAATTTGTCCTCTTGTTAAATATCCCTTTATGTGGCTTCATATTTTTGTCTTGGAGCCCACCTGGATGTGCTGAGCTCACATGCAGGAATATATTTAAATTTTTCAAATTATATTATTGTAATTCATTTTGAAATGAAGGCAAACTGAGTTGAGTCTCTTCTCATCCTCATCATGCTAAGTACTACATTTTCTGCTGGTCCCCTCTTCCCCTCCACAGAATTACAGAACCAAAGAATGATTAAGGTTGGAAGGAACCACTGGGGGATTATGTGGTCCAACCTCCTTGCTCAAGCAAGGTGCTGTAGAGCATGTTACTCTGGATTGTGTCCAGAGGGCTTTTAAAACCCTCCACAGAGGGAAATGTCACAACCTCTCTAGGCAACCTGTTTCAATGCTCAGTGACCCTCAGATACACTCCAATACCTTCATGTCATGCTTTCAAATTACCTTTGAAACCACCTTTAAGGTGCTTATTTGGAAATAAGACATGGTGATTCAAGTCATGATTTGTGAGTCAGAATTGTCTGTCTTGAATCGTGTCAAGTGTAGAGTACTAATAAGATTTAAACTAAAGTCTTGTTTGCTTTTGGCACAGGCAGGTATTTGCAATATTAAACACATATCAGGTGCACATCTGTTTTTAAAAATATTACGCATATATCTGTCAGAGTGCTTGCTCATGTAAGTAAGCCATAAAAAGTACTCTGAGATAGAAAAAGCAGTAATTCTCAGTAGAGAAAGAATGTCATGCATGCAGATATTTGCTTCCCACTTAGAGCAGGGGGATCTATTTACATGTGAGTCATATGGATCTTGTTGGGCCATGATTAACAGTCTGAGATAACCACAGCAAGTCAGGTTAATTAAAGTAATAGCCCATATACCACTTAGCACATCTCACCCTTAGGCCGAGAAAGTGTTAATTTTCATATGTAAGGCTTTTGCTGGAAGCTCGGAGTTTGCTCAAGCTTACAATTCTAATATCAGATATTCAAGGAAAACAAAAATAAAGTTGAAGAAGAAAAAATCCTTCATCTGCATCTAAAGTCAAGGATCCTTTATAGATATTTAATGTAGGGTTTGGTTTATCTAATTTTCCAAAGATGCTGTGTAATATAGGCATGTTGTACAAATTAACCATTGGAATTTAAAGAAGAAAGCCAAAAATCTTGAGAACAGTTTATCCTCAGTTAGACAATTAAAACAGGTGAGGATGTATAGTCCACTGGAAGTGTTCACCTTTTGCTATTGACTGAATACTATACTAGATTAGACTAAAAGTCTAGGACAATTTTAGACCGGAAATAAACCTTTTTTAACCTAAAATCTTTTAAACCTAATTCTTTCTAAATGAAACTGATGTACCCAGCTGATTGCAAATGAAATTAGGAAAATTCAGAAAACTATGTGCTTACCACAGAATAATAATGATAATTGCAACCTAAATAGAAAATATTTTCTTTCTTTTCTTTTTTTGTCACAAATATATTTTGAGAGACAGTTGCTTTTTTCTTCTTTATAAAATATGTAATTTTATACTCAGATATTATTTTCAAAGTGAATTGGTATGGCCTATTTAAATGCAAGATAGAGACCCTATTACGATACAGGCTTTTTCATGTTCAGTACTGTGGTTTCTATAATGTTTTGAGCTTGTTTTTTGTGGTTAAATGGGTAGCTTGATTTAAGTTGAGAGGCACCTCACTGAACAACATGCTCAAACACTGACTTAATTTACCAACATATGAAAATGGTGAGTCAACCTCTTTCATAGAGGACCAAGTAAAGGCAAATACTTCTCAAAAGGAATGCTATATGATCTGATGATTACCCAGAAAATCTTCCACCTGTTTTCTGTGCTGATATATTCTAGTGAGCATAGTTTCCTTTATTACAAAGGTGTTTTGCTGTTGCTGTTTTATGTGTCTGTGTTATTCATGCTTCATTCTAACAAAGTGGATGTTAACATAGCACATGTATCTCATGCCTGTCAGTCACCATCAGAAAACAGGATGATCAAGTAACAGTAATGGAAGAAACAGCAGATGTTAGTGAACCCTATATCCCTCACTTCTGGATGCAGTTTTAAATATTCTCAGCTGTTTGAATTTGAGGGAAATATGCAACTTGGACCAGAATTTGCTTTTGCTGCCAGAGTCCCTTCTTAGTGGTTGTGGTGGTAGTGATGATGATAGCAGGCCCAGAAGCAATGTTTTGAATATGCATGCCCCCTTCTCATCATAGAATCAAAGAAAGGTCTGTGTGCTGTGAATGAAAGATATGCAGTTGATTTAGTTCCTTTCAAGACTATTTGTTTCTCTGAAGGCATTCCTTGCTTTGATCAGTAAGTTACCATAAATAAAAAACATAGCAGTTGCATAAAAGAGTCTTTTTCTTGGGAAAGAATAATGTATCCTCAAAATTCAGCAAGCCCATAATCTCTACAATGTGGTATGGCTCCAGATCAAGAGCAATCCTCTCTGCTATTTTCTGGTGTGTAGATAATGTGGTTGGATGATTTGTGGGATGTTTTGTCTTTTTCTGGGAACAGTCTGTATAGCAAAGATTTGGTTGGTGTTTGGGTTATTTCCTCCCCAACTAAGTGTAACCTCTTGCTTCAACACAATAAAGACATTTCAAAGTCAATTATTTAATATTGGATAAATAAAATGTTGCATTCAAGGAAGAAAAGAAAAGAATCCTGATTTATATAAAAAAGAGTTTAAAGGACCTGTCCAAGAACAGTTGAAATAAATGAAAAGAGTCCAAATTGCTAGTGTTTGCAACTGTGCAAAATGGGAAGTAAATATCACCTTCCTCTTCAGTAGTGCCCTGAGACAGGAACACAGAAAAATAAGAATCTGTTTCACAGAGCTTGGAATTATGCAGAAGTATGGTTTCCCATCATTGTCCATACCATCTTTCCTTTACTGGAAAGAGTGAAAGTGGAAAAAAAATCTCATTGATTATAATCCTTCCACTGCACAACAAATCTCATGTGAGTGCAACAAGTTGAAAAAATGCAAATCTGCGTAACTCTTATTTTGTAGGGCTGTTTTGGTTGATCTGAGGTAAGAGACTGAATTATTTTTAAGTTATATGTAATAATACATCTCAGAGCAACATGTCGGTGATCATTTTACAGAAGAGCAAAACCCCTTTTCTGTCTCTCAGCCTCCATTAGGATGCTCATTTACTGGGAGATGCTTGCATTCTCTCTGCATCCTGTATCTCTTGCACCCTCTTGGAATCAAAAAAATAAATCTGCATCTCAATTCATTAGCAAAAAAGTTCCCTTAAGTGTTCAATGGGAAAATTCAAACAAGTATTAAAAGTTGCACACTGGATTGCAATTTTCATTGTTCTTTGGCAGTTGAGTAAACTTTTAAGGACATTTCTAATCATTTACAGAATGAAGAAAACACTAATTAAGATGCATGTAGCTATAGTTTGGGTTGGCTTGCAGTAGGACAGGACTTACATGAGCAATAATAAAATAAGCTAAGAAGAAAAGAAAAAATCATGTTTACCTAGAAGCAACCATATGGCACTAAGTATTGCACATTCTACAAGGATGTGATCCATTATGCAGAGTTAAAATTTAATTTCACCTTTCAAGACAGGTCCACCCAAAGAGATAAACTAATTCAACCACATTTTCTGTAGGCAGGAAAGTGACAAAAATTTGCTCAGCCAAACCACAGAGGACACCATGATATGTCCTTTAGATGTGAGATTTGCCATTACATAACACATATAAAGCATCTGGAAAATATTATACAGTACTTTGATTCCATTTATGAACTGTTTTGTCATGGATGATACAAATAACATGTAGCAGCAATAAATCGTTCTATTTATTTATTGCAGTTATTTTCAAATAAGCAGACTACATGAGATAAAAATTTATTTTATTACAACAAGAACTTTGACATAAGACTTTCCATTACAGTGAACCAAAGGCACTTCTCTCTTACACTACTCTCACCTGAAGCAAATGAACAAATAACAAATGTAATTTTTTTTTATAGGTGGGACAAGATCATGCATTTTTCAATACGAAATACAGAATATCCTAAATAGTTTGGGATTAAATTATGTCACTGCTTATGGTTCTTTGATAGGCCTTGTCCTTACTCTTCCACCAGTTTTAGTCATAACTCCATGGAGACAAATTATTCCCCTCTACTTCATTTCATAATTCCTGAAGATTAGAAACAACTTGTTTAAATATAATTAAATTCCTTCAGCATATTCTGTCAGTAGTTAGCCCTTGAAAACTAACATAATCACACTCTTGAAGACACTGGCACCTTGATTAAAGATGTCGATTGTTCTTGAAATGCCACTTTATTATGTTAAAGGAAGATACCTACAACAGTCTTTAACTCTGACTTTTTTACATAGAAGATTAAATTCCTGAAACAGATGATCAATTAGAACAGTAGGCTATTCAAATGAGATAAAAAATTACGATAATTATGAAATTATTCTTGAAAATAATTCGGATATTGATTATCCCATTACACTCCAGAAACATTAATTTTTCAGAATTTAATTAAAATCTGAACTCACATGCTTTGCTTAACTCCATAATGCATAACAGCACACAAGTAGACCATGGTTCTTATAACCAGTTACTTTAATCTCTTAGTTTCTTGAAAATAAATGGCAAGCAGGAATTACTTGCAGCAGCTCTGTTAGGACACCCACTTAAAAAAATACTGTAAAATAATTCAGTGGTATTTCTTCTTCTTCTTTATAAAGGAGGAAAATTTTCTACATGCATGCTAAAGTAAATGGGACTTGCTATTTTCAGAATTTTCCTGAAATTTTTTCAGTTTCTTAGTGCCATCAAGAACCAAAAAGCAAAAAGCTATTTTCTGGGACACTATTTGAAATAACCAATCCATTCTGAAGGGAAATCCTAAACTTCTGTGGGTGCTCACACAAGAAGCTTTATCACTCCCCTCTTCAGATGGACAAGGGAGAAAAAAATATAACAAAAGTTCCATGGGCTGAAATAAGGACAGAGAGAGACCACTCAACAGTTGTCATCACATTAAAACCAGACCTGACATGGGAAAACCAGTTTAATATATTAGCAAAAAAAAAATCAGAGTAAGACAATGAGAAATAAACCCAAATCTCAAAGACACTTCCTTATCACACTTTCCTTCCTTCCCAGGCTTAAATTCACTCTGGAATTCTCTACCTCTCCCCCTGCAGTAGCAGAGTGGAATGAAGGTTGAGGTCAGTTCATCCACTGTCCATCCTCCTCAGTGGGAGGACTTGTAACAGCCCTCGCCTGCTTCTGAATGATGTCCCTCTCACAAGAGACAGTCTTCCACAAATTACTTTTATGAGTCCTTGTGAACAGGCTGCAGTTCTTCATGAACTGCTCCAGGGTGGGCCCTTTCCATGGAGTGCATCCCTTCAGGAAAAGGCAGCTCCAGTGTGGTCTCCCTACAGGGTCACAAGTTCTGCCAGCAAACCTGCTTCATTATGGGCTCCTCCCTTCATGGGTCACAGATTCTGCCAGGAGCCTGCTCCAGCATGAGCTTCTATTGGGATCACAGCCTTCTTCAGGTGCATCCACCCTCTCTGGCATGGGGTGGATCTCTGCATGCCTCTGGTCCTCCATGGTCAGCAGGGCCACACTTCCCTCACCACGGTCTGCACCAGGGGCTGCAGGGAAATCTCAGCTCCAGTGCCTGGAACACCCCCATCCCCTCCTTTTGCACTGATCTTGGATGTCTGCAGAGCTGTTTCTCTCACATTCTCATTGCTCTCTTGGGCTCCAGTTACACAGGTCTTTTACCCTCTTTCTTAAACTTATTATCCCAGATTTGCTACCACCATTACCAATGGGCTTGGCCTTATCCAGTGACAGGTCCATCTTGGAGCTACTGGCACTGGCTTAGTTGGACATGAGGAAAACGTCTAGCAACTTCTCATAGAAGCCACTCCTATAGCCCCCCACTAACCACCATGATTGTCCCACCCATAGCTAAAAAAATCTGGCCATGCAAACCAAATAATACATCCAGTGCTTCTCTTTTCAGAATGAAAATGTTACAGATAGTTAAAGAACTATTGGCAGCAACAGAACTGTCTTGTCAAGCTGAGGACATAAAGATTATTTTCTAAAAAATCCCAATCCATAAAATCAAACAACACTCAAAAAAAAAAATAAACCATTGATAAGTGCAGGCATTTGATCATGCTTATTTTCAGTGAAACAATCAACTTTTCTTAATACCTCATTACCCTCCAAGCAACACTCACAATAATATTTCACTTTTTCTTTGGACAATTATTCCCTCAGTTTTTCAACAAAGTAGTTGCAGTGGGAGATCTACCATCCATGGAGAAATTCAAAGTGATTCACCCAGCTGAATAGAAGCTATTATTTTATGCTTGATAATGACCTTGCTTAATTACAGCTGAAAGCACAACCTGACTTCACAGAGCAAGCTGGTAAAAAAGCAAAATATCAGCTGTCTACCACACCACCTGGTATCCTCAATCCTTCTAAGGCAGTTATTTAATCTGGGGAATAGTAGAGAGTCAGTACTTGCTGCTTTAGCTTCTATCTTCTTTCTATCCAGAAACAGCCAAGTGTGTCATTTCTTATAATACCAAATTTCCCTGTGGTACTTGGTGCAGCAAAACATCCAGTGCTGCTGTCCTGCCTCCCAGAGATGACAAGGACAAATTAACATGCCCTTCCAGTCAAGCTGAACTCCTTGGCTACCTAGCTGTTGCCAAGGAAATGTCCCCTCATAGCTAGTACCTGCACATCTGGAGGACAATGGGGCTCAGTTGCACTTCCAACCCAGTCCAAAGCCATAGGAAGTTAATGGGGCAGGGGGGGAGGGAAATGGCTAATGCTAGCAGGAGAGACTGAGGGCTGTACATCCACTCTGCTAAGCGTAAATAGCACCACCTTGTGTTCTCAGACACACTGTTTGTAAGACTGCCCTCCTGTAAATCACTCCTGTACACTCCTTTCTGTAGTAATTAAAACAATGCTCTTTGCTATGTCCCTGTGTTAATACAATTTGTTTTATTCACAGCCTAAGTCATTTGCCTCCCTGCGGCACACTGCTATATTATGTCTATCCAGCAGTGTTGAGGGAGAAAGTAGAGTACATTTCAAGGTGTAAATAAATCCAGTTCAGGATATTTCAAATGAAATAATAAGGTAAGTGCTGTGTGCTTGACTCCCATAGGTAAAACTCTTAGGAAGATAAAGAAGGATCCAGGAAAATCAAAGCTTTGCCTCAGGTTCCTCCATTTTAAAAGACAAGGAGAGGGAGAAATACAAAGAGGAAAATAAAGAACTGGGCACTTTGGAAATGTCATAAAGAACAGGGTTATGGCTGCCAGGGGAATTCCAATCTCTGTTTTGAAGGTGGGTACCAGTGTCATACTCTTCTTTCCAAGATGATTGAAGTAAAAAAAAAATCCATTTAAGAATATTGACACATCAAAATCAGAGGAAATTTTTAAAGAACTCTAAAAGGAACTGTCTTAGAAGCCAAATATTACAGAAGAAGCCACTAGCCAGCTAGTCCAGTTCATCTAGAGAAGGAAAATAATAGAACAAGTATATATAATAGTAATCAGCCTCTGACAATTTTCCATTTAGAGATTTTCTTATGTATTTTATGGTTCAAATGTAGATATAACAGATCTTAAAAGTATTTCCAGTAGTTTACACAACTTCCTGTGGAAATTAATTCCTTCCCTAGGGTTTGGACTCAGCTTTCAGTGATGTTATTTGATGGTCACCTGCTCTTTCAGTGAAAGAGGCATGCTCCTTCATGTCACTGATGATTTACTATAGAATTGCTAGTGACCTCTTTCCCAAGCTAAGAAGTCACAGCTTATTTCATTGTTCATCATCAAGAAACTGTCATTAAATACCTTTGGCCAACTTTAATGATCATGAATTTATGCAGCTCCATAGTGATTTTTCTGATTATTTTTCTATTTCTTTCAAATAATTTGTAATTTTGATTTGAATTTTGAATGCTACAAAGACCTGAGCTATTTTCATACAGTCATTTTTCATTACTCCAAACACTTTGTCATCATAGTGTTCATTATTTTATATAAGAAAATAGTTCTCTTCCTCTCCACACCTGTAACTTTACATTTACACTGAATGCCATCTGCCATTGACAAGTCATTTAGTCCTTCTGAAATATTTTACAGGTGTCTCTCAATTTTAGTACATTGAGAAATCTTGTTTATGCTAATTTAATTTGGGTAAAATAAGTTTCTATGTGAACTCTTAAACAATGGAGTTTGGGGCGGACACTGAAGTCAGTAAGGAGGATAAAAACCAACTGAAAAAGGAGTCTGTAGTAGACATAAGCCACTGAAAGTAGTGCAAAAGACTGTCTTGGGGACTGAGATGGTACAGCTTATCCCTTTTGTTTGATTCACTGTATGTTCCAAAAAATTGTGCTCTGCAGTCAACAAAATATTTAACTGGTGCTCTGTATCCTGGGAATGACTTGTTAGATTTTAGTCTGAATATTGACAAGAGCTTAGTGACAGAATTGCAATGAACTCATGTTTTGTCTCAGTAAGATCAAAAACCTTTGGTTAACAAGAAGCAAAAAGTATCTCTAGCATGAGAGCCATTCTAAGAAAAAGGAAAAAAGAAAATAGAGGTAATAATTTGCTGAAGGCTGTATTCTGCATATTGCTCAAACTCTCCCAAGTGTTCCATCTGAACTCTTTTGGGGTGAAATACTGCCCCATGGTAATACATCCTCTGAATAGAATGTCATGATTACAAGTATTGGAAGAAGTCTCTGGATCATTCAATTTAATCTATTATTTTTGCAATACCAAACCGGTTTATTTTTCTACTTTCAGCCCCTGTGAATAGTCTTTGAAACCCTGTGCATTTGTGAGCAGGATAATGATAGTTGTAAAATAATTTACTTTATGATGAACTAGTTTATTCCCTGTTGTTGGTTTATGAAGAATAAAGCATCTAAGGAAGTAATTAACCAGATGTTTATTGACATGAGTTTTACCACTTTGGAGGAATGTGAATAATGAGGTTCAACTCAGAAGGGTATTCACTAATAGCAGTAGAAAGTTACAAATCTAGATCAATAGGGACTTAGAAGCTTTAGGGGCAAGTATTTCATTGTGCTTACATCATCTGCATTTATTTAGTGAAAACACTTTTGTGCTAAAGGGACAGCATCACCTTACTGCCCTGAAAAAAAATGATGGAAAACAACCATAACTAACATCAAGAAGTCATTTCTTCCCAGGCAGCATGGGGAGAATTACCTGTCACCTATGACTCATCATCTGCTATATCTTTTCAAACAGATCCTCTTTGTTATTGACTAATTGGAAGAACAATAGTGGGCATGCAAAATATTCTGAGAAAGATAATGAAAACCCTGGATTCTTATTGTTCTATTAAAGATGTAGCAATTCATCACTTAGCATCATTAGTGGCTGATAACTGGAACTGTGTCTATAATACCCATTCAACGTTTTATTGTGCTTCAGTCAACATAAAGCATAGGTTAACTGTAATAGCTGTCTGTATTAAAATTTAGACACTGCCTGTTGAAACTGGATAGTAATTTGGTGATTATTCATATTTTTAAACATTCTGCATTACACTAATTTATTATGAAAAATTAAATTAGAGTGCATGGAGCATATGGATTTTTTCCATTTTTTATACTTATTTGTGGCAGTGATGAATGGCAGATAATTTATAACACTGAAGTTTAATAATTAAAATTACTTTTATTATTCTGTTTACTAGTTTCTTCTTTCTGCAGTCTCTTGTAATTTTGCCACATGATTAGCAACAAATTTTGCACAGCAGCACCTTCTAATAGAACACAGCATGGACAATTTTCCATGCAGATTCAATCTCCTTCTATATTCCACTAATCCCTTGATTGTTCCTGGGGAAAATAATCAGATCCCTGTTGTGTTCCTGATGCACTGAGCATTTGTAAAGATAATAACAAGATTCAGTGCATCAAAGGACTCAGAAAATGCATCTGTTCTTTGGCCTAACTGAAAAGGGCCACACAAGGAGCCAGGTCGATTATTCACTGAAGATTAATTAATACAGCTTCATTTGTGGACTGTTTCTGCTTGCAGTGGAAATATGGTGGTGTGGTGAGTTAATCTTGCCTGGCTCACAGGTGCCCACCAAGCCACTCTCTCACACTCCATCCTCAGCATAAGAGGGGGATAAAATAAGTTGAAAAATCTTGTGGGTTGAGATAAGGACAGAGAGATCACTCAGCAATTGCCATCATGAGCAAAACAGTCTTGACTTGGGGAAGATTAGTTTGAGTGATTGTCTATTAGTGACAAATTAAGATAGTGAAAAATGAAAACAAAACTAAATATACATCCCCTTTTTCAGGCTTAAGTTCAATCTTGACCCTTTTATCTCTTCCACTCCCAGTGGTGAAGGGGGAGAGGGGATGGGGGTTGTGCTCAGTTCATGTCAGTCTCTGTTGCTCCTTTCTCCTTCGGCTGTTCCCCTGCTCTAACTTCCCATAGGCTGCAGTTCCTTGAAATGCTCCAGCATGAGTAGAGTGCGGTCCTTCAGGAACGGATTGCTCCAGCAGCGGTTCTCCACAGGCTGCAATCCCTCCCAGAAACTCTGTTCTACCATGGGCTCTCCAAGGGTTGCATCTTTCTTCAGGTTACAATCACCTGTTCCAGCATGGAGTCCTCCATGGGATGAGGTATGGGTACCTGTTCTACCATGGTCCTCCATGGACTCTATAAGGGATATTCTGTTTTGCCATGGTCTTCTCCATGGGCTGCAGGAGAATGTCTGCTCCCTCTCCTTACCTGACCTTGGTGTCCTCAATTGTTCCTCAGAGTTGTTATGCAACATTTTTTACCCTTTCATAAATAAGTTATCACAGAGACACCTCTGGTGTCACTGACCAGTTCAGATTTGAGCATCACTTTTGTAGCCATCTGTAACTGGTTCTGTTCAGTATGAGGGCACCTCCTAGTCTCTTCTCTGAGAAAACATCCCTGCAGCCCTCTGCTGCCAAAATCTTGCCATGTAAACCCAGGTGTCAAACTAGCCAGCTAGCAGGAGCCACTTTGGTTGAAAAGAAACAAATGCCTTTTTGCAGAGTGGTCACTTGACATTCACTGGGACCCAGCTGACCTCTCAGCAGATAGAGCTGATATAAGAGCCAAATAAAGAGCTGGAGCAATGAGATCTAATCAACTCTATAGTATCAGTTCAACTTTGTTACTATCTATAGCTGTCATCATAGAAAACAAGCTAAGGATCACTTATCTGGTTTGACTGCTAAATCAAACTGGATTATTGGAATTTCTCTGTTCGTCTGGGTACATTTACAGGAAGAAGTCCACAGCAAGGTGCACACATCTTGGTCTTGTTCTGAAATGAATACCTAAACTGTTCCTGTCTCTGTGACTCTGGAGATAAGCATAGCCTTTAATTTAAACATATACTTTCAGACTCTTCTGAACTGAATTTTTCAGAGTAGCAATTTCAGACTGTTGTGACCTTAAAAGTATGGAGTTCCAATGCATCACAATTTCATTTATCTTAAGCTTCCCTTTTTATTGTGCAATCTACATGGTGATATAGAAGGACAGTGGAATTAAAAAAACCTTGAAAATTATATTTGTACCTGCTTAAAGACCTTCTGCATTGCTAGCCTGATAGAAAGAGACCTTAATTGAAACCTGATTCAACTTTGTTGTGGTTTTCATCTTACATAGGAAAATAGCTACAGAGCGGGTTTTGGAAGCTTTTAGGAATGGATCCTTTCTGCTCATGCTGATGGTAGAACTTCCACTGACATAAATAAAATACAGATCTGGCCAGTGCAGAAAAGCTTTGAAAATGGCTTCTAAGTGCTAAAATCTGCAATTTTGCATTTAGTTACACAAATATGTCCCTCACATTTGGGATACTAGCTTTACTCAGGGGAAAAGGGGAAAAAAATATGATTACATGTTTTCCATAGTCAGAACACAGCAGAAACATAGATCAAATGAGGAATTAAAAAATAATAATTAGTTGTTAAGCTGGTGACATATTCAATGATGTCAGAAAGCTTTTATGCTAGAAAATAAAATGGGCATCTATAGCCTTCTTCAAGACCACTTTAATTTATTATAGATATTTTGGCAGCTGCAAGTTGTGAGACCAGCCATGAATCCAAACTTTATATATCTGATTCTTGCTTCCTGAAGTAACCATTTATATTCAATATTCTGGGACATACAAGAACTAAGTAATTTGGCTTCTGATCTTAAATATCAGCTAAACCTTACACAGCTGTCTCCTACCGCATGTCCACTCTGAAGTGTGTAAGTAGGAGTAGGTTTCATTTCTTTTGCAATGCAGCATCAGAGTCTTTCTCTTACTCCATAACCGGCACCATGTTGTCAAAAATTCAAATGAGTTCACAGGATTGAAAGCACTAAATTTTAAATACTATTTACCCTTGTCCATCCCAGGACCCTGTACTCCAGGGACCCCATTAGACAGCATCTTCCCTGGCACCAGAATAGCAGTAGAACTTTAACTATGTTGTGATTTAACCCCAGCCAGGTGCCAAGCCCCACACATCTGCTCCCTCACACCCCCACCAGTGAGATTAGAGAGAGAATCAGAAAGGTAAAAGGAAGAGAACTCATCAGCTGAGACAAAGACAGTTAAATAGGGAAAGCAAAAGAAAGTGAGGAATGAATTCCCTGCTTCCCATGGGCAGGTGTTCAGCCATCCCCAGGAGAGCAGGGCCCCATCACACCTAACTGTGATTTGGGAAGACAAATGCCATCAACTGCAAACGTCCTCCCCTTCCTCCTTCTGCCCCAACTTCGTACTCTGAGCATGATGTTCCATGGCCTGGAATGTCCCTTTGGTCAGTTTGGGTCGCCTGTCCCAGCTATGTCACCTCCCAAGCACCGCCAGCCTCCCCACCAGCCTGCCACTACAAAAATCAGAAAAGGCATTGGCTCTGTGTAAGCCCTGCTCAGCAATAACAAAAACATCTCGGTATTATCAACCCTGTTTGTTCAGCACAAATCCGAAACACAGTGCCATACAAGTCACTGTGAAGAAAATTAACTACCCCAGCTGAAACCAGCACAATGTGGTAATCCCACAAACCAGAAAGAGCCCTTGATACCTTATTCTATTTCATTATGTTTATCATAAAGAAATAATTCTCATATTAGCCCTCTTTATTATCTGCCCATAGCATAAAAAGAGAAACATACCTAAGGAAATATCCTACCTGCCATGAGCCATTCCATTCTTAATGTTTCACTTTGGCTATCTAAAAAGTTTATTAATTAGAA
This sequence comes from Alaudala cheleensis, assembly GCA_013398995.1. Classification (NCBI taxonomy): domain Eukaryota; kingdom Metazoa; phylum Chordata; class Aves; order Passeriformes; family Alaudidae; genus Alaudala; species Alaudala cheleensis. Next base: position 215,284 of record VWYE01021660.1, read on the forward strand.
CCAAAAAAATGTTTTATTTTTCTGTCTTCAAAAATTAACAGCTTCCTTTTTCTCTCTTAAGTGATGAAAACATACAAAACATTGATGTAGTACAGATTTACACAATTCTGCTAAAGATATTTTAGATATATGTGCTTGTTAAATTAAAAGTAAATTGCTCAATGTTGAAATACAGGATTTTCTTTTACAGTATAATTAAACTCAGATATCAAATATTTGTAAGAAGGATATTAGAAACACAAGTAGAAATTGAAATGTGAAACATTCCCTATAAAGTATCTTACCAAACTGTGCTTTGCAAACTATCAGTATTTTAAATACCTGCAAATAAAGTGGTCATTTTGTCATCTGGAAAACTAGGTATTGTCATGAAAATGGTAAAAAATTTGAAACTTCCAACTGAACTTAAATTAAAGGCAAATTACAAATAACTATCTTTTCCAAAGAAAAGTGAAATGATAGTCTATTTCTGTACTCTGATAAGGTGTTTTTGTGTATCAAGATGCTAAATCACAATGACTAAAAATAATAAACAAATTTAAAAAGAAACTGTTTTAGTGATTCAAGTACACAAGTAAAACATGACATTAATTTAAAATACAAATTTAATTTAATTATTTTTTCTGTATTTTTGCATCTTGCATGGAGAAAGGTACTTAAAAACTTAAATTAGAAATCTCTTGTTACACATCCTCAGGAAAACCTTCCTTGATTTGAAATGATCCATGTCAGTACATCAGATTCATTTCAATACTGTGTGAAAAAGCAGTATGTGAAATATATACTTGGAGAAACATTGTTAACTCAGCATTTTGGTTTTCTTACAAATAGCAGCTCAGTAATAGCAGTACTAGCACTTAGAATCTGAAGGTGTTTTGTGAACAACTTTTTGTAATATTGAATTTTTATGAAAACTCTGGCATTAGCAAGTGAAAGAAAGGTGACTTTGCATGCTATCTCTTGCATGAACTACAATATCAATTATTTCTACTTTGCTTAGTTGTGGATTCACTGAGAGTGTACATTACATTGTTTTGTTCACAAAATTTATTTCCTAATTCTCCTTGCCCCAGCATTCACGCTTTTTGCATATTAAAATAACACCAGTAGAAAGAAGGAAGTCATGGTGCTCTTTAAAAACAATATACTGAATTTAAAATCTCTGCGATAGTTATAATAAAACACAAATATGATATTGCTTTAAGACTTTCAAATACACATTAAAATGGAAAAATCTCACACAGTTCAAAGATCTGCTTCTGTTCTAATCCACTATCGTGAACTCAACTAATGCTGCTATAATGAATCTATACCAAGGTGGGATGAAACGTATACTAAACACAGAAATTATTGAAGGTAATGAAACAGAAATTCTATTTTCAAAAATTATGAGTGTACATAATATTGGAGAAAATGGAAGCCCTGAGTGAAAATCTTAGATCAAAAGATTGCCATACATTTTCCAGACATGGCTCAGTAGCACACTGAGAGCTTTACACTGTGTGCCACAGTGGTCACTTATTCTCCATTTTCCTCACAGAAAACAAACTGTTTATCACCTCTTAAACAATCTTTTTACTTGTTCAAAGAAGCAGAGACTAAAACTGGCACAGTGCTGGTTTCTCACATATGTATGTGTCTAGTTGTCTGCACTTGAAAAGAAAAAACACAAGAACATATTGTGGATTTAACCCACATACATAGATAAGTATTTTCTAGCTTTTGACAATCATTCAGGGAACAGCGTCCTGGGGTAATATACCACATGTGTTAATGCTGACATTTTACTCTGAAAACACTTGTCTGAATTAAGCTATAAATGAATTAGTAAGTGGCAAATAGGGTATACAACTATTTCACACTATTTTGACAAGATTCTAAAAAAAATTAAGCAATATTTTACTATACAATGACATGAATTAGGGTATAAAATATTCATAAATAATACAGAATCTGGATGATATATGGTAGTGATAACATTGAGATCTGTGAGATGGCTTAAAATACCTTTCTGGTATTAGTTACCATAAGGCCACATGCAGAAAACATTTTCTTGTGTGAGAGATGAGCAATTTTCTATTGAAATATACAATATTTTGACATTAGATAGTCCCAGAACACCCATAAGGAAAAGGAATGTTGTTTCCTCCCCCTAAAAAAAAAAAAAAGGCATAGGAAAAGAAAAAAGAGGCAAACATAAATGTAAATTATGGTATCTTAGCAGAGGAAAATGGGAATTGTACGACAGCAGTTTTCCATCAGTGTAAAGCCAGAATTCTATTTCTGTTCATGCTATTCCTTTGGGCTTAATTTTTAAAATCTTGGTTGAGATTTTAAACATTATATTGAGATTTTTATTTTTTTTTTTCAGATATGCATTACTGGAGAATTCCTAAAATGCACAGTACAACATTGGGAAGTAAAAGCAGAGAAAAGTAAGTAAAATAGTTGTTTAAAGACATAATGACGCATAATACGAACATTTTAGCTCTGCAGTAGCCTGAAGATCAGCTATAGAGGAGGCACTACTGTACATATGGCAATGAGGCAGGCAGCCATTCATTACATGTGTGACTTATTCAATCTTAGCATTGTTCTTTAGACCCCACATGTGGCTGTTTGTTAGCTAAAATGGTTGAACTTGCATGTGATACGGTATATGAGCTTTTAACTCATAAACCTCTCATTTTGCAGCATGAGGAAGATATGTCTAGCTGAGAAAAGCAGGCATTGTTCAGAAGCAACAATCACCATTGAAGAGGAAACAAACATAGGGAGGTTGTTGTCTCCTGGGGTGTGTCCAGTGTATTTGTAAAATGGCATTTTTGTTATTGCCTAACTTGTCAACAAGGTACTGTGACAAGTTATAGTGTCACATATTTAAAAAAAGAATGGTTAAGAAATACCAAGAAATTATCTTTTTTCATTGTCCTGACAAATTAAGTAAAGGATTGCTCACATTGTCTAAGTGTCACAGTACCTCCAGAGCAAGGATGCAGCCTCAACAGGACCATTCAACTTGAGTGTATAAGGTGCCCAGGATCCTTTTACAATAAATAGTTTTAAAATCAACAATGTGTATATGACAATTGAAGAACTAAAAGGACATAGTACAAGATAAATATTACTTTCATTTCTATCTAGAATTTCGCTGTATGATTGTAAACAGTATATTAAGGTATCACTGCTTTTTTAATTTTCAGAATTGGAGGGTTGTGTAGTTGTAGTTATTGTTTCTTTCCTGAACATAATAGTTAATTGCACAGTGATTGTTCTTGAAAGACTGAGGGAAACAGGCTCCCCACAAAGTGAGAAATTTAAATTCCCAAACATTTTTTGCTTGAGTTCACAGTTTTCAAACTCTCCTAAAATGTGGTAAACATTAGCCGAGGCAGGTTTGCCTTTGTTGTGCAAATAAGGTAGCTGAAATAAGATCACACACTTTTCTAATACTTTTAAAAAATCAGAGAATGCAGATAGTGGCTGTGTTCACACTGAAAATATTATTACCTTCTTTTCTACTGAAAATAAGCCATTGTGAACTCAAGAATAAAAGAGGCATGAGGCCAGTCAAAGAACAAATATCTAAGCAGGCATTCAGGGAGAAGACTAGAAAAGTCTCTTAGGTTTTTTTTTATCCAAGGACAGTTTAATAAACAGGCATTGCACTAGACAAGTCAAGTTTCCAAATCTTGTGAGTGCACTAGTTCCAAGTATCTGCTAATTTAGGGACATAAAGCTGAAAGCTATCTCCTAACTGAATAGGTCATCAGTTTCCTAGGTACATAAGACTTTAGGCAGTCACATAGTGATTTAGAGACAATTTAGAAGACTGTGTTGTATATATTAAGCAAATAATTTGCCAGACAGGAGCAGATATTTTCTTTTGCATACTTCAGCTATAAAACTGAGCAGCTCTATTTATATCACCACCCCTGTCCTGCTCCACCACAAATAAAAATTGAATGATGCCAGATGATACCATCTACTTCTGGAAACTTCAGAGGAAACTTGTAATATTTTGCACCTACTCAGATACCTAGTTAAAATCTGGTGACAAGTGCAGTCACTGAATAACATCAGAACAGTGCTGATTTCTAGGCCCCCTGCCTTCCCAAGGAAAGCAGTTTTGTGCAATCATGTTCAGTGTAAGGTTTTGATTGTCTATCAGTTCTCCCCTAGTGACGTTTTAGCCTGCTAGTTTAAGGGAAAGAGGAGATGCAGACAGAGTAACATCCTACGGGAAACCAGCAAAGCATATTTCCTGGGAATTAAATCCTTTATTTGGTCTTCCAGGCATGAGGACATGTTCTGCTTGTCTCACAGTGAGAAGATGCAACCAGGCACTAAGCAGCTCATGCATGTTTGCTAACCACTCAAAGTCTGTATTTCCAAACCAACTAACCCATGACTGGCTAAACATCCATCAGAATTTCAAAATTGTTGAAGGAAAAAACAAGAGTTGGAAATATCACAGTGAGGGTTCTTGTGGTACATACATAATTTTAAGGTCATGGCAGTTTTATGGTGGTAGGGTAAAACAAATGCATTACTCCTTTACTGCAGGCAAAAGGCCACATTGTTTACAGAGTATTTAAGAATTTAATGATAGTGACAAATATTGGATTTGCATATCTCTGCCCATAGCACTATCACAAAATATTCATAAGATGCAGCCTTACACAATGACTCACCTGCAAATCTCAGCCTTGAGTCTGCAAGAGGATATTTTACTCAGAAGCCCCCACCCAGAAAACTCCCCAAAAGTCTGGCTCAGATACAGTGCTAAAGGAAAGACATACCAGAGTAATGCCACATCACACTTCCGTGTATGTTGTACTGTGGTTCATAGGCCATTCTTCTAGAGGTTCACAATTAATCTGTATGCCTCTTCAAATTCTGGGTGGCACAGAACCAGAAAAGTTTAATATGACATCTTCTTACTTCTGCAAATTTTGTGCTGTGCATACCACAAAACCTCAGGCCCTGTACAAAGATTTATCAAAACTGTCTATTTGTAAGTTGGATTAAGGACTCTAATCTAAATCATTCAAATACAAGATTGATAGACAAGGTTATGTAAAATGTTGGGTGCTGACGTGTTTCTTTTAGAATTTTTAGCTCAAAAACATCCTACAACAATATGCAAATGGAGTTTGATACCTTTGCAGAAAGATATCCAGAAGACCTCACCTTTGAACAAAATTTTGCTGTTCAGAGCCCCTCCTCTCTCATTCCCCCACAACAGAGGGAGTGACACCAGAAAGGACAGAAGAGACAGAGCCTAGCATATAGACAGATGGGTATTAGCCTGACATAAGGCCTGGAATATGCAAGTATTGTTCAGACAGTCCCAGGGGATTTACAATGGCACATTTTTTGACATTGAGGAAGTTACAGTGAGATCAGTGACTTATTTAAAATCTTCATTGCATACATCCCTCTGCTATGCCATATTCATACTGTAATTTGAACCAGATCACACCCTTTGGTAAGACAAAAGAAAACACAAAAACAAAATACATGGAACAGGAATGAAAAGATTTTGCTCACACTGAATATGTAGCATTGCTCTGTGGTACAAGTTTATGAACAGATGTTTGTATGAGGAGAGGCAAATCAGGAAGATCAAAATAATTAGAACATCTCTGAGAGGCTGAATTTAAGTCTCTTTCATCTAATAAAAGATCATTGGCTGTCAAAGAAAAATTAGAGCTTATACAAAACAGATGAATATATGAGCAAGACAAATAACATATGGGAATTTTGAATCAGGATAAACAAAGCTTTCAGAATTTATTCCCTGGTCAAACCATGAACAAATGTTTTACAGTTTGTTGTAAGTTTTAAAAATAATAGAAAAAGGTTTGTTGAGGTTCAGACTGTAAAATGAAGCAAACTTGCAGCTTAAGGGATATGCAATTTCCACAGGCTTCAAACATGGGAGGATAGTGGGAAATATTAATGTACCTTTTCAAGTTCTGTTCCCAAATCCAAAAAGTCTTTTCAATAATAAAATATTTAGAGCCGCTTCAATTGTTTTTTTTATGACAATATTTCTACATTTAACTCCAAGTGCAGTTAGATTCTGATTGCATTAACAAAGACATAAATCAAAAACTCCATTGAAGTCAGTGGAAATAAGGTAGTATAGGTTGTTAGGCAGGCTGAGGCTCAGGCTATGAAATGCTGCTTAAAATTTTGTGCTGCCTGCATATGTCAAGATAGCATGAGGCCTGTTGTGCTTCCTCCTTCTTTTTCTTGCTGTTCATAGAGCAGCAACATCTGTATGTTCCTTTCAGGTGACATTCCATATTAAGGGCCAGGTCATGCCATCAATTTTTAAACACAACTATCCACTGAGTTCAATGCAGAGTGCCACTTAAAGCTTGACAGTGAGGTGTGACCCTATAATACCAAGAAATACCTCTTTACTTGTCTAAAAACCTAGTTCTAGTCACAACAGCAGTCTATGAGCATTAAATACTGCATTTGTAGCATTCCAGTGCTTATGTGTTATATCCTATGGTGTTTTCAAATGTGATCACTGCTTATACTTTTCAACTATCTAAACTTCATTCTAGCTCCTATTATTAGTAATAATAGTAAAAAAACACACAAGTGCAGCAAAGCCACAATTTGAAAATTGGATAAAGAACTACTGAGGGTGTACATCCAGATCAAAAAATACATTATGCACACAGAGATCCTTGTGCCTTACAAAGTCTTATTGGTCTCTTTAGGACCACCAAAGAAGGGTAAGAGGGTAATACACCAACTGAATGGTTTGAGTTGAAAGGAACTTTAAAGATCATTCATTTCCAACCTCTCTGCCATGAGCAGGGATGCCATCCATGGTCAGGGCTCCATCCAGCCTGGCCTTAAGCACTTCCAGGAATGAGGCATCCACGACTTCCTGTGCAACCTGTTCCGGTGTCTTACCACCCTCACAATAAAGAAGTTCTTCCTATTGTCTAGTCTCAACCTGCCCAGGATATGGTTGGCCATGTGAACTACAAGCACATGGATTTGTGTCCTGTCCTTTAATCAAAGCTACAGACCCTCATCCTTATAAAAGATTTGTGTACATCTTTAGCCACACAGCAAATAGTGTAGTGAGGACAAACAAGGGTATTCAGAATTCAGAGCATGATGCAAATGGATAAGGTCTTTGAAGGGCTGAAGTCTCACATTTATTTCAAATTTTTACTCTCTCCTTTGCAGCTGTCATGCACCCTGCAAAAACACTGATAGTTTATTAATGGGAATAGTCTCCCTCATACTCCAGCATAAGTGTTTTCAGGTGAGATGAGTATTGGAAAGGTATTACACACACAAAAAAAAAAGGGTAAAATGTTATAGCTGCAACTGTAGCTAGATCATTACAGATAAGCTAGGCAAATCTATCATGCCCATAATTCTATTCATCCTCTGCATTTTACAAACTCATTTTGCTTTCAGCAAGCCAGTCAAAAGCACCAACAATCTAAAATTCATTTCACCCCTTCTGCTTTGTCCTCATGCATTTATTTCCACACACACACCTGACACTATACAAGTAAAAAAGATTTTGATTAATTTTCCTGGCACAGGCACGTCATTGCCTTTCCATGAATGAACAGAAGAAAAACATTTGCTAGGTATATTGCTTTAACATGGAGGGAAAGAGCAAGGGAATATACTCAAGGTAGGCATTGAAAGCTTCAAACTCCCATAGTTTAGAAGTACCCTTACAAGTGTGACATTTTCAAAAAGGATTTTAAACCAGCTTTTCCAAGGGGCTTAAAGATTGCATTAAGTACAAGATGTGATTTTCAAAAGGGCAAAAACAGATGACATGTAACGTCCAAGTTCCTTTCAAAGTAAGGCTGAATTATTAAATGTTAAAGTCACCTCTAAAATGTGATTTAGGCTGTTAAATCAGGAAATGGCTTTTGAAAAATTTAACTGCCGTTAATAGAAGGATTGGGCTCCATGTGAAAGAGGTGATTTTTTGACACCATTTTATGAGTTTCAATGCTTATTTGACATAAGAAGTCTTGGTCACGCAACAATAATTTTCAGGGAATTATTAATAGTTTTTGAATCTTCTTCTGGCAAAATTCAGCCTTGTGACCTTCTCCCAAAGAGTGAGTGAAATCTCGCAGAATTTAAGAACTCCCCTACTTTTACTGAGTGTAAAAATCTTATGCTGTGAAATACAGGATTAAGCATTTGGGGTCTGCATTATTGTTTTAACTGTGTGGGATTTTTTAAGGTTTCCATTTTGATTCAGAGGGAAGTTTGACAGAATAAAAGTTAAATTTCTCTTCTAGCTAACTTAAATTTTTTTATTTACTGTTGCTTTTTAGAACCTGAAATACAGTTTTTGGTAGAAAATATTGACTTCTCCATCTGATCTAAAATATTTTTGTTCCAAGAAGCACAGTATCAATGTCAAAATCCCTTCCTCTTGTGATTAGACTGCAGCAAAGAACCTCATTCCCACTGTAAAAAGCAGTATAGGCAGTCACATTAAAATATGGTCTCTGTTTCAACTACCTTAAGCAACTTTTAAGCCAAGTTCAAACTGCTTCTTTTGCTTATTGCCTTTGACCTCTGATGATTATGATAGCAAAAAATATTTACAATGCAGAAATTTTTTGGTTTTTGGTTTTTGCTTTTTTTTTTTTTTATAAAAGACTGTAAAATGTATGCCTTGGATGATGGTATTTCTGAAGCAAGCTAGCTCACTGTAAAACAAAAATAATTGTTGTTGAAGCCAGAGTTCAGATCTGCCCTGATTTCCCTGGGTACAAAATACATGTTTTTACAAAGTATCACAAGTGTTTCCATCTTTCATGTGACATATATTGAGCCATAGATGCAAGAATAGTTGTAGAATTCATTCAGCTTCTGCTGCATGTTTTTGATATTCCATTTATAAGCCCAAAAATGACAAATGTACCAACAGAAGGATATAAATAATGCCTTTGTACAAGTTTGTAGAAGACATTATGCCTGCCGGCTTTCCACAAAACACTTTCCACAAAACACTTTTACGTTTTAGTCAGCAGCAGAACTCCAGTTTGTAAAATATAAAGGAGATTCTATCACCTCTATTGCCAGTGACACTACTAAATACTTCCATCAGCTACTGCTAACGCATTGAAAGTCACTTAAATTACATATCAAGGACGGCGTTCCCCAGTACCACCTAGCACAAAATGACATCACTTAGTTTGGCTTTTAAAGCTGCACATATTGCAGGACCCAGACACCCAGAATTTACTGTGACAGGGAATTAGACGAGGTGCAATCTGACACCATGCAATTACCAACTTGTGATACAGCACTCTGGCTTCAGAGGCCACACAATCTGCAGCAAGGGAACTATCTGCAGATTTGAGCCTAAAGCTGATCATTTGAATACTAAAGGCATTTCAAAAAAAGACCAAAATAATCTTTCATTGTATTGTTTTTTGCAATATTGGACATCATTCATCTATTTGTAAATGTATTCATCAGTGGTGCTGTCATTGAAAGTGACAGAATTCTCAGCTGAATTCTCTTTTGACAACAATTTCATAGTAAAATTTTGCTTTATTCCCCTGGCAGCAGAACTGATTTACAATGGCAGCTACAGTTAAAAGTTTGTAAGTGTAAACATACAATCATTTAGAGGAAAGGAAACTCTGGGGACTTTCCTTTAGTTTTTTAAAGGCAGTTACTGTGGAAAAGCCAGACATCTGAAGCATCTGTAGTAACAAACAGTCCAAAGGTGGTTGAACCGGTGTGGAACAATGGAGACACCAAGTCTGTGCATCAGTAGAAAAGGTTAACGTATCCTCTGATCAGGCTTCCTACAAGTCAGGGTTGTGCTGAATAAACACTGATGGCTAAATTTTGTGTAAAATAATTTTTTTATAATTAATTCACCTGGGTAGGTATTTGGATCACTCTTGTGTCTGCTTGGTTTAGCTATGATCTTCAATGGCATTATTCCAGTTGGAGGGATTTTTTTTTTTAGTTATGGTGATGGTAATAAGGGGGCCAGAAGAAATGAAAAACATTTAATCATTAATAGAATTCCGGTTTTCAGCACAATCAGGTAACTTTAATTACCTTTTCTTGTCTTGTTTACAACAGGGATATCATAGCACAGAAAAAAAACCAAGCCTTAACTTGCTGAGGACTGCTGAAGGCTGAAATTTTGAAGGTTGGAATTTTTTTCTTTTATAAAATCACAGCCTTGAACCCCTGCCTGTTCACCTGCTAAGGAAGGACTCCACTTTTCTGGAAATGAAAAGTAGGACACTGATGGTCTTGATTCTCTCTGAATTCTGTGAAGGAAAATCTTAAAAATATGATAGCAGGCCTCTTTTTCCTTCATTTTCCTTAATATTAATTAAATAATTATCTCAGCTTCTGGCCCATATAATAGCATCACCTGCTATGTTTAATCACTGTGGCTGCAATGTTCTTCGAGAACACCTGAAATCTGCACAGCCGTTAGAGAATCTGAGTACACTGAAGAAATTATAACTGCACATTTGAACTTGTTGCAGCTGTACATAAAACGTTTCAAGCTCTAGCACAGACAAAAGCCGTACTCAGAAAGATTCACTTAGTGTGAATCAGACTTGATGGGAGCAAGTCTTCCCCAAATGCCTTTAGCTATCAACTCTATCACATAATCCATCTTTAGAACTAATGAAAAACTAAAGTTAACAGGATAGACAACATTTTTCATCTGACAACATCATAGTCTGCATTTGAAGGATTGTGCAATATTGGCTGTTATCAACACCACAGTAAGCAATGGGTGAAAGAATATCAAGTCAGTAGAAATACTTATGATGCGCAAAATTCTAGCATTAACATGTTCTTTTGAGGTGTCAGAAATTTCACAAGCTTCAAAAGAGCGCTTGCACACGCACACACACACAAACCAACCAAAAAGCTTTTAAACAACTGAGTCTGCTCATTTGAACAATTGCTCAAAGGTGAGTAAAGGATCTTGTCATTGCCCTTAGGGACTAGCTTTCATGAAAAACCTCCTGAGTATTTCAATAACATTAACATGTACAGAGTATTAAAGGCCTTGAATATGAGCTTACTTCAATTGCCAGAGGTTTTTAGACTTACACGTGCTGCATAGCTAGACATTCCCTTCTCCTTCTTGCCTCTTCTTATCTTTACTTCCTTTTCCTGCCATATGCCACTAATGTAACCAGAGGCCATTAGGGCAACTCACTCCCAGGCTCAGATACTGGAAAGTATAGTAAATGATCAAAGCTCAGGTCAGTGGGAGCACCTGGTTGGCTTTGATCACCCTCATTAGTTATGACAAGCAGGAATCCCTCTTGTCCTCTCAGAAAAGTGCTCACGCTGGGGGTGTATTTATTTTGATCTCACACTGAGAATAAAAGTAGGCTCGTGATTAAAACCTGGAGCATTCTAGTGGAAAGAAAAGTTACCTAAAAATGATGGGGATGGATTGCATGTACCTCAAAAATGAAAAATGTGGTATGATGTTTTTAGTCCAAAATGTCCTTTTCAAAAAAAACTTGTTCCAGAACAAATATGTCTAGTTGTCTGCAAGAAGGATAAAATGCAAGAGTTTTAAACAGAAAGAAAATAAATAGCTCACATTCTGTTTTTCATTCTTGTTGTCCTGTAAACTAATAGTTCTTTTTGTGGTTAGAAACATCTTCTCCCATTCCTTTAGATTTCCTTTTAATAAGTGTAAAATAAAGTTATAATCCATTACAGAAGGATTTTTCAAAAGGCAAATTTCTCCTGAATTTTGATTTGTGATATGATGACTCATTCCCTGCAGAGTGAGTATTTAATTTTCTTCCAAACACCTTTGGAATTCTCATTGTTCTGTGCATTTTCCATGTGAGTTTCTACATCAGTTTATATCCCAAACTTTTTTGCTTTAATATAGTCTTGTAGCAATTATTTTCACTGGTTAATTGTTACTGCATGAGGAAAGCAGAATCATTGAGCAGCTTTACTTCTGTCTTTTAATTTTAATTTACCCTTTCTTGTTCTAAAAATGTTCCTCATCAAAAAATGAGGAAGAAGTTTCCTAGTTTTTGACATTTCACAAACTCATTTGTATTTTCTTTCTCTGATTGTAATTTATTTTCCTCTCTCTAATGCTTTATGTTCTAAATTCAATTGTATGCAATCACATGAAAATAGCAAACAGTGTGGAAATCAGGAATAGTAAAAAATAAAAGGAAAAACCACAACAAGCCTAGGTGGTAAATTACCCATGAACAATAAAAAAAAATGGACTGTTCTGGTCTAGTGATTTTCTATCAGTGGCTGATATTGTGTGGAATACTTACATGATTTAGGGAACCCTCTAAATAGATGTTCTGAATAAGCTTTTACAAGAATCTTCCTCTCCATTACTCTCTTCCTCCTCCCTTCTGTCTCTGCCTTTACACACGCTCATGCACGCATACAAATGAACAAACATGCAGATATATATACATGTAATTACACAGAAAAGCTAACCTCCAGACTTAAACAATTCCAAAGGAGCTACTCTTGGCAGCATATTGTCTTTGTATTCCAAAATACAGTGTTTCAGATGGGGGCTGTTCACCAATGTGTTCGTTTCATAAGAGCTCATCACACCATGAACAATGATTCACTGCACTTCCTGTCGACAGCAGTCTTACATGCCCACACAACTTTTGGTCAGCTCTGAAAGTCAGTTTTAGGTTTAGACTCCAAAGTGTTCTCTGGTTACCTCCACATTGTATTACATAAAATCATCTTTGTGTGAATTAGCAGCAGCAGGCGAGTCAAAAATTCTGCTCAACCTGCTTTCACTCAGAGCATTTTATCTTTGGAGTTCAGTTCTGCTAAACTTGTATTGAAAAATCTGGTGTTTCCTCTCCATAGTCTATTTCCATACAGTACTTGAAAAGGAATTTTTGGGTGTCTTCCAGTGACAACCAGTTATACTTTTCTCCTTGTCTGTCTCATGGTATGTTATGATCTACTCCCTTCTTTCTAATTCATTTCTCTCAAGTCCCTCAAGAAATATGTTGTCCAATTTGGGAAACTCAGCAGTTCTGAGTTGAAAGTTACTTACTACTATCCCTCGACCTCTTAAAAAAACAAAAAAAAAAGGTGGAGAAGCATTTGTGCTAGAAAAAAAAATAATCTGAAAACTCTTCCTTTTCTACCCAGAAGTTCCTTACATATGAAATTCATGAGATTACAGATATTCTCTCAAAGTGAATAGTATGTTTTAATAAATACATAAAATTTCAATATCTTTTGGATTTGTAAGAGATTATTTGAATTATGCTATCTGTTTCTGATTTAGCTGTTCCTGCATTGAATCATAACAAAAAATACCAGGAACTAAATACATTAAGAACATCTAAAACAATTTAGAGGGATTAGTGACCTCTATAAATTATCTTAAACAGTAAGAGGGCTAGACATACTTACCTCTAAATAAATTTCAGCTTTGTCTTACATATTTAATATCAGTTTAATCTAGAATATACAAACTCCTTTGCTTCCTCAGAGCTTGCTTTCCTGTCATATTTCTTGGAAGTTCTTTGATAGTTCTTTTTTGTGTTGTGGTGCCACCAAATGTAACATAGATACTGTACAGACACACATGTTCACCCTGGTGAACAGAGACTAAATGGAAAAGACACATTAAATATTAATGGTGAAATAAATGTGACTTGCTCACAGCTGCCCCACAATGTGGAGGTAGAGCTGAAATCAGAATCTCTAAATAATTGCACTGAGCGCTAAATCCCACCGCTCACCTGAGAGAGCTGCATTGTGGGTATTGCTAAGGTTGCTCATGTGTTTGGAACACTGTAGGTGGTCTGAATTTGTTAACAGAATTTTCCCAATGCTTGTCTAGATTTTTAATAAGCATGTGGAGCATAAACTAGTGCTCCTTATTCTCATAAATTACTATGTATTTCCCAAACTACTCTGGAAGAGAACTGGAGATAAAATGTCTGTTTTTCACAAACTGATCTGCTGCCACTTTAAGCTGCATTGCACTTTTTTCATTCTGTGTTGGTTGAGATCTCATTTAGTTACAACAACATGATCCTAATGCAGCAGACATATGGATGTTTAGGGCAGCAGGTTATTGACAAATTCTCTACACTGATGATTTATTATGTACATCATTGGACAACACTTGTTCTGTCTATGAAGCCTGTTTTCTCAACTCTGCTCATCTGGGAGAGACATGCTGTGCACAAGTGGATACATGGTTTGATTTACCCAATTGAGCCTTCTGTGGATCCACGTATTTCATTGTGATTTATGTCTGGTTTAACTCCTTCAGTCTGTTCTGTGACCTGCAGGTATGCCATTCCAAATTGAATCACACTTAAATATGTAAGTGGTGCTCAAGGTGCAGGGGAATACTAGTGAGAGCTATTCCTTAAACAGTGTGCTTGTTGAGAGATTGAAAACATCACCTGAAAACCATGCATTGAATCCTATCAGTGGCATTTTTAATGCAGATGAATATTGTTGATTTCAAAAAGGCCCAATATGAAAATGTACATCAAGTGGCTCTCCTGAATTTGTCCTGCTGATGCCACTAAAGTAAATTCAATTGAATTCAGTAGGGTCACGTCCCATATTCTTAGAAAAGTAAAGATTTACTAAGTTTGCAAAAGCTGTATATTGTTGGCATTATGAAAAATGTTTTTCAAAAAGACTGGTATTTACAACCAACCCCCACATTTCAGGTTTATCAGAGGGTGTGTGTCTTGGATACCAAGAAAACAAAACACACTTTCTGTCATTTTCTGGAAGGAATCAGTAAATATCATGCCAGCAGCTAAAGCAGATATAATATAAAGGTGCTTTAGCTAAGTTAAATGCTATATTCATTTCTTAGATCACCTTTGTTTTTGGAACTAGCAAATTTTTCTTTTCTTTCTTTCGCAGCTGTTGGAAGCAGTGAAAAAGTAAGGTGCTTGAGTGACATGAGATCAAATGTGGAAAGTCCTCAGGGACTTTCTTGTGTGAATTCTTCTGAATCATATGCTGGCATGTACAAGAGGTATCTCACTGCATAAGATGGAATGAAGTTACCCTTACGGAAAGCATAATTTAACATATTGAATGTACAATCCTGACAGCTGCCATTATGAATAATTAAATAATATAATTACAGATCTCTCAGGCTGCATTACACAATACTGCTTACTGTGCATCACTGTGCAACCTTCTAGGTAAGTCCACAACATAGATTTGGCTGGATTTCTTATAAATGGTCCTGCACAATCTGACCTCCACATGATTCTTCATGTGTGAAGCATAGCTTTTTTTTTTTTTTTTTCATCCTGCACATTTGCAGATCTGAAGATAAAAACTTTAGTTTTGGCTAGAACCTACTTACTTACTTTGAAACTGGGACCTTTCACTAATGCATTACAATCTTCCAGCCTTCCTCAGGATTCCTCCTGGGACACATCCTGGGATGACTCCTGCAAGCAACACAGTGAAAATAAGAGGATGTTGATGTATCTCACTGTGGAGAGTAAAAGAAAGTTGTTCCAGAAATATTTGTGTAAGTGCAGAAAATAATGAGTTCACATATAATTCATATATGGAAATCAGAAGCATGATTAAAATCTAAAAGTTCAGGATTACTTTATTCTGATTACAATCCTGGTAATTCCAAGAATACAGGACTATTTTTAAAGTAATTTTACAGGCATCTTTAATTGCAAAGTTATTACTTTCAGATTTTTGTGGATTTTAAAATTTTATTACTGTGTTTTCTGTTCTATGACTATTAATTTGTGAAATTAATACAAGTGGCTAATCAAAACAAAAAATATTCAGTTCAAAATGTTTTAGCTCCAAAAATTTCTGTATTTTAAAAACTTTCAGCAATTTCCTTTCTTGTTTATGCAATAGCAGAACTTGTGAAAAATATACTTTTTACTGGTGATTCAAAGTTCTCACCTTGCACCTGAAATAATAGTCTAGTCAGATGAACAAAGGAGAATTGAATTAAGTTAAAAATTCAGTCATCGATATTCAATCTGTCATATACCTCAGACACCCTTTTATGGTGGGATTTATGCTATATAACTGTGGAAAGTAGGATATTCACAACTATCATCAATTCCACATATCTAAACTAGTATTTACAATGGGATTCACTATGCTCTAAAACTGGCCAAGTGAATTAAATGTTAGTGGATTCTTTTTTTCCCTACTCTGGCACTATGCAGAGCCCATAACTTGGTCTAGTTGATTGACTTTTAGATTGCTCAAAATAAATGAAAAGTTCCCAGCCCTAAAAAAGCCATCTCTGGGACTTTGCAAGGTCTGATTACAGGACCAAGACCTAGAGATTATCATGCCAATGTCTTTCTGCTATTTTTGTGACAACTATTGTATGAAAGTTATGAAGTGACAGCTATAGAGGTCATGCTGTCAGAATCTTAAAATGTGCAAGCTGAAGGCCCCATTTGTCGTTCCTTCTAGCTGTCATTTTAGGACCAGCTCACTTTACAGTGCATTTCTCTTTTATGAGAAGGTGTCAGCTGCAAAAGGTGGTCTTAGATAGATAGCAGTGCTTCAGAGAGCGTTGGATGCATGCATACGCATGAAAATTCGTATAGAGTTATACAGGAATGTTTAAATACAAAATGAATATACGGATGGAAGAAATGAGATAGAAAATAGTATAAAGACCTACATTTTCACCTGTATTTAAATATATAATTTTCCATAATAAGCTTATGAAACTATGACTCAGTAAATTAAGTTGAATTAAACCCTTGATTTCCACAAAGGCAGAGGACAAGAAACACATCATGGCTAAATACTGAAAGACTTATGGATGTTGTTCCCTCACAATTAAATTTATGGTGAATATCTTGCTCAAATCTACTATGTCTTCCACATGTTCAAATAATCAAATATTTTGCAAAATCATTTTCCCATTTTTAAATTTATTATATCTGCACAACTCCAAAATAAAGAAGGTTTCATCATGTATTAGAAGCCTGAATTCAAACTGAAATGTATTTTTAAAACCACACCAATAAAAACTATCTTAATTGGCTTTTTTTTTGGGGGGGAGGGGGGTGGGAATAAGCTCTCTGTTTTTCACTAATTCTCACACAATTTTGCAGTAAATTAATTTTTATCTAAATTCAAATTCTTTAGAACAGTTTTATAAAAAACAAAGTCAGGTTTTGGGATTTTTAAGCATTCTTCTTATTTCTGATATTTCATTCTTCTAGATTTCACCTGAATACTGAGATGACTGAAAAGCCGACCCTGTGAAAGTTGATCACTGCTTTCTGGTTGATTCTGTATTAATAGGATGTTCTGCTTCCTAAGAAAATATTTATAAAGACACAGTGATTTGCATGCATTGATGTATCATATTTTTTTTAAGAGGCATGGCTAATGTGTATAATTTTTGCATTTAATGACATAAAATTTTGAAAAGGACTAATTATATCCTGCATTATCTCTTGATGACAGAGTATCAACAGTCTATTTTAAGTGACAAGCAATTTGTAGAAGGAGCTTTGCCACTTTTAAATGTCAGTTAAAAATAAAATCAATCTTTTTTAGATTATAGATTTCAGGAAGGCATGAAGGATTGGTGCTAAAAACACTGAAAGACTAAGCTATTCATTTGAAGCTATGCAAAAAGTGAATTTGAAAATGTTCAGGTACAATGAGATGTATTAAAACCTCAATAAATGTTGCCTAAAGTGTCACTGCAGCACACCCCTTTTGAGGCACTGGACAAAAGCAGACCCTGCTGATACATGGAGTATTCAATATTGAATTTTTAATGATGCTTACTGTATTACTCTGTTCTGATTATCCACTCAGCATCTGTAGTATTGGTAAAGACCTTGATATATCAGCACATTCTTGTTTTTTAACTCAACACTTTTTACATTAGAAATTTTCTGGCACAGAATAATTCATCTTACATTAGATCAGCTATTTTCACTTATCAACCAGATCAATAGACAACCTTTCCAACAGCAAATACATGTTTCATAACTCTTAGTGTTGGTCTATTTCTCTCAGACTGAATATTACTTTGGAAATAGTGTGGGTTTATTCACAATAAAAAACACAAGCACTCTATGCTTGGGATTTAGATATCTTTCAGAGTTTAAGATGGCTGCAGATGCTGGTATTTAGGCAGCTGAATCACTCCCTTGAGTGATTAATTCTAAATCTTTCTAATATTTGGTAGAGTATCTTTCTTTATTTACCTATGTGTAGAATTAATGTAAGTAAGTATGTGATCCATACTATTTCTTAAACAGCATAAAACTGAGAGAGAAACATCCATTTTTGTAATAGAGGCACCTGTGCACTTGAGGGGTTAATAATGATTTAGAATACAAATTTTCATCACATCCTTCACAGTTATGCTGATTTCATTTGCCTTTGTGGTATGCACAAGTGTCTTGTTGGCATGCAGAAAGTGCACATCAGGGCACACAAAATTCAAAAATCATTGCAAACCAAACATCCTTCTTGCCACTTTTTTAAATATGTCTTTAAAAGAAACAATGTTTAATGAATAAGGAGGTGCAAACAATTTTTTTAAGTCTCCAGACAGCCAGAAAGCCTGGTCTCAATCCTCAATGATCACACCTAATAACAATGTGAATCTGAGGACCTTAAACACTGGATTTGCTTCATCCTGTGTCATTACAGCTCCAGAGCTTTCTCATATTTCATTGTCATAAAGAACTCCTTTAGAAATCATAAACATACTAATTTGAGTTATGGGCCTGATTTGAATATCGTTCTCTCCATTTTGCAGACCTTCTTCATGGGTAGCACCATTCAGCAAACCTGTGTTAGAGATATCTCTAATCCAGTTACAGACCTACACTGTAAAGGATCTAATTCAGGCCTTTGCCTTTTCTTATCATCATTATTATCTTGACTGGGTTTTCCTAGCACATACATATTCTCCCATTCCAAATCAAAGCCTTGATATTTTAGCATTTTTTTTAAAACATTATCCATTCCCAAGATTCCACCAATATATTCCTATACTCATAATACAAACACAAAGTTTCTAAAATTTTAGTTTTGCCTCTTCTTCCTTCCTTCCAACTCCTATCATACCACTGATAATCTCTCCATGTTCGTAGTCATGATCACTGTACTTTTGAGGAGTTATGGCCACATGTTTTTTGTTTCAGACCTTGATATGATTTGCTTTCTTGGCTGTGAGTGCACATTGTTGTCTTAAGTCCTCACAAGAGGAAAATCTGAGAAAATAAGGCACCCTTATAGCAAAGACAACAACATTCTAGATTGCATTAAGAAAAGCATTGCCAGGAGTTCAGCAGGATGATCTTTCCCCTCTACTCACCCCTTGTGAGACTTATTAGAAGAACAGAATCCTGATCTAAACTTTTGAGTACAGGAGAGACAGAAATGCAGTGGAAAGAATCCAGCAAAGGACCACAAAAAGGATAAAGGGATTAAAGGATCTTTTGTGGAGGAAAGGCAATGAAAGTGGGAATAATTCAGCATGGAAAAGATGTCTTAGGAGGATCTGTTCAATACCTATAAACTGATAAAGGCAAATGATTGTGCCCATTGATAGGACAAGTGGTAATGTATAGAAATTAAGGACCAGGAAATTCCATCTATACATAACAAAAAATCTTTTCTACTATGAGTGTAATCAAACATGGGAAAAAAAGTTTTCTAAATAGAATACAGAGTTAACCAGTGTAGGTGACCCTGCTTGAACAGGAGGCATAGTCTAGATGACCTCAAGAGGTGCCTTCCCCTCTTAAGAATTCTGAGAAGTGGGGCTTTATAACTTTTCTTTAAAAAAATTCTGATACAGCTCAAACATGCCACAATCCAGGACTGTTTTGTAATCTGAAGGTCATGGATTGCCATGTTTTGATCTTTATAAATTTATTTTGGCCATTCCCTTTAAACTAATGTCAAATATTACAGGATTTCTAAAAATTATTTCCAAACTAGAATTTTATAAGAGGTCCATAACAAATGATAAACATAGAAATTCAGGTCTTATTTAAAAGACCAAATACAAAAATAATTCTTAATATTGAAATAAATCCAATTTGGATATAGCAAAACCCTGCCATGAAAATTTATTTTTTAACCCTCTCAGTGTCAAAATTCAATTTTGTTTTCAGCAGATAGACTTTTAAGTGGGCTTTCCTGAGTTGTCTTTCTGTCTTTGATATAAAATATAGAATTATTTTCTGGATTGAAGGAAAGAAAAGTAAGTAGTATTTTAAAAGTTTATCTCATGGTGCATTAATTTTCTAAAATTGGAAAGATTGAAAGGTTTGTAGAACCCCTAAATTGTATAGTTATGGAATTTATTTTTAATAAGATTTTCAGCATTCAGCTTATTTCTGTATTGCTCAAATTAATTTTTCCTCATTTTTCTATCCTAGGAAAAAAACCCACCTAGAAATAGAAAACAAAATCCTGGTTCTTCTGAGATGAGAAACAAAGCAGCCTAAGAAGATAAGATTCCACCCAGAAAGTTATTGCTTCCAATCTGATTAGCTCTTCAGACAGTCCACGAATTGCACTTAGAAGTGGAAAATATTTAGGTCACTTTGACTTTGGGCATATATTCACTGAAATTCAGGAAGTTACAAAGAATATGCTTGGTATGCTCTTTGAGATAGGAGGGAAAATATTACTAAGGAGGTTTTAGCAGACTTGCATATTTATATAATTTCTGTAACATTTTAAAATAAAGAAAAGTTTCTTTCTAAGGTCAGTAAGAGGTTAGGTCACATAAGCTGGAAGTATACTGCACTGAAGGTATGCAATTGGTGGTGGGGATGGTGGGGTGTTAGCTGATTCTGTTTTCCTTATGGATGAAGATTCTTGCCTTTTAAGAAACCTCACAAATTTACATAAAAGTATTCCTGTCATAACTTTTTAGGTTTGAAATGTGAACTGCTTGTATGTGTATGCACATATCTATGTGCACACCTGGTTATTTGGCTCTGGTTTAGCATATGGAGAGTTCAATTTGAAATTCAGTTTACATTCTTACATCAGTCTTTACTATTTCTACATGGTGCTGTGTGCTCGCTCAAAAAACTCACTGAAAAAGGCTTAATTTCCTAATTTTCACACTTAATATAGAAATCCCTTCTTTAAGATCTCTAAAAATTGTGTAGTATGGGTAGGTAGAACAGTGATTATCACAATCCACCTTTTGGGAATTTTCATTAAAGACATTTTTTAATGAGTATTTTTTTATATCGTTCATAACTAAATAAACTAGGCATTAGTTTTCTCATCTCTCCAAAGAGCATCAATTATAGTAACTTTTTTGAGTTATGCATTCTGAAATAAATATATTGATTTTGCCTTCATAATAATGATAAGATGAAGATTTTTCTTCCATTATCCAGGAATATAACTTACATGGACCATTTTCAAAGGCAATGTAGAGATGTCCTTTCACAATTTCTGATTTTTTTTCTTAAGCTGATAAATCTTAGCAACTGGGAATTTTAATGTGATTTAAAAAAATAAACAACTTTGTCATTTTAGACATTTAAAGATAAGAGCAAAAAAGCAGCATTTTTATCCAAACACTTAAAATTATAAAAAGACAAAGGGTCTTGTCTTACATTCTAAGACATACAAAGAGTAGAAATTATAGGCATAGCGTGATGCATAAAAATTCTTGATTTTTTTTCTATTCCTATTGTTGTTTTTCTGTCTCATAACATTTCTGTATGTGGTGAGTTCACAGCAAGGGTAAGGATTGTTAATACTCACAGAAAATGTTTGAGGGCATGAAATTTATTTCTATCACTGTTTGTAAAGTCAGCACAGCTCTATAACTGTTCCAACTGAAGGCAATTAGAAGGACCCTAAGAAACATAAAAACTTGAGAGGATGAACACTCTACCATGCTTTTAAGAAAACTGCTCTGAAGATTTATTACACTTATAACCTTTATTGTGAGCAGTTGTCACTTTATTTGCAGTTTAAATAAGTTTGTTTTGTCTTCCAGGATTAGGATTTGTCTCTGCCTCCTACACATTTACTTTTATGAAATGTCTTCTCAGTATTTCCTTACTGATCACAAGGTAGCTTTAAAATTTTGTCTTTTATAAAAGCACTATAAATTAAAGTGAAAATTAAAAAAAAACACAAAAAAATTTAATTTCAGTAACATTTTCCCAAACCTAAATCCTGAAAAAATGTAATAAAATATTTAAATTACCAAAGCATTTTAAAAACCTTAATAGTGATTCACTGAGTATCCATTATGCATAGTACACACTGATTTTGCACTGTCACATTTATTTAAGGAAAATGTCCACACAATTTTAGCATGTAATGCTTATGCCTTCTGCATGTCACACCCCCCTCAAACTATTAAAAAATGTAATATGAAGTGCTTTAATTCTCCTCTCCCAAGAAATCATAATGTCATGCAATTGGAATGTAATTGGCCTAAGGTGAGACTCTTGAAAGCGGATCTGAATTATGTCATCATGACTCCAGAGGCAGAGAACACTTGGCAAAACAGTGGCTGGAAGATATTTTAGGATTTAATAAGAGAGAGGAGGTTTACAGGTGATGTACCATATTATATCCCAAAGCAGGAGGCGCTATTGCAGACATCGAATATGAAAATTACTATCTCAGAGGAGGCAGGAAGGTGTTTGCATAGAAAAAGAGATGAACAGCTCTAAAAATACCAGATGCATTTCTTGTGTTGAAAAACAGCTGAGGCAAAGTATACATGAAGCATGGATACAATGTTTCACAAACGTTACAAAAAAAGGGCAGATCAGAACACTTTGTAAAGGAACGTGACTTCTTAACTGCATTTTATTTTGGAGTTTTGTTTGCAAGTAAAGCAATGTTGACCTCAAAGTTAGCAGGTCACAGCTAATACTGTTGAAACATTTTTTACCATATTTGAAGTGAATAGGGTAAAGGTTCTACAGGCATTCACAAGAGTTCAAAAAGTTTTAAATGCTTTTTTGGCATTTTGTAAAGAAAAAGATCAAGAAGCCATACTTAATTTACTCTGTGTCTTTAGCTGAGAACTAGGGTAAAGGGGAAAAGTGTGGATTGTTCTTCTCTATTTTTAAAGCATAAAAAAGATTTAAAGTGGAATGTCTCATTAGCTCTAAAATATATTATGCAGGGCCTTCAACAGATTTAGAGCCTAAACTGTTGGTAACGTTATGCAACCATTTTATCATCAAAAAAAATCGTTCCTGTTTATAGGTAGCTTGTTTTAAAACCTTGGATGTGTGAATAGAGATGTGAAAATATCACCATAAAGAAGGGCTTCTGTGTTTGTTATGTAAAAAAGAGCACCCTGCAAATTGGGGTGGGGGAAATAAGCAAGCATGAAAAATCCAGTCCTAGCTTTTCTAGAATTATTATCTAATTGGGGTAAAAATGAAAAATATTTTTAATTTTGCACTGTGAGTCTCAAAACAAAATAGACTAGCTCCAAGTTAACCCTTCTGTATTCCTTCTTATTTATCTATACTGTAGTTCTGTTAAAAAGGTTTGCCAAGGAAAAGGAGATTTTACAAGCTAAGCAGATGAGGCACTTTGACATTTAAGCTATTAAAATGATAAAGAATATTTCTATGCATTATCAAAATCTGTTGACTCTGTAAATAGCCAAAAACTTGAAGAGAATGTGTTTTCTACTGTGGGTTCTGGTATATTGGATTGCACTTAGTTTGAAAAATCACAGGAAATAAGAGTTTAAACTTCCTATTTCAAAACTTGAGGGAATGGAAATGAGGGAGATTGAAAGGTTCCCCCCCACCCCCGATTCTTTATTAACTTCTCTGGGGTAATTGTATAGAACAGCTGTTATTTCCCCAATAATGCTGCAAGCACCACAAGTTTCTGACAGGAACCCCAGACTTAAGACCAGACCATATTTCCTTCCTCATTTCTCCTGCTTCTTTTATCCTTTTTCCTTTCACATATTAAGAAAACAGACACCTTTACTTTCAGTGTTGCTTAGCATTTAATTTCTTTCTGTTTCCCATATTAAATCCCTTCTCTCCCATTTCTTTATTTACATGAACAGTGGAGAGTGAATTTATTAATATTAAAATTCCTTTTTTATCTTCGATTCCTCCCCTCAGTCCCATTTTCTGTATTGATTGCTGAGGAAACAGAACTTTAAAAAAACCCTGTTTCAGTTAATTTTTATCAGACAAAAAATATATCATGAAACTAGGGAAACAATAAAATGATAAAGACAAGACTCACTTCTCATTTCCAGTAGATGTTGTTTAAACTGCAGAAACCTCTAGAGTTAGTAAACATGCCTCACAGTTTGTCAGACATTTGTATCAGCAACATCCTTTTCCAGTGTGCTATAACTACAATGTACCTACTTTGTTTAAGTAAAAAGCTTAATAAATATCTATTAAACACAAAATTCTTGAAAGAGAGGAAGATAGATTTATTTTGTTATCATCTAGTACATTAAATTATCTCATTCTGTGCTCGTGTTATTCCATAAGGTTTCAGTATCAACCTCATTCATGAGCTTTTCTTCAGCCAAAGTCTCTTTTTTCAGCCATGAACCTGCATATTACAAAAAGAGACAGAAAATTGAAGTCAGAATTTGAAATTGAAAAGAAGTTTTAAAAATGTGTAAAGACTAATACCACATGACAGATGAAGTAGTAACTCTAAACATGATGCCATTGTCAAGAGACAATGCTGCTTTGGAACTTAAAAACCTTATTTGAAATAAAGGGAAAAGGTGTGACTTGAGAAAATTTTATTTTGTTCCTGGACTTACACTGCTTTATCCTCATAATCAGGAATGCAACTAAAGGCAACAAATACCATTTGAGATCAATGTAACAATGTGTGCAACATTTGGACAGAAAGCAGGAGCACCTGTATTGTGTTCAGTCTTCTCACTCCCAAACCATCACAGATGTTAGGAGAGGAGTAACAGATTCGTTTTGTGCAAAAATATCTCCTGGAAATTCATTAAGGTCTATAAAGCCCTGGAAGGAAATGTAGTCTGTCTCAACAGATAAAAGAAATTGGTTACCATCCTTTGGCCCTAAGGGCAAGGGTCAGAACCTGGCATGTATCCTCACAGTCCACTCTCAAACAACTCTGAGGTCTCTTCCAGGTTTCTCATCTGAATATCCTATGCACTGTGATAAGAGGAGGCATGGGTCAGCATAACTTTCCAAGAGTCTTTTTAATTACCTAAGTTCAATAAGTGATTGACATTTGTAATCATTAAATAAATTCTTTAGAGGTGTATTAGCTGGGTAGTTATTAGTTTTCATATTTTGAACCAAATAAATTAATTCACAGACAGGACATTTTGGTTAGAGTTAGCTGCAATCCCTCTAAAAATAACAGGAATTCATTAAAGTACATGATTAGCATCTTCTGTTGCCGTGAGTATGTGCATATTATCTTATACAGGCTCCATTTCAGTTGTGTAGTAACACATCAAATCATTATCTAAAAATCAGTCTTGAAGTATGCGGCAAATTTGCACCACAGAAAATGAGACTTTTTTTTTTTTCACAAGTTCATCTTTGCAAAATGGTTGTTTGTTTTGCTAGGATATAAACCCATGGGAAGAAAGTTGAAAAAAGAATACTACAAATACTTTCTGTAACTTAATCTCTCAGGATTAGGTGTTCATAGAGCAGGATTTGAAGATTTGTTCTTGGCTAAGCTCACTACATTCTCATCTAAATCAATTCTGTTGCCATCATTAATTTCAAGGGAAACCAAGAGAGACTAATCTCAAGGAATTTCAAAACTCCAAGTCCTGAAGTTGGTATTTGATTTTCATTTAAGTTCCTACCCGCCTGACTTTTACTACCTTGATAAATATCCTGGCATGCTCCTACTTTTGGAGGCAGGAAAAGTTTTTTCATTTGGCTTTTGCCATAGACCTTAAATTTAACACCTCATGGCATGTTGAAGGCAGTTTAATCAACATCTGGACAATCTCAGGGTATAAAAGAATGAGTTGCATTTGAAACCTTTATTTATTTTTTTTTTTTAACTCTCTACAGGGTATGACTATTGAAGCAATGGATCATGAAACTGAGGTATCTTGACCAAATCAAATTTTATTTGCAAATATTCAGCAAGACAGTAAACTACATCCTCCTATACCACTCATAAAAATCTGCTTTGATACCTAGGTGCAAACCTTGAACTACTTGCTGAAAAAAGCCCTACCCTACAGCTACACAAAATAAATGAATTTTTCTTTAGTCCTCAGCTCCTGTGGGAGTTTTTTTTTTGTTTGAAATCTCTTGTTGTAAGTCTCCTTCACATGCCAAGGCGCAGTGTCATCTCTGTGCTGCAACCTGCTTCCCTAATCTCCTCAGCAACAGCCTCCTGACATTTTTAGGACACGCAGTCTTCTCTTCACTGGCCACATACAACAGCCAGTGAAAGCTCTCCACGAGGGAACAAACCTTTCTTCTAAACTCATGTAGTAATTTCCTCTAACATTTCAAGAACTCCTTTGATCCTGTGACATACAATTGTTTGCCTTTCCCACACAGTGGTTTCTTACCTGCTGGAGCTCATCCAATGTGCCGTGACTCTCCCAGATGTAGGTGTAAATCTTTCACACTGTTAACATTCACTCCTGCAGCAACACTTTTCTACCTCAGTATTCCTTTAAATGCCAGTTAAGATGCCATCATTCTGATTTCAAATGTTAAAGTAGAAAAAATGTATCAGACTCTCTCTTTTTAGTCAGATAAATGTAAATCTGTTATTTCATATAACATGATTTTATCAATAATCCAAATCAATATAAACTATGAATTCTTGACAGCTCTTCTCCAATCTTACAAGCAATATAATTCAGTGATGCTAGTTTTGAAAATTTTGAGCCTTTTAATGCTGAGGCAGCACAAATTATTTAAATGCTAACAGTTCGATAAATACATTTTTTAAAAGTAAAATATTTAAAATAAGACAAAGCTTCTGCTTAGTATCGGCATGCTAGCAAAGATTTTTAAGTCTACAACAATAACATTATAATATGTGGGGAGACTTGAGAGAGTGAGTATATCTAAGCTCCCAGTAAACCTAGGGGAAATTTCTCCTACTCAATTAAAAAAGCTCTGCAGAAGAAGTTTAGGGTAACTTAAATGCCAAGACTGCATGTTCTACCCTTGTGTCTCATAGTATACTTCGCAAAAATACAAATAATTTTTATATCCTTGAACAAGAAGATCCAGTACTGGGCACAAATTACTAGGATTTGAAAGTGTTACAAAGGACTTGATTTTCAACCACATCTCCTAATTTATGTTTCAAGATAAATGAGGAGGGGGAAGAAAAAGCCTAAAAGGTAATTCAAAGGGTTGAAGAGAAAGCAACAAATATCGTGAATCTTTTCACCACTCACAACAGAACTGGAGGAAAGAATAAGCAGTTGCTTAAGAAAATATTCTTGCCTTCATCAGCCAGCAAGATTTATTCCACATTTAGCAGACTTTTCAGGTGTTTCATATATAGAGAGAACAACTATCAAATCAATTGAATATCCAGGTATAATCTCTGAAGCCTTAAATTCAGCTGAACTACTTGAGCTGAAGCAGTGTCTGAGGTTTAGTGCATGCTTTAAAATCTCAGGAATTCTGAAATTCTTTTTTCTGCTATTTATATGTTGTGTGAATATTGATGTTTTGCTTTAATTTTCTGTATTTCAGTTTCCCACAACTCCACACACACTCCATGAAAAATGCAAGAATCTCTGGATGGAAGTATTCTATATCATTATAATGACCCTTCAATTGAGTTTGACTGGCTTTTAACAAGCAGCTTTGTTAATACTAAACTCCTAGTTGGATCCAGGTGGAGATGAAGTGAACAGGGAGAATTTAAGAGGTTTTTTCCAATTTTTTTTTTTCACTTTAAATTTTATCCTTAATTCAACAGTGAAAAAAATTACAGCCTATATAGCAACAAAGAATAAGGATTTTTCCTTTCAGAAACTGGAATAGGACTGCTTCAGCTAAAAAAAATTTAAAAAAATTCATTAACTCTCCTGAATGTATTTTCTCTTGAGCTGCTATTTCAGTACTTCTTTCTGCAAGATAGATGTTGAACATATTTTGTCTCATACATTTGGTCAAATGACAAGTTTACATTATTCTTGATTCTTAAACATATCTGACCCTGTGTGTCCCAGCATTGTTGGATAAAATACAGTAAGAAGACAGGGGGAGGGTGGCAGTGAGACGGGGAGACACAGGCAGGGTGGAATGGGATGGACAGAAGGAATAACTGCTGTTATACAAGCTTACACCTATGCAAAGAGTTGCCTGGCCCTACAAATTTCTGTTATAAACGGTGGGTCAATGGATAGAAAGTGAAAGCCATGTTAGTGCTCACTGCTACAAGGGAATAGATCCTAAATAAAGCTACCCTGGACCTGTGAACATTTAAATCACCTAAGCATATGTGGAGTTTTTCTCATGTCAACATTATTATGCCTCTGCTGAACTTAAGCACATGGTTAAAGGATTTGCTTGGCTGGGGCCTTTGAGCAGAAGCTGGCCTCGATTTTTTTTTTTAATTTCAAGTTAAGTGTGCATATATATATGCAAGAAGTGTGTAATATAAACCAGCGCGCCTAGTACAGATTCGCAGTGGTACAAAGAAACACATTTGCATCAGTTTTTTCTCAGTCTTTTGGATTTATCTTTCAGTTTTCTCCTCTGATGTATTGAGAATCTAAACATTTTAAAATAATTAACTTCTCATTTGATTGTAATTTCCGTAGTCAGAAGTTTAATATGTGTCAATCTTTTGCAAAAGCTTATCAAGCCTAAGAGATTTAACTTACACACTTTAACACATCCTTTTAATTGCTAGTGTTTCTGAAAGATGCAATCATGTTTCTTTGGTACCATTTAATAAAATTAAACATATCAATCAGTAGCTTTTCAATTTTATAACAGCTTTTTGAAACAAAGGCTGCTTGTGTCTGCTCTATTGTGTCCAGGGGAAATGGTGAGAGTGCATATTTCTTCCAAAATATATAACCTATCACAAACTGTCTATCTATGAAGTGAAGAAATATTTTATTAGCAGCCTTTCTGGGCATGGTCTAGAAATTAAATGTTCCCCCCACGAATGGTAGTATAGCTGTTCTGAAGCACTAAAACATAAACATACTGATGGTATTTTGGTTCATAGGGACATATTTGCAGACCTGCTGTAGACTTACTAAGTTTGAGGTTTGTGGCTGCCAAGCAAGAAACAATGACAAAGGGAGCTGAAAAAGGTAACTTAATTTTAAGGTTGGGAGAAAGAAGTAAACTTTACCACATCTCCTTTAATAGAAGGGTCACCAGGCTGCATTTCTTTAATTAGCAAGCTCCTCTTTTCACTACAGGTCTTTTCAGTGTTCTACTTTACAGCTAAACTCCCTGAGACCTGATGTGAGATTTAGTAAGCTTTAGATAACATAATCTCCATCTAATGGGAATTTCTGAAGCCAGTCACTAAGTGTATGAATTATTATAAGAGAAGAAAATCAAATTTAATATCAAAGAACTAACTTTAGAAGTTCAAGCAGCAGACAATATTCATTTTCCATCGACAGAATTGTTTAATAAGAATCTATCAGCTGTACAGGAAACTCTAGGTACTCTGGCAATAAGTGAATCATGATGGCTTATTTCCTTTTAATTCTATGATCCCAGCTGGAACAAGGTGTGATTGGAGAATAGTTTAATTGTTCATAGACATCTGTCTTTGGATTCAATTGAAAAATAATATCCTGGGCATAAAATGTCCTACAGAATTTTTGACATTTTTATATCTTTCACAATCAAGGCATTGTCAGAAAGTCAGGTAGTGGAGCTCTGAAAAACTTATGGATATATTTAAAGTAGAAGAGGATAAAACCCTGGTAATATATCAATATACACAGCTGGAAAGCAGATGTTCAATTGAGTGCACTCAGTTCTTGAAGAAAGCTATTAAAGCTGTTACTTACTCAAATGAGAAATTTCTATAATTTATTGTTCTCACATTTTTGATTTCCCCCTTTCCCTTCACTTTAAGCAGGCTATAGGACTTTTTTGTTCATGTTTTTGAGGTCAATTACCCTGAAAGTCTGACTCAGTGCAGTACACTAAATGATTTCTAAAGAATGCCCAAGGCTAGTGTCAATCAAATTAGCCAGTGACTTATGAGTTGTTTACTGTACTGTGAAATGAAGTGATAATGTTTGTCAACCAGTAAAATGTGACACTTTGTATTGCATATACCCACTTGAAATAAGTTTTTGCATCAACTTTATTCACTTCTTACCAGACTGGCACATATATTTAACTAAGTTCTAAGTATGAAAGGAGACATTATATCAAACTTTATAAAGCACTGGTAAGCAGACAGCTCCAGCCTTGAAAAGCCTTGTGTGGTCCAGTAACTGAGGTGACATGCCACTGAGGAGTCACACTTTCCATCTGTCTGTAAACAGTGGCAAAAAAATTTTTTTTTTTCTTGAAAGTTCATTTGATTCAAAGCAAAAATTTTTCACTGAGAACTCCTGGTTCAAGTAATTAAAAAAAAAAGATGATCCAGAATGAGGAAAGGATTGGATGGTTTTTTACCCCCTTTAGGTGTTAACTAAGTTTGAAATTTAAATCAGAGTGGGATATCATCATTCGATGTAATAGGAATGATCTTGTATTGGTTTCTTAGAGAGTGGCTTACTAAAGTACAACTCTGAGGTCACACTGAAGGGAAACTCTATCCTTTTGGAGCTCTGAAATCTTAATTAGTAGTTCGTGAAAGAAAACCAGAGCACTAGAAATTCAAATAATAAAAAAAAAAGAGCTTTTTATATTTCTGCCAAAGGAAAACAATTTGCCACTCCACCAAATGTATTCTTAAAAATTAAATTTAAAAGCCACAAAATTCCTCTTCACACAATACAGAAGAGAACTCACATGGTCCAAATAGACAAGAACTTTGGTAAAAACTGTCAGAAATACTATGAAGGAAAAGCTACAGTTTCAGCTTTTTCTCAATATTTAGATTCTTGCTTTAGTTTTGTAGAAAAATTTTCCCGAATACAATGGCAATTTGAAAATTTATTTCATGTCCATGATATACGTTTTATTTTTGCCATATTATTGTCTTAGAAATAGTATTTACAATAGATGGAGTCTTTTTTTACGTGAATTTAACTATTTGAAAAGCAAAAATAAAACCACCAATTCTTAAAAAATTTAAGTATTAAGGCAGTATTAAATAAGGTGTGCTGACTTATAGACACAACACTAAGGAAATAATCACACAATTTTACTAAATAGTTAAACTGATGATTTGAAATCAACCATATTCTTGGATCTAAATCAAAGCTCACATTATGACTGCCTATTGGCTATTTGGTCATTGAATTCAGGTGGAGTATTAAACTATGGCCTATTATATTATATTTTAGGGTTTATTCAATGAAGAAACTGTGCTTCATATTCTTTCAAGAAAAGCATGCTTGTTCAGCTTTTTGAAGACTGGTTGTTTGGTTGACATAACAAATACATTCAAATTCATATCATCTTTAAAAGGATTAATTCCATTATTAAAGGGCCAAAAAGGGAAGTGGTAAGAATATATTTGCCTTACCTAAAGGAAAACAGATGTGCTAGTAAGTAGATGAGATATCTGGGGAGTGGATTCAGGTTTCATTTGTCTATTGTTCATCCATATTTAATTCTATTTCTCGCCACAGTTTGATATCATTGTTTTAAAACCTACAAAAACATTTTTGAAAGAACATTTTTACTGTTTGCCACAAGTGGGGCACAGATCCATTTTAATTTATATTTTGTTTATTTCTGTACTGGTTTGAAAGCAAAACCAGTTAGAGACTCTAAGTCAGAAATACAATTTAATAGCAAAACAATAAAGTCAATATAAGAGTAAAAGGAAAAAAAGAAAAGACCCTTGACAGAGTCAGAATACAACCTGACACCCTCTTCATTAGGGTGGTAGTAGCAGTCCAAACAAAGCAGTCTTGTTGAAGCCGTGATCCCATAGAAAGGTCTGACAGCTCCTGTCCTCTGGGAATCCAGTCAGTGAGCCCTGTACTGTCCCAAAGTGCAGATCATATCCAGGTGGGAATGCTTGGCTCCTCCTCCCTGGGCAGAGCATCTCACAATGGGCTGATGTCATTCTATGAGCTAATACAATGGGTCCTTGATTGCCCATTAAGCAGAGACAGCTCCTGAGGGGAGTTACCTGTGAGTCATTGGCCAGTGCATTGATGGGCCATTAACAGCAGATAGTCCGGAGGGAGGGGGCAGGGAAAACACTGCCCCACCTGGTTCCAACAGCCCATGAAGATGGTGATAGAATACATACTTTGGGCACATCTTACATTGCAATCAAGGACAATTTCTTAGGTATAATTTGGTGCAGATAGACTTGATGTGTCTCCTCATTCTAAATGCACATGCACTATTCAAGTTCACAAATATCTTTATGAAACTTAAATGAAATAAGCTTAGAAGCGTTCAGAGTTGAAACCATTAAAATACTATTTTCCCTATTGCTTTGTACATGTCTTACCTTAAATTTTCAGTTCTGGGCTTTTGCATGCAGCATTCATGTCACCTGGTCCTCATGGGTAATACCTGAGTGAGGAAATCTATTGATGACTCAGCAGAATCCTAAAGGACAGACTACTGAGCTCTTTATATGTGGAAATCCTCATTGAGGAAGTGGGGACAAGCAAGAGGAGACAAGCTTTTCTCTACTCCTAAAATTATCACTTAGCTGACATGCATGGAAATGCTCTTGTCTTTTTCAAGATTTTCCTTTCTTTGCAACCCACAGGAAATCTTGAATGGGCAACAGCAGCCTGCTTCCAGTTTCTTTTCAGACCTGTCCAACAATTCAAAGAAGCCAAGAACAGCAGGAAGAGTCTGTTCCAATACATTTATCTTTTCTGAGTGGAAACAATAAAAAAAAGGATCATTATGGAATATAATGTACTAAAATTAATAATTCACACTTAAAAAGAAAATTTTAGAATCTTTTACTAGTCTTATTTTAACAAAATATTGGCCATCTATCTTTGCCTTTTTTTTTAATACGAGTGTGTAACTATAATTTTGAGGCAGCATTTTCAGCCTTTTCCAGGTTAATCTAAGCATGGATGCTTTCTCAGTTCTCTAACAATCTGTGATCTTTCATTTTCCTGATGCAAAATCTGTTTTCTAGGCCCCTTAACCTGGAAAATCAAAATCCTATACTAGACTGCCTCTGCTGGGCCAAAGCATTAAAGCTAAAACATAGTTCTGTATTTTTTCAGTCCTGCACCTTGTAAAAGATGTGAAAAACATGTTTACATCACTGTCTTTACATCATTTCACAATTGCTGTTTTGAATTTTCTCATTTCCCCTTCAGTCTTGTAAGTCTGGAAATCCCCTCCAACTTATCCTTCACTCTTTTTATCCTGGTCTAGTCTTGCTTTTAGGTACAGCGTGAATTTCTGCCAAAGGAGTGTGCAGTACATTTTCAGGTGCCTGGACAAAGAAGGTGCTCATTGACCTGGGTTTAAAATAAGTGGTGGCAATGCAGCATTTCAAGAGGTGCAGTTGTCATGCCAATAAAGGGAAGAATTCCTAAAGCATTTGGTTTCAGCTTTTCACATCCTTTCCCTGGAGGAAGGTTTCAGGGTTTTCTTCTTATAGCAAGCTCTGATATTTTCTCTGTGTGAAATAAAAGAGATGAGAAAATTGCATAACAAATAATCACAGAATCAGACAATACAAGCATGTCTGTGCATTGCAAGTGCCTGCAGCTTGCACTCTGAGGATTTAATCCCATGGCAAAAGTTTAAACCTCATCAATCACATCTTGACCAAACAGAAAATCAGAGACCTGGAAAAGGATTGCAATGGCTCCATATATAAAATTTAATTAAAAAAAAAAAACCATAAGGCTGATATAAGAGAGACTGGCAGTGTTCCTGGCTTTCCCTTGCTGGGAAAAAAGGATAGTGAGCAGTCAGCTCATAGAGCTCCACCCAGCACACAGAAGTCCTTGGACAACCAATTTAGAGAAAGTCACGGAAATCAATAGCTAAACTCCTGTTGTTTTCAGCAGGGCAAGATTTTACCTACCAGGTCTGAAACTAAAGAACACAAGCCACTCATTGCAGCAAGATTACATGAGGTAGTAGGGCAGACAACAAAAACAAGGGAGTAACATTCCCATTGCAAAGGGCACAACAGATCATGCATCTTTCCAGTTTCATGACCATTCACACAGCTGAACTGTACTCTGTGCTCCACATTTTGATGTACATTGACACACTTAAAATTATGCATAACTTAAAGATCCATGCATTCCAGCAAAAGGCAGCTTTAGTGACTCAGTTCACTGCTTGCTTTTCAGCACATTCTTCACACCAACTGCAGGCAGCAAAACAGAGATTCAGCACTCTGGCAGACCCTTGTTGTGACATTGCCTTACTGCTGTAGGCTGTTCTCTCAACAAACATCACAGCAAGCAGTTCTCAAATGTAATCAGATATTATCCTTCCTTTGGGTTTTTAGCATGAATTTTGTTACCTCTTAAAAAAGAATATGCTTTCAATACTGTGTCCATGTAAACTTCAGGCATAGTCTTTTTTCTTCTTTGGCCATGACTCTTGCAGAGCTCTTGCATTTTTAATTCATACCTTCTGGGATATAAAACGGTAAAAGATATTGTATTTCTCCCCCCACCTGGGCTCAGGAGCAGGTACCACTTTAAATCACTTCTGGTTTGCTCATGATCTGTTGAGAATATTTGCAAACTTGCTTTATACTCTATACCAAAGTCCTGATGTCAACAGCACACTTCACCCTGCTACAATGCACCTTACATCTACTGCTCAGGGTCAGCTGCAGATGGCAATGCTCTCACCTTGGAATACTTCTTCCAAATTCCTCTAGGTTACTGTGCTAGAACTTGTACTCTTTGACAAGCATGTTCCACTACTTGTTCTTTTCTACTCCGCTTATGTTTTGCCGGTGTTATATTGATGATGTCACTTTCTAACACTCAGTCATACACACATTCATCCATTCTCTGCATGACATATGACATGACAAAAAGTACCCTCAAGACAATATTATGAGTTTTTTTACAATAAATATCAACACAAATATAAACTGACCTTTTTATGGTAAGTCTTCTAGTATGGTAACCACTTAAGGTGAAGAAGAACCTGTTTAAGGGTTTTCAAATAAAAGAGAGCAGTGGAAAGATGCATGAGATGTGTAGCTATCATGTAACCTATGCACAAATATGGTTTGCGTAGGTGACTGGCCATATGTGAGAAAAAAGGTAGTGGCTCCTCCTTTTTGGAAGGTTACAGAGATGTGAAGAGCAGGAGGATAAGAGGCAGCAAAAGAATGCAAAGAAATTTCCTGGTAAGCTGCAATGAATGTAGCAGGAGCTAGAAAATATAGATCATGGTTAAAATATTTAATCTGTGGTTTGCATAGTTCCAATGTTTGCAGATGCAGTTACAAAGATTACATGGCAGTGGGAAAAATGGCCACATAAAAATGACCACTTTCCTAAGGACAGTGTTGAGGATTCGTTCTCTAGATATTTTTTAAAAAGCAAGCTAACAAAGTGAAACAAATCTGAATAAAGGAACATATAAGTGAGTGTCATTTTAATATCTTCTCTGAAACTGTAATAGTGATGATGTGGTAATTTTTTTCCTATTTAAGCAAAATTGTTTGTATACTACTGGAACTGTTAGTCAAGTACATGCCAAACTGTTTGTTAATTAGTATATTCTCTTCTCTAGTGTAACAGCTAATTCATTTTTTGCCTTTATTAGCACTTACAAAGAGCTAGTGAAATGATTCTGAGAGACTCCCCCTGCTGTGGTTAATAGTTTGTGTTAAAATTCATCTTCATCCAGAACTCAGGCTTCAGGTTTAAGGCAGTTTTGAAGCTTTCACTTGTACCCACTGGAGAGAAATCTCTACTTGCTAATGGTTTCGTGTACAAGTTTTTTAATCAAATTTACTCTTTTTTTTATGGCATGATGAATTACATACTAAAGCAAGAGTGTTGGTTAGATTTCTATTGACTTTATAGAAAAACTATATCACCTAGCCCTGATCAAAATTTCTATATTGTATATAGTTAACATGAAGAAGTAATAACTAATTTCCAGATGGATAAAGTTACATAAAATTAATGACAGCTGGTGTATTATCCAGATAGATGGATAAAACTGGTAAAAAAGCTTCACATTTTCCCATCTGAATCAATTATCAAATTTCTGAGCCCTTACTTCTGTTTCTCTTCTGGAAGGTATATGAAGAAAATACTAAAATACTTCAGAATCAACCCTATGAGTCTTGTATTCCTTCCAGAAACATTTATGCAGAGCAAGTGTTAATGCAATCTCCAGCTGCATGAGTCCATACACACCATTATTATTATTATTAATTCTTTTAGTGTCGCATTTAATGAAACAAGACTCCTGAAAAGACTTGTACATATTTCTTTTTCCTGCTAGAAACAAAATCAGCAGTGAAAATTTCTTTCTGTAAAGTCCACACAATAATGTTTTCTGCAACTTTAATTTGTGGATGAAGAAAGTATGCAATAAGCAATACACCCCCAAAATGCTTAAGGTAAAATACAACATAAATTGTTAACTAATATGATAGAGAGTTTTCTATTGACTTGCTCTTCAAAGAACATTACCCAATACAACAGTCTTTTTATCTAAAGCATTACCAGTCATTTGTTTGTTAAACGAGTTTGATCTACTTAGACACAATTTAAATATCTTTAAAACTCCATTAGATATATTTATTGCCAAAATTTAAATAGTGTTCTCTTAGTTCCTCTCCATTGCTTTAAAAAATGCCAAATGTACAAACCTCTGGCAATTCTGATCAGTCCTCTGAGGTAAAAGTTTGACGTCAACGTGGTCTATTGACCACTAACATCATACACTAGTAAAAAGAAATTAGGAGAGGTGAGTAGAAAGAACCATTTTGTGTTGTGTTGGAGTTTGCAGACCCAAAAGCTAGCAAGAAATCTCAGGAATTTTTAGGATTTCTGTCATATCTACGTAAAAGCTGAAATTTCTCAGATAAAATACCATAATCAAAAGAGAAATAAAGATTTTATGTCACACTGAGCCTTATCAAATGAGAGTTTTATAACTTTTCATAGTGAAGAGTTGTTCAATACAAATATTTGAGCAGATTTTTTATAACACATCTCACAGCTCAGGATGATGGGATGAATAAGAAGTCTTCAGAACTTGGTAAGAACCTAGAGAAATCTTGATTTATTTGAGGAACAGAAATAGTTTTGTTGGGTTTTAATTAATATAACCCATAATCACCCAAATAGGAGTCTGGAAAACCGAAATACAAACAAGCAAGCCCTAAAACCTAAACAATATCAGTCTTTCATGTCTACTTGCACCAAACTTGATCTATAAGTCAAAAAGCTTCAAAGATTTATGATTTCACTGTCTTTTAGATAAGTCTTACAATTCTAACAACCTACATGTTAAGGTATTAGAAAAGATGTAAATAAAATAGGTTGCTAAAATACATTAATAAGTACAATTTAAAAAGGAAAATAGTTTACAATTATTTTTTGATAATTTATTTATTAATTGATAATTAAAAAGGAAAATAAGTGCACAATCATTCCAACAAAATATCATCATTGGAAAATGCCCATCCAAACTGAATTTGTCAGGAAAAAGCATTTAATTTTGTCCTTTTTTTCAAATACCTCTTTATTATTCAAGCTTACTGCATTTCTATATTCTAAAATAATTCATGTTTTCTTTAATCTAAGCGCTGATAAATATTGTTTTATGCCTTACATTTTCAGTCAAGACAAACTCATTTACTGAACATTCAAGAAGTGAATAGTTAATCCTTTTGTATACTATTAAATATTTCTACAAAGAAAAAGTCTATATATTAAGTAGATATATATTTTCCAGAGTAAAGCATTTACTTTAAGGGACTTTTTCTTTTGATGACCTTAATAACCAGTTTTTGTTTTGTAAAATACTGTTTTTCTGTCTAGAATAAAGGTAAAAGCATATTTCTAGTGGTTAATATTTTATTTCTGGAAAGTACTAAGAAATTGTTTGCCATCTATATTATATTTGTTATGAAGTGTAAATTCTGAATATGTGATGAAACCAAGGACAGTAGAAAATGAGATGAGAATCTAACAAAATCCAGTAAAGTCAGATCATCTGTGCAAAAGATACTGGTAGTGTGTAAAATAAAGGACAAAATTCCCCTCCATTCTACCCTATTTGTGTAGCTTGTCATTAACCACACTTTCAACAGGCTTGACCTTATACTTTATTTTATAAGGAATTCCACAGGTAAATGTCACCAGAGAAAAATACACTTTTATTCAAAATGAAGCCTATAGCATGCACCTCTATAAATGTCTAACACATATGACTGCCTGAAGAATTTTTAAAATAAATGTCTTCCCATGAAGAGAATTGTGTTGGCTGAATTAATCACTGGGAAATGCTTCTGTTCCATGTACTCTCTCTCACCTGGACAGTTACAATTGCAGCCTGTAGGTCACCCTCTGTCTGTGTCAGTTCCAAAATCTCCTCACCACGACACAAGACATAAATCAGATATTGAACTGAGCAGACCTTTCGGACTCCATTCTGGTCATTTATAGTTACACTAGGCTGAATTATACCGTGTGCCCTTTATGTGGCCCATGGGATCATTTCTCTGCCAAGAATTCTACTTCTCAGACCAATAAAATGTATGGCAATACAGCAGCCTGGACTGAAAAGAAGGGTTTCATTATTTTTTTATTTTATTAAACAGTTTATCACAGCATACTGAGGCATTTATTCTTCCACCTAAGGATACACAGTCTACTTGAGTTAAAGTGTTTGTCTAGAGATGTTACATATGCTAATATATACCAATGTGATTTCATATATTTTCCTGGAAATCAGAAGCTCAATGTCAGCAGTCATAAGAGGAGGGAGAGCATACACATATTCTTGAAGGAAAATAGTCAAAATGTATATGCATACTGAAAAATGACTGCAAGTGTTACAGAAAACGACTCAAACACAAATGTGAAAAGCACATTTCTCAGATACAGACGTTTGCAACTCCCTGTAAAACAGGGTAAAAATGCCTGACCTAGGAGGAAAAAGCAAAACCAGGATATAGTTCTTAATTGACATCTTGCCACAAAATTTTAAAGTTAATATGCATACAGTATTGTGATGTGTTGAGGTTTTATGCTAATATAAACCAGATGGATTGAATTAATTGATAGATAAATAGATAGGATGTGTTTGCCCTGTCCTGAATTAATGCACCATGAACTTAAAATGAGAAATGAAAGGAAGTGAGAGTAAAAACAGATCCAAGGAAAGCTGATGAGAAGATTCTTATTAACTTTAAGGAGATTAACTTTACAAAACACCTATGAAACTGCACTATATTAAATGTGAAATACTGTATCAGTTGTACCAAAAGATACAACAACTACTTGGCATTTGTGACAGTAGAAACAATAATAATGCACCCTTTAATTATAACTTAATATGTCATAGTACTTCTATAGTCCCCAAAAGTCAGCCTTTACCTTCAATGAGAGCTAAATGAGTCCATAATAGATATCTGTCTCCTGGCAAAAGCTTTGAAAAAAGCAACGTAACAGGAAGAAAACAGATCACCAAACTATGAGAACTGTGCTGTATTTATCTGGATCTTCTACTCTCATACAAATAGAACAATCTCTTCAAACAAGAAGTTATTCAGAAGGGTTTTATTCTGTTTCTTGCAGTTTGGGTGGGTTGTTTTCTTATTTCCTAGGAGGATTAATATAACATCATTTCAAACAGGTAATGTTTCACTAATTACAGTGCTTGATAGTCTCTTTGTCATCTTCCTTCTCTTCTTCCCTTCCTGCCTCTCTCTTCTTATAAACTTTGCTATTGCAATTCAGATTTTTGTACCTAAATAATAACTTTGGATTGAGTTTGCTTTCAGCATTTTACTGTATCTGACTGAAGTTAAGTTAACTTTTTTAATAGCAGCCTGCTGTGTGTCCTCTGGTATGGTGCAGTGTTTTGAATCGGTGACTAAAATGGAGC
This sequence comes from Alaudala cheleensis, assembly GCA_013398995.1. Classification (NCBI taxonomy): domain Eukaryota; kingdom Metazoa; phylum Chordata; class Aves; order Passeriformes; family Alaudidae; genus Alaudala; species Alaudala cheleensis. The sequence continues at coordinate 255,507 of VWYE01021660.1, forward strand.
TGATAATACAGCAATATTTTGACTATTACAAAAACACAGACTGGGTGAGGTTGGCAGGGATCTCTGAAGGTCATCTGGTCCAATCCCCTGCTCAAGCAGGACAATCTATAGCCAGCTGCCCATGGCCATGTCCAGTTGTCCATGGCCGTGTCCATGTTCTGAATATCTCCATGGCTGGAGATTCCATAATGTCCTACAGGGCAACCTGTAACTGTACTCCATCACTCTCAAGTAAGTGTTAGCCTGTTCAGAGGAATTCTCCAGTTTTCCAGTTTGCAGCCACTGCCTCCTGCCTTTTCACTGAGCAGTTAACTACTGTAAAGAGCCTGGCCCTGTCTTCTTTGCATCCTTCCTTCAGGAATTTCTGTACGTTGGTAAGATCCCCCTGAGCTTTTTCTGCTCCAGACTGAACAGTTTCAGCCTCTCCTCATAGCAGAGATGCTCCAGTCCCTCAATCACCATAGTGGCTTCTTGTGGTTTATAACCAGCTGGAAATTAGGCTCCAAGCAGTCACTTCTTTTCCCCCCACCCTCTCCAGTGAGAAAGGAGCAAAAGACAGAGATTATTGACTGGAATAAAAATTTCCTAGAAGAAAAGCATTGAGATAAGGAACAATAACAGTAACAGCAACAATACTAATAACAGTGCATAAAAGAGGGTGATTGTTTGTGGAAGTCATCCTGACCAGATATTACTGGGGCCAGAGACACTCAGCTTCCCAAGGCAAAGGGGGAAATGCCAGGCATTGCCATGCCAGAATTTTTTCCTTTGAGCCAAATTTCCCCTGAGCCCAACTCAACAAAACACAATGACAGAGAACTCCTTCATGTAGGACCAGCCACACCACCACACCCATCTATCTGTCTCCCTCAGAAAAAAGGAAAGTGGTCATTTAAATTCGTAAGGAAGGATCCCTCATCTAGTATATTATTTCAGTGAGTTCATCAGCCTATATTGACTGGAGTTTTGGTGCTACAGTGTCATATCTAGAATGGCAATGAATATTAATTTTTATTACTGTAATTAGTATTTTCTTTGGAGGAAACAACTTCAAAATGAATCTTTTGCCATGCAAAGAGTTAAATTAATCATGCTTCCTGTCTTTCGTCTTTGAATTAGAGCAAAATTAGTCAAGTGGGACCCTTCAGAAAGGGACACTAAAGGGCCTCTAATGTTTATTGCTCCCATTGAAATGAACTGAATTAAAGCATCTTAATGTTTATTGCTCCCTTTGAAATGAATGCAATTAACAGAGACAGCACACCTGATGGTGTTATCATGCTTGGTTCACCTATCCCAGACAACACATTACCTAATGCTAAACCAACTCACTTTGAAGATAGACACACATTTCTTACAGAAATTATTCCAAAATTTCTTTTACTAGCCTTTCACATATCCAGACAAATAATTTAACTATATTCCACACATATGTATGTGCTTCAGCTTCAAAATCTAACACAGTTTGTTGTATTATTGTTCCTAATGAGGATGAAATAAAACCCAACAGAGACCTGACCCAGAACCTTTCACTTCCCCTTAACTGTCAGTTTGACTTTCAGTAACACTGTGATCAACTGAATCCTAAGTGGGAGTTGACACTGTCTCAACTTTCTGCAAATGCAGGTAAAATGGAATGTGAACTGCCTGAAATTCAAAGCTGATGTAACCTGGTTCTGCACCATTACACATAATTGGTATCTTCAGCTTTGTACAGCTGCAATTTCATTTCTTTAATAGCATGGACTTTGATAAGAATCGTGTTGTGGACCTTATTTTTTTGTTGTTTTGGGTGAGGGTTTTTTCTCCTCTCCCTTTCTGGTATCACAGCTAACTTCTTGCACAATGTAAAGTTCATTTTTGAAAGAAATCCTGTCATTGGTCTTTAATAGCAGGTTAATGGGCTGTGAAATCTCAAATTTTCAAGACTGATTTTGTTACAAGAAGTGTTCCTTATATCTTTTCTTTGGACAGAAAAGATCTCTTCCTTCAAAATACCTTAATACTCAGCACATAAGAGGAATTGTATCACAAATCATATCTAACAATGAGATTCTCTTTATTTTCTTCTGATATCAACAGCATTTTGGAAGAACTGCTGCCTCAGGTAGCATTTGCCATTCCTCTGTGAATCAATAAAACTTTCTGCCATAGTCTACAGTATGTGCCTGCTGTGAACCTACAAATATTAGATGAGAGGATTCACACACAATTCATCCTCTATAAATCTGTATTTTATTCATATTTTTCTCCATGTTTGGCATTATGGTCTGGACGTTTTATGATGCATCCTCCTTATGCATGATACATGTGTATATGAGCAGTGTATATAGCCATATCCATACATACATACATACATGCATACACACACACACACACACACATATATGCATACAAATATGTGCATGAAATGCCTATATAAGTATATTTATAAAGTGAAACTCTAAGTGAGAAAATAAAAAAGACCGTGAACAAGGAAAAAATTTCCCCTAATTTTAAAGACATACAAACTGTGGCCATTTTTAAGAGTGTGATACTGCATGCAGAGAACTTTAAAGCATTTTAATGAATCATGAAGTAATTTTCTAAAATAAATGATGTATAAACTTTGCAGAACTTCAGCATGATTCTTCTAGGAAATGTTAAAGTGGTAGTTTAAGAAAAAAGCATAGAAGTATTTGCACAGCTAATTAATATCTGCATATTCAATTGTTAGTCTTAGGAAACAGATTGTTTACATTTTTTTCTTAAACTTAGCAAGATAACACCATTCTGTGTCTTCCATGTTATTTTTTACTGATGTAATATCAAGGCAGTCTATTCAAATCAGAGTAATTTCTAAACATAAAGATATGCATGTCAGCATACCTTTTCAAAACACATTTCAGTCACACCGAACTTCTTTTTTTTTTTACACGATATCTTTGTACCAAATGTGCCTGAAAGACTTCAAACAAAACAAGTCAATATTTGAAAACAAAGCAACAACTGTGGAAATTAAAAAAAAAAAAAAATCTAAACAATATTTAACAAGTGCCCCCATCCCCAGCCCCTGTGTCTGCACCAAAACCAGAAGGTCACTGTTTCAGGGATATAAGAATTCTCTTTAAAGACAGAAGGTCTTTTAAAGGTTTTTTGACTATTGAGTTTCAACAGTGCATCCCTGCTCCACAAAGTCAGGGATGCTGGCCAAATCCAGAAGACAAGGTTCTTGCCTTTCCCTATCCAGCTCACTCTTCTGTTCATACAGAGCACATCCCCATCTACTTCCCTCTCCCCATACTCCAAATGGCCAGCAGTGCTTATACTGGGAATGCAGTTTTTCTCATGTTCTCAAGCAGGCATTAAATCCAGTTCAAAGCCTGACTTTGTGTGCCCAGGTTCAAGAGTGAAGCCATGCAGTCAATTGCAGTGTCACTGTCAGTGGTTATGCTTTAGGGGACATAGAAATGCCATGTTAACAACTGTCAGAGAGCATAAACTCAGAACGATAAAATAAATTCTGGATCTTTTGCCCCGGCTTTCTAATTTTGAGTCTTCAAGGTACAACACAAACCTGCTGGTCTTCAGGCTCTGCTCTGCAGCCTCAAGGTCAGAAATATTTTTTTAATAGGGTTCTGACCTAAGAAGTCATCTCCAGAGGAAAGTTTTATATCAAATGATGAAAAATTGCAAAGCAGTAAAAAATGCCAACTTATCTTGAATTATAAGTAATTTTTGTTTTCACACTATTTGTAAGTAAATTTCAAGCAACTGTCCATAGTTTTTCTCATCAGAAACTGTTTCTTTTAAAGGTCTAGTACATTAATACAAACTATTTAGCAAAATAATTAAAGGACAAATATTCATCATCATTTAGAGAATAATAATGAGTTCTATTTCAGCTTAAAATACATCCATCATATTTGAAGGGCTAATTGACATATATACAATATTATATTTTGCATAAATGCTTAATAAAAATAACATTGGATATGTATGTATTAGTGGCAATTAAGCACTAATATTAAAAATATTGTTAGGTTATCACAAAATTTTGAAGACTTACCATTCTTTAATATATGTGCTTTCATGGGAGAAGATTCACCTGATACATTTTGGAAATGTTAGACCTTCACCAATTTACACACCAGACATGAGAAAGCCCCTCTATGCCTGCTTAGGACTCATAAATTCAGTCTCATTCACTTTCATTAGGTGTAGGATGAAAAAACTTTGAAAATTGTCAATATTTATACATTTATATTTAGATATTCTGGCATTTCCTGCATGACAGTGAGATCAATTTGAGAGAGAGAGAAATAAAAATGTTGACATTTTTCTGTTGGAAAGTTTTTTGCTGACATTAATTAAGATTTCTTAAACTCAACAGACTTTGATAATATGAAATACTGAATTCGATATTTTCATGCAAGGAGTTTTAGAGTAAGCAAATATAAAAACAGTTTTACTTCAGTTCAGACATCTATCACTAGGAGTAAGATGCTCTAAGAAAGAGCTGTCTTCTTTACTAGCTTCTTTTTTTTCAGCAAGTATTCTTATAGTTCTTCAGAGGAAGTAATTTTCTAATTATCATTCTCCCTGAAGGCCTTAAAATATTCTTCCCTAAATATTCACAAGTGTAATTGTCATCTGGAAACCCTGATCATAATGTTTACCCAAACTAATTTTAGGATTCTAATTTAATAGGTGTTTCAGAGTCAAGATTAGCTCAAGTGCTCTGAGTCCTCTCTAGACTCATGTCAATGATTATAGGTTTATAAGCCTATACAGAATAAGCACATATAGTGAGCAGAGAGCCATCTGTGCAGAACATATACATACTCCCCAGTCTGATGAATATAGAATGGTTAGAGGTGCCATAGAGATGTCAACTCAAATGTTGGACAGTGTTATTCCAGTGTTACAGACCAAGTGACATGTTTATAGCAAGAGCAAGGAATAAATACGTGCCTGTGGACAGTCATTAGTTGTCCCTGGCTATTTTTATCAACAGTACTCACTGCTATTTTGCATAATTTATTCTTTAAAATGTTATGTGAATGTATCAGAGAGCACCTAGAAAGATAAAGTTTTCTAAGGACCATAAATCTAGAGAGGAAATATAATGGGAGTGTTTCACATTTGACCACATTTTAGAATCCTAAACTAAAGTCAAAATCTTCTAATTACCAGATTTTAAATTGGGTAAGTATATAGAAATGAATTCAGTGTATTGAGAAAAGGAGTTAGGGTTTTAACACACAGAAATAAACATTTAGTTTTGGTTAACTAGAGAGGGAGTTAAGGAAATGCAATCTGATAGCAAAGTAGGTACAAAGAATAGAAGAAGGATGACAAAGAACATCACATATAAGAAGATGACTGGAGAATTTAAATTTGGTCTACAAAGCTGACAGAGGAAGATGAGATGTATCCATACAACAGAGGCCTCCTGGAAGCAATAAGATGGGAAATAGGGCTAAAAGACAAATAAGCAGAGGTGTGGAAAGTTGAGGGGATAACTATCTTGCAAACCAAGACACAAACAAACACTGAGATAACAGAAATAAACTAAACCATCTAGACCCTTTGGATATCCACTTCTGAAGATTAAAAAAAAGGCTGGTAAACACCTGAAGGTCTGACAATATTAAGTCTCTGACATCTAGGAGATAATATTTTGAACAGAACACAAGTTAGGCGACACAAAACTGGAGGAGGCATATGGAAAGATTTTTGCAACCAGAACAGGAGAAAAGTGTGGAGCAAAAAAAAAAAAAAAAGATGGTACAGGCTTCTAAAGAATAATATATAAAGAAGGGAAGAACTACCAACATAAAAACTGTTTGTTGTATACTTGTCTGAAATGTGTGTATTTTCCCACTTTTAAAGTGGGAACAAGGCACGTTTCCATGAATAATTTAGTCAGAAAAAAAACCGAGAGCCTGGTCACAAAGGAAAACATGCAATAGCACATTGTGTAGAATGTTTGTGCTGCTGTAATAAATAAAGGATTACAGAGAGAGATTAAGAAACAGAGGTATGAACAGAGCAGTGGAGAAAAAGGCAGAAGAGTAGGAGGTGAAGAAATAGGATAATGAACAGGGAAGGATGCAGGTAGTGTGGTGAAGATGTAGATGACATTAATTTTATGGGAATTCTAACAGGAGTAGAAAGAAGCAATGATATACATATTTTTCAAATTAATTTAAAATTCCAGATAATTTAAATTTTAAAAACTAAAAAAAATAAATTAAAGATTAGGTTCAGCTATAAATCTGCAGCCCTGGGAAAGACAGACAAAAAGAAAGAAGAAGGGTAATCTATGTAATAAGCAGAGTGAAAGGGAAGTGGGAAAGAGAAATTAAAAACATAAAAGTATATGTGGGGGTCTTGAATTCATGAAGGAAAGGGAGGGAGATAGAAACCAATCACTTTAATAAGGATGAAGTTATATGTCTAATCCAAATGAGCCATGAATCCATTTGCTTAATGGAAAAATGTGTCCGCGAAGTCTTCATTGGAGCAGGTCATGAATAATCAATGTATTATGTACATGTTTCCATTAGTAAAGACTGATGATCTGCAGTGTGCTGGTAGTGTGGAACACAGATGTCTTGACCAAGTAATTATTGCCAGAAAAGTCGCATGTGAGAGATAGAAATATATGTATAAATTAAATATATTAAAAAAAAACAGAAATCACAGTATTTTTCTCCTTCCTTCATTTGGTACTCAGTGAAAGAATCACCAAAAAACAGACAGCAAAGGACTTTCAGAGAAACATTCAGTCATGTTTATTTGAAGCCCTGTGCTTTCTCTTCTTTGATCCCTAGAATCAGATGGGTTGCAAGAATAACAAGGAAACACTGGAGGAGTGATTTTACTAATCTAGTCCTCTCCTCAGAGGATCAGAACAACCATTGGATTAGGGGGATTAATTTAGTCAGTGTAGAGAAAGTCACAATCTCTTTTTTGAAAAAAAACATCTACAGAGCATAGTGTCAGATAGCTTATGCAATAAAAAACAGTACTGCTGATTTCACCATATATTCTGCTGTGCTACAAAGTTCCATGTGCTTCACACCCATTAAGATCTACTGTACTGAATTCAGAGCACTTGATGGCCGATGACAATTGCATTTTTTTCTCTATCCCTTCGTAATTGCATGAAAATTAGGGGGACATATAAATAACTCTAATAAATGGTAAGGCTTTTTTGCTCAAATTCTATACTTGTAACCATGGGTTTCCAGCAAGAAAATTAATGGGAGTATTTTTTTACTCTTCTTGGGGAAACAAATTTGTATTGGGCTAGTCCTCAGAACTCATTAGTCCTCCTAAGGCCCAGATCAGAAATGACTGTGTGGTCTCACTCTAAGGACATAAATGGGTGCAGAGAATCAGTTTTATTCTGGGAATAAATATTCAGCCACATTCTCTTCTTACAGCTGGAGCATCATCAGAGGAAGCCATCTATAGCACAGGATTTGCAACCAGATTGTGGTAACAGATGATCTACTGCTCCTGCCTCCAGCCTGCTACAGAATTCCAGCTGATCCAAAATATTTAAGAAATCCCTAGTACAGATGGGCTCCAGTAGCAACTGGATGTCTTCATAAATGCTCCTTCATGGATGGCAAAGTCCATTGCTCAATTCAACTCAAGCAGTAACATATTGGCATGACAAGATCTGCCAAAGTACAAATGAAGGAGACAACACCCTCAGGGGGTCTGCACAAGATAAAAAGGACCTATACTCTGTGTTTCCACTCCTTTCTGTAAGTCCAAGAGGGGCAGTAGTGATTTAGCCCAGTTTAGTGATAATAATTTGAAAATTACTTCTTCAGGAAGATGTAGCATCACATTCTTCTAAGTTACCATATGCCAAATATAGTTCAATGATGCTTTCTGTGGCTTTGTCCCAGCAACCTTCATTTTATTTTTCACTTTTAAAACAATAATATAAAAGGATCTTAAATATATAAATCTTTTTATTTATGCAAGCAAGGACCATTAAAGGAATGAATACATGTTATTTATCTTTTTTTTTCCTAGTAGGTTAGTGCAGTGGAACTACAAGAACTTGTACTAACCAAAGAATTTGTATTCCAAAAAATTAAATAAAGGGTTTTCCCAGCTCTGTGAATCTCAGACTATCAAAAAAGCCATACTTAACAAATATGAGATGTGAAAGTATACCTCAGTCTTTTTGTTTGTAATTTTTGTTTAATCTTTTGTGACAGAATATTCACATATTTTGCCACAACAGAAACATGTAAAATAAGAAGAGAAGTAGAAAAGGTTAGTCATAATAAAACAATTTTAGTAGTTGGTACTATTATGAATGTCCTCCCCCTGGATGATAAAACTATTCAGCTAAAACACAAAATGTATATATGAACTTGGAAATTTTCTTGAAAATGGAAAAATTAAATCATTTTGGATTTCTCCATCTTTCTTATAAGTCTTTTGAGCCTGTTGGTCATTCTCACTCTCTGGATCTTTTTCTAATGAATCAATGTCTTCTGAGAACTAGTGACGTTTCAATAACTCCAGCAGATTCAGAACAAGCTATTCCACCTGTCTCATGGATTATAATTTTGTTAAAGTCAGAATTTGTGTTCACGTTCTTTGCCTCTTGTTCATGTCTGGCAGTCTGCCTTCTCTTCCAGCTCTTTCCCACTCAGGTTCATTTAGTTCATTATTCTTGCCTAAGGTGGAAGAACTTGCACCTGCCTTCAGTAGAGTGAAACCTGTCTGAAGCAGTCAGTTCGAGTTTGAAATCTGTTCCCCAATCTGCTTACAAGCAGACAGAGCCCGGTGCTCTGCAAAAATGTCATTAGTAAGCTCTCCATTCTATTTTCCAGGCAGTTAGTGGAAATACTATGTTGTTCAGGACCTACTGGACCAAAACAGATATATTTGTTACATCCTCCTGTTTTAAGAGTCAGTCCTTCATAATTATGCTCTTAATACAAGCTTCTACTCAGTTTTCTATTTCTGTTATTTAATCCATGTTTTCACCATCAGATTGTAAATGGTGTTGTACAGCAGTGCCAAAGTCTTGCCAAACTTTCCCTATATATATTCCCTGCTCCTCTATCTTCATGGCCTGTTACCTTCTTCTGCAAGGAAAGTACAGGGGCTTGACATGATTTAGTCTTGAAAACTTGATTTTCAGTGTTGCTTGCTGAGTTTTCATCTAGGCACTTTTGCTCCTCTCTAGTTTCTGAAGAATTAAAATTAAGCTGCCTAGGTCTTTAATATCCTGGCCTTTCCTCGTCTCCTTTCTTTTTTCTTTTTCTTTTTTTCTTTCAGAACCTCATTCTTTGTCCAGGCACTCTCAGAGTGAATTTCATTAATACTAAAAAATTTTTTACAATTTGTTACCTTTTCAGTTGCACCCAACATCATCACATTTTTTTCAGAGGTATTTATAAATGTGTGCAATTCCATGTTTGTCTTTTTTTTTTTTCCCTCTCTTTGGAGTTGACAGTATATTTATTCCCTGCAGATCAAGTTCTCTCTATAGATTGGAAACAAAAAATTAGGGTCAGTCCTCAGGGTTGATCTCAGTTTCACAGGACAGGAAGAGAGGCAAAGCTTGAAAGTATACTCTAAAAATTACTCATATATGGTCTCGAGAGAAATACTTTAATGTTCCAGAATTTTTTTTTAATCATAATTGCTATAATATGTAAAATTTTGCTTTATTAATGGCACTGGCAAAACTTCTGTCAAGACTATAAAAACTTGCTCATTTTTATATGCTTTTACTTTATTGCTAAAAGTTGCTAAAAGTCAGGTTTTCAAGATCAAGTTTGGACAGACCCTCAAGCCTTAAAATGTGGTGGTTTTCTTCAATTTTGCCCAAACTGGTCACAGTAGTCCTAATTCCAACATAGGGAAGTATAATTTATCTAGCCATGAAAAATCATTCTAGAAAATTTTTCTTCCAATGACACAACCAATCTTGAAATTTGAGCTGCTATGTTTTTGTGATATGGGAATATTTTTTGCCATTTATCTGAAATTAACTCCCATTTACAAATTGGTATCTCAGTATTCTCATATGTTGAATAGATATTTATTTGGGTTTTTTTGGTTTTTCATTGATTTTTCTCAAATATTTCCTCTTCACTGGAACATGCATAGAACTCTGAATCCCTATAGGTGACTTGTCATGTTCTATTCCACATTCTACAAGTGCTCATCTGACTAGATAATTCTTTATATTCAGAGAGATATCATGAAAATCTCTTCTTATTCTAGACTTCAAACAGAAAGTACATTCTTATCTTGCATTTTTGTTCAAAATTTGAGTAGATGCAAAGTCCTGAAACAATTTTTGTTTAGCAATTCATTTTAACTGCTATGCCTTTTCTATAGGAATGTGCCTATAAAGTGGTTCTTTACCCTCTCTTCTGTTTAATCATACCCAGAATTTTGCACATATTCCTTTTGGATAATATTGCATTTTTAATTCGCCTTCATCTTGTTCTTTAGAACAAAAACTGTTATTTTTCATTGTGTCTCTTCAAAGAAGTCAAAGAGTTTTAGTTTAGATGCAAAAAACCATAGCCCAGATATAGATTGGAACTAGATGTCTCACTCTCTGAGGGCCTAACTAGGAAAAAAAAAAAAAAGAAGAAGCCAATATTATAATATGATAGAGAAAGGTATGGAGAAATGAGATAGTGAAAGTATTTACTGGGTCTATTTGGCATAAGTTAAAATTTCACTTACCACTTTACTCCCATGAAAAAAAGCTTTGCTTTTGGAGATGTCAGAGGATGAACCAGTATCAAACAGCTTCAACAGGGAGACCTTTATTTTTCTGAATGTGCCACAGATTTGAGGTTTTTTGTTATATTTCTAATAATCCCATCATATATTATTAAAATTTTGAAGGCATGGTAAGGTTATGCGATGCTTTGAAGGACCATTAATAGTTGGGAATTCTTTTCCAGCACTTTAGAATGCTTTAGACCTAACTATCACATTTCATGCAGCCAAATGTGTTAGTGATAAAATATAGTCAGGACCCAAATGAATAAATGAATAATTGCTTTTGCAGAATAAAAGTAGTTTCTGACTCTGCAGACATTGGCTTTGATAAATACAGCTGCCACCTAGGATAAAGCTGATATTGCCTTTCAATGTCTGGCCTTATTAAATAGAGATCTTGCTAGAGGCTTTACTATAGCATGTGGGACATATTTGATTAGTTACCAGATCACTCAGGGTGCATTGGGTTTCTTTTCTTTAGAGGTGTGGGCTGGGAGCTATTTTTTTCACAATAACGTGTGATTTGCTATTTGACATACATTGTTCATTAACATTTCATATCTTCATTGATAAGGGAGATAAATACCTCCCTTGGCTAGTAATTGCCTATAGAGTTTAATGCCTTCAGATGAAAGAATCCAATACACTGAGCAGATTAGAAGCTCCTTTAAAGATTTGGGATTAGTAGGGCTCCATAAATGGTCTGAACCTAAGGTTAGTTCTACAAAGGAGCTTCATGCTAGTCTTTGCAATGTAAGCCTCTGGGTTTCTGGCACTGAAGGTGGCATCCAGACTCTGCATTAGATGCTTTTATTGCTTTAGTGATGTGTGAAGAAAGTTTGGTGCTTTACACCAGAAATCATAAGAACCAGAACAGTGAGGACCTCACTAAAAGCTCCTGAAAGCTGGCAAGAGCAAAAGGTGTAAATGAGCACCTCGTTGCTCTGCCCAAGGCAAAGGAAAACTTCCTTGATGACTTTGTTGGCCCTAGCCCAAAACCTTCCACAGCAGACTTCCTTCCTCACTTCTTTTACAGCTGGGTAAGTAGGGTGTGACTGTTCCTTTTGCACAACTGAAACTGGATAGCACCAACAAATACCCTGAACACTGGAGGCCTGAGTTTGATGTCTCACTCTGCCTATGAATTTTCAAATATGCTTACTCCATATTCCTGAAAATTGTTCCAGTTGCCAGGCCATTAGACTAAAATGTCTTATGAAGGCACTACATTCTGTGTACTAATTGACCTAGTAAAGACCAGAAAGCACTGCAGAAAAAAGAGGCCACAGGAGTGGTCAGTGCACATCCCACAGGACTGGGAGAGTTGGATTATAGCTGAGGTCTAACTACCTACCAGAAGAGGTGATACTACTAGAAATTTGGCAAACACCATACGTATTTAGTTGTCATGGGAGAAGGACAAGGACAAGTAAGGACATCAGCTATCACAGTAGTTCTCTTATCAACAAAAGGGAATGCTATCTTTCATTTTGCAAAGAGAGAGCCAACTAGTCTGCTGTGCTATTTATATGCCTGTTTTCCTCTTTTTTCACTCTCTTCAACACCTTACTGTTTCATTAAGCCAGTTGATTCATCATTTGAGACTAGAGAAGTACAGCTCAGTGAGCACCTAGACAGTTTAATTTAATTTTCACAGGTTTTTAGATGGGGGCTCAATTTGATGTGACCCCTAGAAATTGAACCCAGCCCTTGCTGTTGCTAATCAAATCCTGGCAGTCTGTTACATCAGCTAGAAGAATTTCAAATTGTAGTAGTATTAGTTTGTTAGAAAAGTTTATTTTGTTAGAGCTGACATGATAATGAACCTTCCCTTTATCCACTTCTATTTCAGCAGATAGAAAACCTCTTCTTGGATATAAAAAACTTTGTAGCAAGAAACAAAAAAAAAATATTTCTTTATTTACTTATGGCAAAGTAGTTTCAGTACAATAAGGACAAAAGTTGGAACATGTGACTTTCAGACTTTAAGGGTTTGTCTGTACTTTCTAGTTTTGGGGTACTTTCTGTTGCTTTATTTTGTTTATTTAGTGCTATTTTGCCCTTGAAAAATCAGATATACTTTTTTCTCTTATACAGGTATGGTTATCAATTTCTGTGAGGAAGAACCTTCATCTTCAGCTCAATCATTTGGAGAAAAAGGTGATGAGTTATCCCTTATGACTTTGTCTCAGTGTTCTCCTGCATTCATTAAGGTATGCATAATTTTGACTCCAACAATTGCTAAGTACAGATTTTATAGGAAAGTAAGGTTCAGGTCTCTAGTCTAGGTCTCTGCACAAGGGCAGAACTTGTACTGAAAATGAAAACAAGTTGATACCAAATTAAAGAGCTATATGCTTCAAACAGAGATAAAATTTGCTCTCAAATCATATATTTAACCCATGGAATTCATATTCCACAAAGTCACAGACATTATTTATGCTATGGATGAGATTTTATCATATAATATTTCTTGAAATATTTGTTACTGGTTTTAATGATGTTTAGCTTTGTGGACAGAATCTATATCTCATCAATTAATCTTCAAGTAGAAGCCTGCAAAAGTAAAAATTTTGCTCTGAGTTTCCAAATGGTTTTCTGTTCTTTCACCTGTTCTCAACTGGCAAAATGTACTTTAAGGATTCAATTTTTCTCTGAACTGTGGATCTGCTGCCCAAGGCAAGAACCAACAAATGTGTGGTCAAATTCAGTCTAGCAAGTCTTATTTTCTTTGATAACAGCAACTTTGATCTGCCCAAGAAACCTGTCTGGGGAAATGTTCCATGCAATCCTCACTGATCAAGCCAAAAACAGAAATAGAAAAATTATTTGCGTTGTCGAGACACTCAAGGTGAGAGAGAAATGTATACTTGCAGCCCAGGAGGCCAAACATATCCTGGGCTGCATCAAAAGAAGTGTGGCCATCAGGTCAAAGGGAGATGATTTCTCCCTCTATTCTGCTCTCATGAGAACCCAGCTGGAGTGTTGCATCCAGGTCTGGATGTTGCATCTCAACACAAGAAGGACACGGATCTGTTGGAGCCAGTCCAGAGAGGGCCACAGAGGTGATCAGAGGGCTGGAGCACCTCTCCTATGAACACAGGCTCAAAGTTGGGGCTGTTCAGTCTGGAGAAAAAAAAATGCAAGGGCACCTTATAGCAGCCTTCCAGCACCTAAAGGGGGCCTACAAGGAAGCTGGAGACAGACTTTTAGTGAGGGACTTTGGACAAGGGCCTGTAGTGATAGGACAAAGGGGATTCAGCATGAAACTGAAAAAGAGTAGGTTTTAGGAATAAATTTCACATTCACATTTTAGGAATAAATTCTCCACTATTAGGGTGATGAGACACTGGAACAGGGTGCCCAGCGAGGTTGTGGATGACGCATCCCTGGAAATGCTTAAGACCAGATTTGATGGCGCCCTGAGAGTCATGTTCATTTTAATAGTAATCAACATGTCTGTTTATCTAAAATAGATCATTTTGAGCTTTTAGCTTCCATTTCTTTTCAATGTAGCAAAATATAAAGTAAATTAATTGAATTTTTAACTGAAATATTAAAGCCATTTCAGAAAGACTTAGTTTCCAGAACAGTCTCTTAAAAGTTTTAAGTGACGCAATTTTGCAATTGACAAGAAATTTTTAAATATTTCAACTCCAAAGGAGGGAAACGAAGAATATTTATGACAGCTTTCCAAAATGAAAGTTTATTTTGTTGTTGTTATCCTAAAAATCATCATGTTATGTTTTCAAAGGACTTGTGCTTTACTATATTCTAATGGAATTCTTGTAATGATCTTGTTCAGCAGCATAGAAACGGTTGTGGGTCTCATCTAAGATTTATCAAATGAGATGAGATTCTCATGATCTGCTCTGGATTGACCTGAAATATATATAGCTTAATATATTTTGGTTTTCTATCAATTTACACACTGCAGCTGCCCTGCAAACTGCATCTCTTGAACGACATTCTGATTAAGAGCAATTTAGTTTAGGTCTAGACTGTGCGTGTAGCTCCAGGTTGAATCAAGTGTATCTACAGGACCATTCCCACAGTTCATGTCCCCAGGTGGTGCTACCAGTCTCCTCACCAGAGATTTCAAAAACCTCCTCAGTCACAGTTTGATCAGACTGGTGTGATGAGCCAGGCTAAAGGTCTAAATATACTTTAAGTGGATTACTGGGATTATGTGACCACTTTAGATTTAATTGCCTGTGCAAGATCTCTGTTATGACTTAAGAGACTTAGGCTAATATCTGAGTTTCCCACAATGGGACTGAGGGGCACATTCAAAAATGGAAGTACCAATCCACTGATTGGTGGGCTGCATTGGAACTTGTCATAAACAAACAAACCTATGTTACTCATGACTGTGACTGCCATTTCCCAGCCAGAACTGATAGCTGGTTATGTACTTCTCTCCCACAGTCTCCTGCTGGTGTCTGAATAGCATTTACTGCCAGCAAGGCAGAAGGTGAGAGACATTCACATTGGCAAGCCCCAATGCTCCCTCTAGTCTGCTGGTATTGAGCTATTTGCAGCCTCCTTTGCCTTTCTCACTTCCAGTCCAATGGTTAGCAACCTCTTTTATAACATCTCTCATCTGAGAACAAACCATTTCACTTTATACACTGTTTTGGGTCATGGGAGAAGCCTTACATCAAACTTCATCAAGGGAGATGGTAATTTTCTTTCTCCAGTGACAAGAGAGCTCACTGTCTAAGGTTCCAGCAGAACAAATCTCAGGTGTTTGCCTTAGTCGGGTGCTATGACAGTCATGTAAAAAGTTTACAATCTCTGCTGAGAATTCCATATTTTAGAAGGAGAACAGAAAAAGAGGTTTCTGCTAAAGAAAATTGCATGTCTCCTCCTTCTTACCATATTTTTAAAAACTCATGTCTTTGCACATAAACGCTGACAAGAGTGTATCTGTTACAATTTTGTTCTTCAGTCAGAAAATCAGTCCCAAACCACTCCATGTTAATCACATGTGTAGAATGTTACATATTTGTTAATTCGCTTTTTGTGTTGTATTTTTGAACACCTGGAAAATATACTAAAGCTGTTCTAAGACAGCACAGTCAGATATATAGTTTGTGCAGCCTCATTTTTTCAATCAATGAGAATTAAGACTAGAACTCCCAACTTGTTTAAAATGCATAGAAATTGAGAATACCTTGTAGGCTGATGCTGCACTTTAATGTCCATGCAACATATATTCAACAAAGTGTTTTAGTTCTCAGACCAAATTATCTGGATAAGATTGGAGCTCAATTGCCCTTGCGTCATAAGAAAAACACAGGACTATTTTTCACAGCTCTCTAAAAAAGACTGTGTGAATAGCAAATCAACTGCATAAAAACAATGAACTACAGAATTTATCAGAAGTTTTAAAATCCAAAAATTAATTACATCTTAGAACTTTTAATATTGAGAAAGAGCTATTAGTGCCATAAAAGAATGGAAAAATAATTTAACTTGCACTGGTAGAATGATTTTTTTATGTTCAGAATTCCTTTATTTCTTTATGAAATTACAGTACACCATTTTCAGCTAATAGAGTAGCCCAGTCTTTCAGCAAGGGGATGCATAAACTAAAACAGTACCCATAGATTATCAGTAAGTTTATATTAATACTTCTGAATTCCCAAAATTGTCTTGAATCTTACAGTTTTTGAGCACCTCTATTTGATAGAAAGATATGGAACAGTATTTTCAGGTTTGTTCTCCTTTTTTTTTTAATATGAATTTTTTCTTAAATAGCTTTATGATATTGGACTGATGTTTGTACTAAAACACATATTCCACAATTTGTTGACATAAATCCTCGTAGAATTTCATTTAAATAAATATTGGTTGTTTATTGCACAGAGTAGACTGCTTCTTCCACTGTGAAAATAGAAAATTTTCAGTTAGTATCTGACAACAAAAAAAAAGATTTATTAATTTTGAAGTCAATATTATTTTAAAGAAAAAGCTCAAATAAAATTGTCAGTTAGTCCAAATTTTCAAAGCTCCCCTGACTGCAAGAATATCACCTGACCTCTACTAGCTATGACTCCTTCAGGAAATACACTTTTTTTTTTTTAATGGACATTGTACAGAGATGTAGCACTGGGCAATATTTTGGTGCTTAACTTTCCTCTCAGTTTTCAAAATGACATTAATGAGATTCAAGCCTATATTAAACTGAGCTATCAAATGAGTTCTTGTATTGACTTCTTGTATTGTTAAGGGCTACATCTGGCAGGACATGGCACTGTTTCAAACCAATCTTGCCTAACTATTATCTAGTTGGTACATTGATATTGGTTGGCCTTGACATTTTCACCAGGCTTCAGTGAAAAGGCTTTCGGAGCACAGTTTGAATTTCTAAAATTATTTCTTAGAAGGTAATGCAGATTAACTATTTTGTCTTTAATGCAATCTGAGGTCTTTGTTTGAAGCAATTTTCTTGACATAAAAGAAACATAGGAAGAAACAGGAAACTCCATTTGAATTGGCATGACACAATATATTCCCTGGTTCCTCCAGGGGATTGATAAGGCTCCTTCAGAAGAACAGAAAATTTGTCAGACTAATCAACCATCTTCTCAGTATCCATATTATTTCTGATAGTAGACAAAAAGATATCCTTAGGAAAGAATATTGAAAAACTACAAGGGTTTTAGTGAATGTCCTCCAGAATTTTCTTCCAGTCTCCAGCAAATTCAGTACTTGGGAATTTCTCCAGCTGGAAGGAAAATAGTCTTCATCTCATGAGAACATAATATTGCAACCTGCCTCTGAGGCAATAAGTGACGTTCCTGTTTATAAATCCCTTGGATTCTTTAAAATTAGAGCGAAATGACACTGAATGGCTGGTGTGTGTATATGTGAGGCAGATTTATTTTAAAACTACTTAATTTTAAAACTACTTTATTGGAGCAGAAAGGAGATATATGGCCATTTTGGTTCTTTTCTATGAATCTGTAAAAAATCATAAAGAAAAATCATAAAGAAAAGCAATAGAAGAGAAGGAACAAAAAAGAGTGGATAGTGGAGGAAAGATATTACCACCCATGGATAGGGCAACAAGACTTGATTGTTGCAATTTTGACATCTGTGGTTGGAGTAATGGTCCCCATCCTTTTTGGGGGTGGGGATCAAAACATATGCTCCTCAGGTTATATACATTCCAGTTAGAATGGAAAAACCTAAATTCACCCCCAGAGAGGGAATTCTTCATATCCAATGCAACACAGTGAGGCATGCACAGACTGACAGGGTGCTTTGGGGTCTTTGGTAATCCATAGCTCCCTCTGGAGATATGAACACTGTCCCTGCTTCTTGCAGTAGTGCAGCAGTGTCTTATGATGACAGGGGGCTGTTGGCATCACAAAATTGTAAGATCTGCTTCTTACTGGCCATTCCCTGTGGCTGGTTTGAAAGACATTTCCAAATGTGGATAACAAATCAACCACATAGCAACATAGATTGACAGTGGTTAGGTTGCCACACAAAAGTCTGTTTTCTGAGGAGCCTGGTTTTTTCATCCACACACCCTCCACCAAGAAATTTTACAGTTGAACTGCATTTTGTGTGAAGGATTAGGCATCACATTTTGTTTAATACTTTGTCTGCAAGGTCAAATCACTGCAAGCAACATTCTATTCTATTACAACATTCTTCTAGTTCCCTAGGCTGAGCAGTGTGCCTCTATTTGATCCATTCTCTCAAGGAAACAACTTTGTGAGTTTGGTTTCTTTGGTCACTTTCCATTGATCCTTCTCCATTACTTTTATATTTCTCAGCTGTGGGGGATCAGAACTATTCAGTGTGCAGGATATGCACACTAACCTAAATTCTAGGTTTATGCAATTAGTGATATTTTATGCTTTGTTCCTTACTCCTTTCCCAATAGTTCCAAATAATTTTCTTTCTCTCACTACTGCTGAACATTGGGCCAACATTTCTATGGAACAGTCTAGTTCTAAAGTTTATGAAGTATGCAGAATTTCTGATTGTTTGTTCCCATGTTAATCAAATTAAACCTGTCTACATTGAATTTTATTTACTGTTTCCTGTTTACCTTCCATTACTTCTATGCTGATACCAATAATGTTTCTTTATGGAGTCTAGTTAATTGCCTCAGCTGTTCAAGGTAGAAATGCACTTGCTGAGGAAAATGATAGCCTAAAATGAAGACTGCTATAAAATAGACATCTCATAAACATGTCTGATTTTATTAAATAAAAATAGACAATATATACACATATCTGACCTGTTGATTATTTTCATATTCCTCTGGCCTCCTGCTTTTATTTCTTTTCAATATACAGAAATATCACAAGTGCAAAATAAAGATATAAAAGTGATGTTTCATGTTTTAAATTAATGTAAGACTGGGAAATAGGTCTTCTTCATAACACTACCAGTCTTGGACATTTATTCAACAGTTTCATAGATTTACTGAGAAGTTACATCTGGGTTAATTTTTCCTATGTGTGACATCTCATTTCTCTGCCTCAGAGCTTATGTGTAGAGATTATCAAATGTCAAATGCAAATGTAAAATGGATCCACGCTGTACAAAATACTCTTTTAGAGATATTGAGCTGACTATTCCCTTTAAATGTTAATGAAACTCTGGTAATTACTGAAATACCAAACCAGCCTAAGAGCTGGAGATCACAGCTGTAGCCCATTGCTAATAAATTACTGGCACATGCACTGTCTTGGCAGAAAGAGTTGTACATGAACTTATTCACCAGACCTCCTTTTTAAGAAAAGTATGGAGACAGAGTCCAAAGAGCACAGCCAGAATACTGAGGGACCTTTTTGTTTTACTAAAGAAGTATAAATCTTACCCCCAACCAGGCTGCCCATCTTCCTGTCCATGTGTCTCCCTGCTTTTTTTCACTAAGACACAGAATTGCGATTATAACCTAAAAACTATTGAACATACAGCAAAATAAAACAAGAGTCTCTAAAACTTTTCTTTTAATAAAGATCCACTTATTACAGTTATTATACTCCAATCTAAACATTTTAGTCATCCTTGCTTTTTCTCTCTTTTTCTTTTTCTTTTTTAACAGGAGAGCTAACTGTGAACAAAAGTAGACAGGCAGGATGGAAGGAAAGTGAGTTGAATAATGGGGGAAAGGGTGGCACTGCTGCAAATTTTTTCTGTGATATTTTCTCAGCCAGCAAGCCTGTAGCACAGATGCAGTGAAAAGGAAAATAGAGTACTTGAATGGGGTAAGTAACCTCAAGACAAAAAATGTCTAAGGGCTGTGCAGGCATAACTAGGCAGTAAAGAACCAGTGATATCTATACTAAAGAAGGCTGTTGACACCTTGATTCTTTGATCTGTGAACTGTGTGACAGGCTTGCAAACGGATAGTTTATTATCTGGGAGGTGAATAGCAAAGTCCTACAGCGTTTCACAGGGTTAATACGTATAAAACAGCCATTTAGATGTGCACCAGGAACAGAGCGTGGGAGGAGTTTGCTTCGGCATGCGAGGAAGTTGCCTGTGCCTATATGAATGTCTAGGCATATGTGCTCGTGTGGAGCACTGTGCGGTGCCCAGCTGGTCACACCCGCTGCAACTGGGGAGATCCACGCCGAAGCCGACCATGGAATTGCCAAATCCTTTTAACTCACCCTCCGATGACACTGAAGGTGGCCTGAGTCCGATCGGGACCTTATTCTTGCTTTTATGGAGGATCGTTACCGTTACACTCGATTTAAATTCAGGAATAAGCATCTCATGACGCCATGCTCCACTGCATCGGAACTGTACGGGCAAGGCGGTTCTTGCACAGAGAGGGAGAGACAGAGCGAGGGAGAGACTTCCCAGCCTGAGAAGAAAAAGAGACATTATCTGGTTTTTATGTCTATGGGTTGAATTTTTTTCCTAAAGAAATCTGCAGCTCAAAGGTATTGGAGTAATATTTCTGTAAGCCTTGTCTCAACAGCAATAAATTTGTCTGTATCAACAGCAGAGCCACATAATTCTGCTGTTGTTCTTACAGCGATCTGTCGTTTAATGGATAACATAGGAAATTCCAAAGAGCAATCTTTGTGTTACCTGACATTATATGAGCTTAGTCATTTAAGGCAAATAACTCATATTTGAAAGGAGCTTGCATCCCACCTAAGCTTGTTTCAGGGGCAGTTTTGCTTCAGGTGCAGACACCTAATTTTTTTCTTTCAGTCATTTTTGAAAGTTTGTTTGGCATGCAATCTACTATTGATGTGTGGTTACTTTTTCTGTTGTGTTTTCATTTTGTTGTTTTTTAAGAGGTCTCTTTTACTTGCCAACAAGTAAATGTGAAATTTTGAGGAAGTAATTATTGATTTTGGGATAGCAAAGTCCTTTGATAGCATATTGGTATGTGATGGGTATAGACAGGTTACCTGGATTTTTTCATCACCTTTACTCTATATCCATGTAACTGTGGAACAGTCAAAAGACAGTCATGGAAATACTCAAAAAAGAAAAAAAAGTGACTAGAGTGTTTCTCAGGTAAATGAAAATTAACATTATAAAGCGTTAGGGACTTGTCTTTTTCAGACTGTATTATTTCTGTAGCAAAAAAAATAGAGTTAATTGATGTGAACTGTTACAACTGGATACAAAAAATGTTTTGTAAAGAAAAATGCATTTACAATGGAAGTCAGGGAAAAAACAATCTTACACCTTGAGTGTATGAAGATAAAATTATGAAATACTCAAACTTACATTTATTGAAACTCGTTTAGTGATTAAAAACTGAAATGACAAAAAAAGTAGAACAATGGCTTCGCTTGCCTGATATGGTAATTGGGTAATAAGGTATATTCTACTGCAAATCAATTTCTTCATTCCAGTTTAGAAGTACAATATAGCTCTGGCAAAGTAGCATCTTTACGGTCCTATGGATTGACATCACAAAGCCGTAGCCTTCTTTTGAAATCTATGGAACTGTGATAAATCTTCATGGCTCTGTATTTTAAAAGGAAAAAGGATTAAAGAAAGATTTTCAAGAGTGGCATATTACCTCCTCTACATTATTTGGAGATGAAAGGATTGCATTATGGTGGACTAGCAGTTATCAGTTTTTCATGGGATTAATAATTAAATAGAATTTATAGTAATGGGGAAATACTGTTACGGTTTAAAGATTTAAAGAATGAAAAACTTTTCAAACCGCTAGACCTTAAAGATGGAATTATAGCCAATGAGTAAAGAATGTATAGAAAATCTTCCTTTAGGATATGGGATTTTTTAATTGCATCCTTTATTTATAGATAAAACCATAGAGAAATGACCATCCTAATAGACCTATCCTTGTTTCTTGATGTATGATGTCAAAAGAATTTTAAAAGACAGTAACTGTTATACATAGATGCATATTGAGATTTATCTGAGTTGCCATTCTCTAAGAAGGGAGTCTATAGTTATTACTGTTTTTCCTATAGTTCCGGGAGTCTTTATTTGTAATCTTACCAAGGAAATTTTGGAAAAGTGTTCTTTGAGAGCTACAGAAGGAATTAAGACCCTACTAGGGGCAGAGGCTTTTGGATGCAAAACAGTAAACTCAGCTTTGGGTTGCAAGGACAGGTGGAAGAAAATCTGTGTTGTTTCTTTGGTAAAATGGTCAGGGCCAGTCAGGGGTTCTCACTTGCTTGTCCTCTTGTTTTTCGAGTTGCCCCGGACATATTTTACATTGCAGGCTTTTGGGATCATTCTACAATGTGACTATATGACTTTTGTGGATGCGAATATTGATCCTGACTGTGTCATCTGGCAATTAGTTGATCCATGCATTTGATTTCCAAGATGCAGTTCAGCAATGCATGAGGTTTTCATGCGCTCTTGGACCCCTAGGCTGAACATGCTTTTCTTTCTCCAGGTTTACTGCAGGTAAAAATTCACAATGAGTAGATATGTTCATCATCACTAAAAATATTTTAAATCTAGCTTTTCATCATATGCTATTCTTTTTAAGCTTTGTAAAATGTTGTGTTTAATATGTTCTCAGCAGGCAAAATGTTATTAAATGCTTTAATTAAACCATGCAGACATAAGGTTTTTTATCTTATTTTACTTTTCTTTGGTTGATTTTGTTTGTTTATTTTCAGATTTCATAATTTAGCTTAATTCTTCTCATTTGGCATAAAGAGTGGATGCCTGGATTTTTCAATATTTCACCTTCCCTTATTTATTGGTGTATCTCAGGCTAAAATTTCAAGCAGACAATGTTTTTTTCATGGTAACCTCAAATCTTTTTCCACAGAAGAATACACTGGATCCATTACCATGGGATACTTTATACCCTCAGTAGTAGGCTAAAGTTAATCCAAGTATGACAGGGCTTGATAAAGCTGCATCAATGTTGTATGAAAAATTCCTCTTATAAAGTCATTGAAAGTTAACATGAATTTTTATGAGGTTCTCTTGCTTCCCTAGAAAAATAAACTAACAAATATGAAGCAGAATTTAATTACCACATGTAAATATGTATAGAGGTTTAATGATTGCAATGCACAGATGCGTATGTTTAATTTAACAGTTTATTATTAATATCCCTCAGAAAGAAACTTGAAATTTAAAGTACGTGGCATTAAGAACACAGTTGTCAAAGATTCAACTACAGTAAAATTTGTAAAAAATACAAATTTTAAGGTATTTTAACTAGTTTATTAAACTTTCTGCCCCTTTCAGATCGAGGCTTGCAAATTGAGGGTCATGTAACAAATCATCCTCTCACATAAGGCTGTGCTTCACTGTTTTTTTTCTTCCTAAACTGGTGACATCAGCCTCAGAAAAAGAGATTTACAGGGAGTTCAAAGGATTCCAAATAGGCATGAACAAAATGTCTGAAGAGACTTCAAGGTTTTTGTTGGGCCATGGAAATGAACCGATATTCCTTGATCTAAAAGTAAAGCCCAAACCATCCTCATAGACTTAGTATTAGTGCTCTGGGTTTTTATTATGCTTGTGAACTATCCACACAGAGGAGAAGACTGAGTTTTTTATCCAGATAGTCAATTTGTTCCAGTCCACATCTTTATTTCAGCTGAAGAAACCTATTATTAGCTCAAACAGCAAATTTCCCAGTTGAAAACACATGTAACATTTTAGTAATCTAGATTTATGTCAGATAGGTCATGAACTTTTATTGTATTCCTGTGGTAAATAACATAAACAAGCAGAAAAGCTGTTGACCACTTGTAGTGAACTGGCTCCCCTATTTCAGTTTGAAGACAGTTTCAATGAAGCAAAAAGAAAAAGCTTGCACAGAGCTGTAGAAGCCACAACAAATTGATTTTTTCCACTGCTTTTGTTACCTCATGGAATTTCTACGTGAGAGCCAAACAGCTCCAGCTGAGCTGGTTTTTTTGCCATCTATTTTAAGGAGAAATTATACACTTGCAACAAAATATCTTGCACATATCCAACTTCTAAACAATTAACTGGGTAAACACTTTACTTAAGTGATAAAATAAATATTTTCGTGCTTCTATTTGTTCTTCATTTGTTTGCTGTAGGGTTTTGATATCTTCCAGCTCACTGAATGGGCAGTTTATATAGAATTTTCTTGAACAGATTGCACTTCTCAAGGGATTATCGGTTTCATACCTGAGAGTATTACACAAAAGCTTATAATTAAGGGCACGATTTGTGAAGCTAGGCTAGCAAAAAGCTTTTAAACTCCTGGCATCTTCAAGCTTGTGTGTCATACTTCCTTCAGTAGTGTGGGCAGTATCTCCAATCTAACTTTTCTTCTTGGAACTTCTGAGATTATTGAGAGCTATCTTAGGTGTCTACATCTGGCTTTGCTGTGTGCAGTACAGTCATATTCTCAGGACATATCTATATTGCAATCAGAAGTGTGTCACCTCCACACATGAGCACACTTGCGGTAGCTTTTCCATGGCTGGCTCAAATGCCACGAGAAATGCTGCAGCATTTTGGAAGTGTCTGTGTTTGTTCTCCTGAGCCCTACCTTTTTTATCTGCTATATATATGCGACTCAGAATGGGTGAATTTATACATATTTTGAACATATATGTTGTAGTCACCCTGGCATTATTAATATGACTTTAACTTGAGTTAAACAATCACTAGAAATACGCACCTCTCACTGTTAGTTCTTGCACTCCTGAAATATTGGAGACAAAAGATGAAACACCATCTGCAAGGTTTTTTTTCCTCCAGTGGCTGTAAGGTGAAAATTATTAGCACAGATGATAAGCTTAGACCAGCTGTGTTACTTCCAGTTGGATAAAGTTATAGAAGGTGAATTAGTTTATTTCTTTGCTGAGCAGAGTCTTGAAGGTGATAACTCTATGTAGAAAAACTCTTGTTTCCACTAGACTGATGAGGATGTGATTGTTTTATCACCAGTGTCCCCAGTGGCTAACTACCTCAAGCAGAGCCATGATTTGGGTCCATGGCTCCAAAACAAAAAAAAAAAAATGTTTGTTCCATCTGGATCACTTCTTTCCTTTGGTCATACGCTTACTTGTGCTTTTTACAAAGAAAAATTATTGAGTAACCTTAGAAGGACAAGGGGTATTGCATCTGTTTACAACTGCACACATGTGCTAGAGTAAGGAGACTGTAAAACCATGGTTTCAACTATCTTTTAGGTGCTCCCTTAAGTGCTGCTGCAGTGAATATGCTGTTTGTTGTCAATCCCAGTCAATGAGTCTGGCTCTCCTCCACTAAATACTGAGGAGGCTTTAGGGCCCCAAGTCAGAATGGCAAATTCTAAGCCCAGAGAAGGCAAATTGCTTTCATTCACTGCAGTACAGAGCAGCACAATTAACACACCTTTTCTGAAACTAAGCCCTGCAGCAATCAGCTCTCCTCCTGAGTTGTGGCTGATGCAGGATTAGACCCAGCCTTGGCATACTTCTGTTTTGCTGTACTTCATGAACTTCAAGGATACCAAGTCATTACTGCTCCTAGTTATACATTGTTTAAATGAACATCCAGACAAGATTTCCTCTTGGCAGCAAAATCCTTTGAAAGAGCCTTCTGGACTTTGAAGCAGTTCCTCTAAGCGCTCCCACATCTGCATCTGAACATTCCCCACCATCCTCCCAACTCTCAATGTCAGCTCTTTGGACTGCAGGTTGATTTTAAGGTGGGGCAATCTGCAGAAAATGCACCCTGAGTGCAGAAAGACATCAAGATGGTACAAAGAAATGTATTTGATCATATATCACCAACCCCAAGCATACATATACATGATCCTAAAACTGAACAAAAATTTGATAGAACAGGGGTTTCTGTAGTAGATTTTTTTTTTTCTTCATTTCCTTTCCCTCATTCTGCCCCCTGGGGTATCTGTGGAGAGAAGTTAAAAAAAAAAAAAAGGAAATTCTGGAACTTTTCTGGTGTGATTTCATGTGTTACATTTGAAACAAATCTGCTTATTTTTATTATGAAAAACTGACTTTGCCTTAGTCAGGTATGACAGCCACCTAAAGCCCCAACAGTTACTTTTCACTACTTACAAAAGCTATTTAAAAAAGTAACTTGAAATTAGATTAGTGAAGCAGTTTAACAGACTAAGCATATATTGAATAAGTGAGCAGAAATGTTTAATCTGGAATGATTTACAGGGAGACTCACATGTAATTTTTTCTTCCAATGTAATGTTCCAAAGTCACAATCTTTGTGCTTGTATATGTCAAAATAGCAGAAGTCAGCCTTTAAAATTAATAGAAAGGCACAAAAATCCTCATTCCTCCTCTGCATATTCTTACATATGCTTGCAGGCATCTTATTTGTGTGGATGTAAATGCATGTGTTATGTGTACATGTGGCAATGAATATAAATATTTTTCATGGCGTGTGTTTACAAGGAATATGACTCATATACAGGAATTGTTGATTATATGTATGTTATCATCCATTTGTATGAGCTGCAATGCATGAATCAAAGCACTTTAATCTACAAAGGTATTCCACACAACATGGATTCGTTGCCATAGCATTTATCATGCAAAGTCTGGCCCCAGTTCATTGCTGAATTAAAGAATACATCTCCAAGTGGCTATAAACAGAGCACAGATTCTGTAACATACTCTGTGGCAGAGAATCCATGTCAGTATAGCAGCCATTCTCACTCCACCAATCATGGGGGTTTTTTTTAAGGTAAGCAATTGTGTCTGGCATGCAGAGAGTAATGCTTTCTGCCTCTTTTTCTATATGCATTTTTGAATTTTTTGCTCCTTTTCTCCTTTTAGCCTAATTTATAGCTTAATTGAAATGGCTTTTTCTATTGCTTCCTCACATTCATAGTAGCTAAATAATGAGCATAATTTTCCTCATTCTCACACATACTGTGTGTTCTCTTTGAGCCAGCATCTGCACTATATTGTATGGGACCATCAAAATGTTAAAGGACAGTCAGCTCAACTCTGACACTTCTGGAATCAAGAAGACCTGACAAGTGGGATTACAGCCTTGATTTTGGAAAGTCTCATTTCAAGATGTCATTCTGCTTCAGATTTCTTTTATGGACTTTGGCATGGCCATAGGATATCCAAGCTCTATGTGTGGTGTTCATCTTCTGTAATGATGGACAGATGTAACATGATGCAACACCACTGGTGAGAACAGTTAAAATCTATGCATCCCTAGAATTTATACATAAAAAGACATAGAAGAAAATGAAGTGCAACACAGAAAGCATTAGAATGGCACAATATCTAGGTTTTAATGGTGCATCCTTTCATGCACATTTTATAAGAAAACTGCAAATGTTATGAATCACAGAATCACATAACCTCAGAATCACAGATCATACCAAGTTGAAAGGCACCCACAAGGATTATTGGAGTCCAAGACTTGGCCCTTCACAGCACCATCTCCAGGAATCACATCATGTGCCACTCTCAGCTGTAGAGAGTGGTAAGGTCTCTCCAGATCCTCCTTTTCTCTTGGCTCCCTCAGCTGCTCCTCACTGGATTTGTGCTTGAGACCCAGCTCCCTTGCTCTTCTCTGGACCAGCCCCTCAATGTCCTTCTAGTAGTGAGGGACGTAGAACTGGAAGCAGGACTCAAAATGCAGCCTCACCAGTGCTGAGCACAGGAGAAAAATTACTGCCTTGGTCTTGCTGCCCACGACTATTCTTGATCCATTGTAGGATGCCACTGGATTTCTTGACCACCTGGGCACACGCTGGCTCATGTTCAGACAGATGTCAACCAGCATCTCCTGGCCCTTTTCTGACAGGCAGCTCTGCAGCCACTCTTCCTCCAGACTGTAGTGCTACAGGGGATCTTTGTGACCAAAGAGCAGGACCCAGCCCCTCACCTTTTTGAACTCCATACTGTTGGCCTCATCCCATCAAACCAGTCTGTTCAGATCCCTCTGCAGAGCTTTCCTGCCCTCCAGCAGCATTACACTACCATTCTCTTTAGTGTTGCCCTTGGACTCACTAACTTGTACTGATCACAGAAACGTGTCTGAAGCAGGAGGTTGTTCTTGGGCTTGCAGGAATGATTCTGTCATTCACCTCCTAAGTTCTGCCACTCTGTCACATCAAGCATCTGAATAATTTCTCAGACAGCTCTAATTTTTAATGACTTTGTCTATTATTACCAAAAGAAATGTGGCAAAAGGCTTATACTGGTGTTTTTTATGATGTTATGACAGAGATGACACACTTTTGTTTTAAATAGCAAGTTTAACTTTGTTTCTCTAAATGAGACAAGTAACTTGCTGGAAGATGTGGCTGGAAAGGAGAAAAAGCACAAAATATGCATGTTAATAGGATTGCAAAAAATACTCCTTGGACATACTAAAGGTTCATTACACAAACTAAAAGGCTGTATTATCTAGCAGCATAACATGCTTTGCCAGAGGTTTAGAACACTGTTTTTGCTTGAGTGGCACAGAATAAAGTTTATGAGAGGGGAATAGCATCGTCTGATTGTAGCAGATGAGACAGCAAGAGACATCAGTTTAGGACATTAATTCTGACAGGCAGAGTGGCTGAGCAATACTTGGAGCTTTGCACTAAACTAGGTTGTCTTTCCAGATGTAGCCTTGTGTAACCTCAGTTAATGGATTCCAAAGAAAACGTAAGAAATTTTTCTTTCTTCTGTGAGTGTTGTGGGGAAGAACAAATTATTTTAAAGTAGACAACAGGTAAGATAGACACAGATTTAGATTTTATAGTCTACTAGCTCAGTATGTTCTCCTGTAAGTTATAGAGTATAGTGAGGAAAGTTGAGCTCACTTTCCTGTCAGTACCAGTAAATTGATATGGCAGAAGAAGAGGTCAAATTCCCATGGGATACAGAACACATCACTTAGCAGCGTTGAGAGATATCAGTCAATTTTGCCTACTCTCTATCTTGTAACATTTGAAGGGGGAATACGGACAAGAAGAACAACTTGGAATCTGATTTCTAGATTGTGGAAGTAAATAGTAAACCAACAGATGTGCTGGAAGTCAGGAAAGGAGTGTATGAAGTAAATAATGGAGCAGCAATACTATTGACTTCTTACTTAATGTGTATTTTAGGGATTCATCTACATAAAAATATTATTCTTACTACCCATAATTTCATCAAAATTGTCTAAAATTCTGTATAAATTCTCCTCTTAAAATGTGAAACTCTAGATGTGACTGTATAGTTTGCTAAGAATTTTGTCTGCCTTCTTTGAAGAGACACAATCGTTTCTCAAAACTTAATTTTCTATTGTTTTTAATAATCTTAGCTATTTTCTATAAATCACAGCATATTGATTTATTTGAAAGCCAGATAACAGTGATATAGCCCAATAATCTTAAATTAGAAAAAGGAGCAGAGCACGAAAGAAAGATAGTTAATTGCATCAGATTATGTAACCAGGCCAAGCAGTGCAGATCAGGTTCAGGCATCCCTGAAGACAAGACATGAAAATGCTAGGAAACTGAGAAAAATAAGACAGAAATAAGATCTAGAATGATGCTGATGACACAGCTTTTTAAGAAAGTCCTCTATTTCACAATGTAGACTAATTTGTATTCTTTTCTGGAGGTTCATTATAAACTTCTGTTATTCCTTCTTCCAACATCATCTTGTCATTTAAAGAGTTTTCCAATAATCCAAAGAGAACACCTTAAAACAGTCATGAAAATGTGTTGACAGGAGCAAAGCAGCAGATTTGTTTCCAGTCATTTGCATTTCAGCTGCACAATGTCTAAAATATTGTAAACATTTGTTTGGCAACATTTGTGGTGGATAAATATCAACAACAGAAATAAAGATATTTTTCAAATAAACCCACTTGTTGAATTGTTTAAAACAAGTGGGTGGAAAAAGTTGTGGTATGCGTTTAAAATAAGAAATTTATATAAAAGTCAGTTTATTAAAACTTTGGAAAGAATGAGAGGAAAACAGTGCTGCATTAAACTCAGGAAAAAATCTTGACTATTTCCTGCCTCTACTTTCAAATGACAAAATATTAGAAATAAAGTTCTGTTCTTAAATACAAAGCCAGAATTGAGAGCATATAAGAATTTGTTAATTAGGCTTACTAGGAAAGAATGTGAAATGTATTGATAGGCATGCTGGTTTTGTTTTGTCTTTTGCATATGTGGTGAATTCTGTATCATGGGAAAAAAAAAAAGACTATAATTTTCTCCAATAAATCTTCATTGTAACTAGCTAAATGAAACAGGTAAGATAATCTTTTTTCTACAAATGTATTGCTGATGATGAATAGCATCTGAAGTTTTCTTCCAAAGCCTCTTAAAGGTTTGGAATAAAATGGCTTTGTTTGTACTACCATAGATGAAGCCCAAGCTCAATTTGCCAGCTCATAAAAATCAATATGTAGTACTGGTAAGATTACCAAAGTTTTTTTTTTATTTATGAGACTAAAAAAACACCCAGACTTACACAAGGGCAATGTCCTGCAAACAAACTTCCTCCTATATAATCAGCTTTATACTCACACCAAACAGATTTGATTTTGTCTTTTAAACACCTCTGTATTATTCTTATATTTTTGTCTTTAAATAGTGAGTGCTCATTAAATTATACCCATGCAAACAAACATATTCTAGTCTAGAGTCTTCAAATTTAAATTGAGTTAAATTAAGAAATAATCACTTAACTTAAAAGATTCAAAAGCACTTAAAATCTATGTGCTTCATGAATTCCTTTTTTGCACTTTACAGTGAAAAGTTTCTGAAGTATCTTTGTCATATATATATTGAGGTTGGGGGTGCAGATTATACTTGTGTGATTTGCATCCCAGTCTAAGATCAAAACCATCAACACTTCTATGTGAATGTATCAATGAGGAAATGAGCAATAAAGGTTTTTGCCACATGAGGGGTTAATGGTGCAAGTCTCAGTAGCCAAGGGACAGTCATGCAAAGCAATCAACATGCCCAGCAACAATTTGTGTCCGTAGGAGACATGGGCAAACAAGTCAGAACATATTTGCAGTAGGAATTAATAATTTACTTTTCATAAATCAACCCTGCAATTAGATTCCATCAAAAAGAATGGAGTATTACATCAGATGTCCATCAATGTGGGTCACAGGAGACTCTCCTCATATAGGTGTAGGATCTAATTTGAGGTAAAGAAAGAACTGAAGAACTATCAATCTGAGCAGTTTTACTACTTTAGATCAAGAACAATAACAAAATTTACATCAATAAATATTTCAATACCTGGTTGTTTTAAGGTCTGATGAAATTTTAAGGCCTTGTTTCTCATTGAGACCCTGAGCTAAGTGTCCCTTAAAAAAAAAGGGAGAGATTGAGATGCAGTAATAACATATTTCCATTAATGACATAGAAGTACAATTATTTTTAGGAAGGGTTGAGAATGAGTGAGGTAAAAAAGTATGCCAGGATAAGTAGAAGTAGGGGAAAATGGATTTTGAATTTTGCTCATATATCAGCAAAACTGATTTTTAAGGTATTTCTGCATAACATTTGCAATCACATTGCATTTACTCTGTACTTCTAAAAAATCAACATTACATGGTTAAAGGATAATATCTGCATTTTTTAAATATCCAGTACATTTTTATAATAGAACTGCATGTTCAGACAGTAGTAATATATAGATTATTTTTATTTTAAAATAAAAAAGTTGATCTAGACCATGGAGGATATTGTTTTCTTTTTCTTTTCCCATAAGAAATATAAAAACTTATACTCACATTCAAAATACATAAGAAAAAAATGCTACAACGGACATTTTGCACAACCATTCTGAAGACCATCTTCCTGACATAAATATTTAATATGCAGATCATCTGCTATTTCTACAACTACACATAATGACTAAAATCAATTGCAGTGATTCAAACCAACATCCGCATTTCTCCCATCTCATAATAGGTAAAGAAATATATTCTGATGTTTTGATTTACTAATCCATAGTACCTGATTCAAATTATTCCAGCAAAGTTACTAAAATGTAAAACTAAAAGTATGTTATAGAATTTTTTAGAATACACAGAAAGCAGTTTTATAATTTATTAAACTGTTACTTAAGTCAAGAATTTTATTCTTAAAATATATTTTACACAAAAAAACCCCTAAAATATACCAAATTATTCTTTGGTGACTGATCTTCCATTGAGCCTCTATTCTTGGCCCAAAATGAGTGAAAAAAGATTCATTTAAAATTTTAGCTCTATCTTGGAAGCTCTTCAGTCCTTCCAAATGCAGGTGGACCAAGTCACCAGTAATGCCCTTTTACTGTCAATGATTCTGAAGTAGCACCTCTAGTGTCTCTTCTGTACGTTTTTGTTTATTATATGCTTTTTAGTTCTTTTTCTCCTCTCTCATTCACTTTCCTCTTTTTTTTTTCTATTTCTGTCTTTCTGTCTGCCTGCCAGACTACCTATTCCATCCATTTCTCCCTGTCTTTTGATTTAGCCTGTATGACCATAGCAGATTACTTAATTTATTTAATTCCCAGTAGTGATTTGTTCTAAGATAGATGATTCTCTTTGCATCTATTTAGAAGCATAAAATTCATGAAAACTTGTTGCTTAAACTGCTGAAATCTGTCCTGCCATGTTAAACAGGGAAGTAATGCTCCCAACCTACAACAGACACAGATTTTTGAAAGCTGTTCAGCAAACTGTTTGTTCTCAGAACCTGCCTGCTGGAGACAGCTGCATCTCCTCAGTCACAGAATCACAGAATTACTTGGGTTGAACTGGTCCTTGAAGATCATCTTGTTCCAACCGCCCTGCCATGGGCAAGGACACCTTCCATTAGACCACTTTGCTCAAAGCCCCATCCAACCTCAGCTAGGCAACCTGTTCCAGTGCCCCACCACACTCACAGTAAAGGACTTCTTCCTATTATGTAATCTAAACCTAGCTTTTCAGTTTAAATCTGTTTCCTCCTGTCCTATCACTACATGTCCTTCCAAAAAGTCCCTCTCCACCTTGCTTGTATGCCACCTTTCA
Organism: Alaudala cheleensis; assembly: GCA_013398995.1. NCBI lineage: Eukaryota > Metazoa > Chordata > Aves > Passeriformes > Alaudidae > Alaudala > Alaudala cheleensis. The sequence goes on from VWYE01021660.1 coordinate 288,711, forward strand.
GCACTGGCAGGTTGCAAAAAGAATAATATGTCAGTAGAGACTTTATTAGACCAGCCAAGTAGCTGTAGAAACTTCCTCTTGATTGAATTATTCATTTTGTGCTCTGGTTTCAAAAAAAACCTCACCAGTCAATTTAAGTTCTGTCCTAACTCTATGATACTGGAATACAAGAAATGTGCTACATTGAAGTTTATCTATGGTCTGCCTGCTGGGTAGAAGAAACCTGCCAGCAAAGTAGGAATCAAGCAAATTTACTAAGACATCTATTGTCTTACTAAAATTTGTATCAATACTGACTTTGTAATTGTAAATTTGTATTTATTTTGATACCAGTTCTTAACTTAGCTTATCTACAATGTTTAATATCCTGATATTGCATAGATTTATATTTATTGCTATGACAGTGAAGAAACATGAGCCATTATCCAGAGATGATTAGTATCAGCAGCACCTAATCCATCATTTCTAACCTAACCCTCAGCAAATACCGGCATCAGTTAAATTACCTGTGGAACCAATATTTGAATCACAGTCAGGTTAACAGATAAGGATCAGCTCATTTAGAAGAAATGGGAGAGAGAAATACAAAAACAATTGGCTCTGTGGAGTACATGTGCTACATATGAGGGACTAAAAGCAACACTGCCACAGAAATCCATTGTCTACACATCCACCTGTGGAAGAAACCATAACTCTTATCCTTGTTGCAACACCTTGACATTTGTTGTACATTTTCCTACAATGAGAGTGGTTAATTGGTTTACTTCGCTTCAATGTGTTCAATAGAAATTCACTTGTCTAGCTTCTTTGAAGGAGTACAACAATCTTTACTTTGTTGCTATTTCTCCCTGGCAAAAATGTTCTGAGAATCTGAGGAGGAACCTGTTACAGTCATCTACAGATCTTTGGTATCACACAGCCAAGGACAGAGCCTGGTATATTCTGATAGATCTTGCTACTTTTCATTTATCTTTCTTAGGAGTGGATCCTGGCAACTATATGGATGATGAGTAAAACTTACCTTCTCCAACAAATGCCAGAGCAAGAAACATGCACAAGTGGCTTTTCCAGTTCAAACTCAAGATTGGAAAGAGAGCTTAGAAGATGAGAGCTCTTTTCTAATAAGTATTCCTCACACTTCTATCAAATTTTCTGGGCTGAATTATTTTGTGAGTGGAGCAATGACTGCATTTCCACACAGAGGCTTATGTAATTAGTTGATAATGTTCTTCTTGCACATTTGGGAATATTTCATCTTCCTTTGAACATTAGACCAGAAATGTGCATTTTCACTTATCCTTATGGTCTCTGGACTTTTGAGAATGTTGAAAGGAATTCAGAAAATACCATCACAGCAGCTTGATTTTCATATTCTGGATGCTTAGACTTGATTAAGTATTGCTATGGAAAGCAGTTTTCCTGGTGAATTTTGCTCACCTGTTACTTCAGAATAAAGGTCATGTGGCTTCTGTGGGAAAGAAAAATGCTTTGAACCCACTTATATGACTTATTTACGGGAAAATAATAAAAAAAAAAAGTCAAGAAAACCTTCTGTTATAGGAAGTTACCAGGTCTGTTGGATATGAGAAACCTTGCATTACTCATCACCTCTGCAACCAACACCACCAGCAGTTTCTGACCATGGTAATCAGTGGCAGTGAGTCTGCATTACGTATGATTGTCATTTCATTGAGTCCATTTCTGAAGCTAGTTGTCTGTGATCCCTTTTCCCTGCTGTGATGAAATTTCTAAAAAGGATTCTCATGGTCTTTCATCATTCAGACAACCTTTTTTTACCCAAACAAATAATTTCTATTTCAACTGTGCTGGCCCACCTCTTTTGCTGTGATAGTGGCTGTTATATGAACCTGAAAATGAACAGAAAACTTTTATTTTCTCAAAAATATTCTACTATTACCCTTAATGTCTTCTATATCTATTTTGTGTTGATCAGATTTTGAATTCTCCCTTTCAGCATTTTGGTGCTCAAGTCCTGACCTAACTGTGTAACAGCCTGGCATTCAAAATGGCAGTATTAAAAAGAAAGACATTCTGACCTCATAATTAGTTTCAATTATGGGAGAGAACATGGAGAGTTTGGTATGTAACTGCTGGTAATGGTACCACATATGTCAATTCTTATGAAAAGCAATGGGGCTACATTTTCACTACTGCAATAACATTCTAATACACCTGAAAAATGTTCCATCCTCAAGACAATCTGGAAACCATTGATGAGTTAGAAGTCTTCTCTTCTTTCAAATTTTGTATGAAAACTTTATAAATCAGTCACAATTCAATAAATGGTCTAGACTCTAGCTGCATTCAAACTAATTATAAGGTAAGAATGTCTTTCTGTTTACTTCTGCCATAATTTGGTTCATAATTTACCTGATAAAATGATAGTTTGGGGTGAGACTCACCCCAAATAATATAGGATAATAGTTTCAGTTTAGAAAAAAAAATCCCAAATATATGTAATGGTAAATATTTTGGGCAATTTTTATATGTGTCCTACTGTAGAAGTACAGCCAAAGTGAAACTAAATCTAATGATCACACATTTGCCCTGAGATTTGGGACTACTTCAAACCTATGGAATGTCAAACTTTACAGATCTTTTATTTTATTTTTTTTCTCACTACTTGGTCCCATTATTTAATTGAATGCAAATCTTATGACTCTGATTTTTTCTTTCCAAACAGTGAGTACAGCTATATATTGGTAGACTAGTGCTCAGGCTTGATTTCTGATCCAAAGGCATTAAATTCAATGGTCTTTGGATCATATCCTTAGAGAGCTTGTTTTCAGTATCCTCATTCCAGTAATCTGTAGTGCATAATTACGTTCAGTCTCAAAACTGAGCCCTGTGTCCTCTGTTCATTATTCTTTTCAAAATTAATATGTTTCCATGCATGGCTAAATTTTGTCTCTTTCTGTTTATCCCATTTTATATCTAGCACCTTATCTCATCTGTGGTTCTCTACCGAGTCAGTAATCTCTGATGTGGTACTTCCTCAAATACTTCTTGAAAATCCAAGTGTAATGTATCTGAAAAGTTTTACTTATCTGTCATGTCAGTGTTATTTTCAAAGAGTTCTAACAGGTCATTTAAACAGGACCTTCCTTGACTGAAGCAATTTTGGATACCTGGAATGAACTATAAAGCTGGTATTCTTCTACTAACCTCCATCAAGACCTTTTCCACAAAGTTCATGTTAAACTACATGGCTTACACTTTCTCTTCAACCTCTGTCTTCTACTAATTTATTTATATTCATCACTTCTCAGTTCTCAAAAATCTCTTTCATATCTACTGAACTTTTAATATATAGCATTTAAAGTGTCACCAACATCTTATTTTGTTCTTTCACAAAACATGTTTTTATGTGAAAGATATCCAAATGCATGGATGGCTTTGGTTCCTGTAGATACTCTGTTAGTAAGTACACAAAAAAAGCATAGAATAAACATTTACAAGTCATGGCTTCCTTATAGAAATCATAATGGCAAAAATCAGCAATTTATAGATATTTCCACCTTTAAATAATTTGGGGAAAATGTGATGTTATTACAAGATGATAAAATTCTACAAAGCTTATGAGGAAACTGAATGAGGCATATATAACTCTGGGTAATGAAATCTGTGACCCAGCAGTGTCTAAGCAGATTCCAAGACTCCACCATCTCCAAAGACAAAACTGCTGCAGTAAGATGAGAGAGCAATAAGGGTATCAGATCTGATAGCTTGTTTCACTCAATGCATTTAAAATAAAGGAAGCATTAGTAAAACCAATCTGGCAACTATTAAGGCCAAAGACAATAGCTAATAAAGGTTTGGGAAAGACATGGATACATGCAATTTGAAACTAGGAGGTGGAGTTGTGAAGTGGAGCAAGACTCAAACAAAAATTATAAAACCCATAAAATACTAGTATAGAGTTTCCAGCAGAGAGAACTGCTTGTATAACAGGATTCTCCAAAACTGGACTCAAAAAGGCAAGAGAATCCCTATGACTTAACTGTGAGGAAATGCATATGACAAAACAGTGACAGTGCTGTTAAAAAGACAAATTCTGAACGTATTTACATTAAAAAAAGAGAAGGCCTTGTTTTAAAACACAGAGAAATCATTTCCCCTGCGAAACAAGAAAAAAATTCAAGAGACTGGAAAGGCTACTTAAACATACACTAGGAAAGCATTTGTGCTGTGCCCAGCTCAAATTGGGGTATTCTACAGTAAAGATTATAATTTTGTTCACACTCTGTCCATGAACATTGCAGAATTACTGAAACACACACGTAGGAAGGAAAATGCAATAGAGCTGCCTCATTATGTTCATGAGAAAGAGTCAGAGCACAGTGCAATTGTGGTGCAACAAACATTTGATTTGCCTTTTTAAAAACAAACAGCTAAGTGTCCAAAACAGGCAAAGCCATTCTAACTCCTATGGTTATCTCCTCAGATCAATATTTTTCATGCAGTGGAAGCAAGGTCCATGAGGGAATCACAATGTATAACTGTTACCAACTGTTGACTATTTAATAGAAACAGTCATCTGGAAATAATCAGCTGTAGAAGGGAGAACAGAGGAGTCCAGCTGGTGACAAGTAGTCTTAAAAGTAAGTGGTTGCCTGGTAGTATCAGAGAGGAAAGAAAATTTGACTACCTGTCCCCTTAGAAAGATATCTTGCAAAGACAATGTCAATTAGATGCTTCCTTGTTTCAGTGAACAATTTTTGACAATCAGGATATCTCAGTTCAGCACCTTGGTTTTTTTTTTGCATTAGCTTAAATGTATAGTAGTCATTTGATTAATTACAGACATCTGTCTCTGCTGCTGTTGGCTGTATTGTGTATGCTCTGACATCCAGCTTTCATGCATAAATATGTAAACCATGAACATCATTTGCACCATCTCTAGTGTCACGGTGTATCTCTTCTCCCGTTCCTTAGAGCGCAATAATTCAGTGTTTGACATTACAGCGAATCAGGTAAAAGCAACAGATAGTGCCAGGTTTTAGGCATGTTTTACTGCTGTTCTTTTCTCTGCTCTGTACATGTTTCAGCCTCCACAACTTAAACAGAGAGCTGTTCCCACACAGACAATTGGAAAGCTGTTACAATGATGATGTTATTTAAACGTTTATGGAAAACTCCAGCAATATTCTGTGGAGAAAAGGGGAAAAACTCCATTTCCTCAATGTTTCTCCACCATTTCAAGGTTACTATGGCTCGTTTCATTGCCAACTGAGTTCTTGAACTTCTCTAAGTCAGATTTAGAAATTCTCAACTCTTTAATTTTTGAGTGTGTACAGTCTTTATTTTCCATTAGATAAGTAGTATGGATCATATAACATATTAAATAGAAGAGCATAAAATACAAAGAAGAGAGTTAATAATCTATCCTGCAAAGAAACTATACCTACAAAATTATCTGTGCAAACGTAGTGCCACCACCATCATCATCATCATCACCACCACTTAGGTATTTAACTCAGCTCAGCCTAACATGATTACTTTAAATCCTTCTAAATCTTTCTGGTCAAGTCAATTTTCATGGTAATAAAATATTTTTTGAATGCCAATACTTTAGGCATTTACACCATTTATTCCATAATAAATTGTTTCTTGGAAAATGCTATTTACAAGCTGAGTTTCTATGCTCTGGGCTGACTGCCACCTCATTTTGGCTTGCTTCATAGGACTCTGCATGTAAATATGGCTATAAATTGGTATAAATCTCCTGTAAGAGTCTCCTACAGCTCTCCACCCAGAAATACAATCTATTTGCCCTCTCCAGCTTCTGAGAAACAGCACACCACTCAAACACTCCTAGAATGTGTCCTTCATTCAACAGAGATAATTAGTTTCAGTTACTTAAACTGAGCAACTATTTCCCTTCAAAGAGGATATTATATTTGCCTAATTGCATTTAAGTGCTAAACACTGTACAGGATAATGTTTCCTGAGTATGGCAATTTTTTGGGAGAAGGCAAGCTGCCTGTTACAAGGGTCAATAGAAAGCTGCAGACAGTTTGAGAAACAGATAAAAATTCACAGATCACTGAGCACAAGCATATTTTTTTCCCCAAATGACTGTCAGTAAATCTTTCCCACACGATTCATATCCTTATCACATGTACTAAATAAGCATGAAAGGTAAATTGTTGACTTTCTGTTATGCTATGAAACAATCAAGATTGAGCTGAGCTAAATGAGTAAGACATTAGTCTGCAGATTTCTGCAAAAGACCTACTGAAATATCAACTTCACCAGTCTTTTTTTTTTCCTTGTATTTTCCTGTCTTAATTAAAGAGCCCTTTCCACTCACTTGATCCAGTAAAACACCCACAGTGCAGATGCTGTAGTTTCATTCCAGTCAGAATACAGACATGCTTCACAACTTTGCCTTTAATTTTTGGCTAAACAAACAGGCAAACAAACAGTAGATGAAACTAATGGAGAGCTTAATTATATCTATCCATCAAGCTCTAAATTTGCTTCCTTTCCAAAGAGCAGGGACTGTCTTTAAATCCAAAAGGACTGATGGCAAGATACCCAGTTTAAAATTCTCCCACTGTCATAGACTGTTTTACTAATTATCCAGATTCCAAGGCAATCATACAACCGTAATCATTCACCTCACGCCTGGAAACATAAGTCTTGTTCTTTTGATGAATATTTATAAGACAGTGTAAAGCAGTCTACTTTCTTTTCCCTTCAGGCAAGACAATTTGGAGTTCATCAATATGTATTACCAAGGACTTTTATAAAAGGCACTTCAAAGGAAATTCATCAGGCATTCCTTTTGTCTTGATTTCTGTTAGACTGATACTTCCTTTTGACAAGTATCAATAAATTATCCTCTGATGGCTAGAAACTTGATGTCTTATTCAGAAACTTCCTCACACAGCAAAGTCTAGTCCTTAAGTTTCCAATGAAATTTTCAGCGTCTACTTCTAATTTAAGGATAAAGGAGGACAGAAGAAGCAAATGCAGCACAAAATAATCAATGCATTTATGCGGTGATTCTATGATATATTTTGCTTTCACATATGACAGAAATTTGTCAGTTAAGAATTTCCATGACCTACATCCTTTGTTACTTTTTCCATTTGACTTTTGACCATATTTGGAATTCCTTAAGAGAAAAATTGAGGCTCTTCGTCCCCAGTGCTCAAGCTGAACAATAAGCAAATTAAAACCAGATTAATGTAGATATGTAGTGTTGAATGACAGACTGTCTCTGTCCCAGTTGGTTGTTACTTTTCCTCCCTTGGATGCTGACACAAGGGCTCATATTTCTGGGAAAGGAGAGTGGGATCTTAAAGGGTAATAGAAAAAAAAAAAAAGCAAGCTTTTCTGCTTATTATGCAATAAAAAAATTCTATAAAGTTGCAAATGTTTCTTTTCCCCAATTTAGTCATTTTTCTAAATGTGCATGCATGAGAAAAACTATCATGGAACATACAAAAGATGCACAAAATTAACGTGTGTAGATCAGGTAAGTACCAGTCTATGAGAAAATGGGGAAAATAATGGGGGAAAAAAATCTAAATTTAATATTTTCCTCTTTTATTTTTTAAAATAAGAAATGGGATTATTGTAGGAATATTTCGTGGATATGTGCACGTGAATTGCAATGTTGGCTTTAAAAGGAAGTCGGGCTTTTCCACAAGTAAACGTGAGCTCTGTTGAGCCAGAATAAACTCACAAACCATGGCCAGGCTATGCTCAGTTCCTTGGCAGCAGAAACAACATCCTGAAGGGTTGCACATTTGGGGCTTCTGTAAAGTGCTATACTTGTATAATTTAAAAAAACCCTATAATTTCTCATGAGAACACAACCCACAATTTAGGGCCTTGTTTTATGTGTGCACTGGGGGAAGCAAGGAATTATGATATATTTTCTTATAAAATAAATAATTTTTGATGAGCACTTCAAAAATATTCTTTTTTTTGAAAAATTCTGAAGGAACATATTGAAAATTAATTAAACTCCTGTATGTCTTTTAACTAGAAAGTGAAGAAAAAATAATTTTAAATTATTTTATCATTACGATTGAACTTATTGGATAAAGATGCAAACTGCACAAGGGAACTTCTGAACTCTTTCCCAAAACACACTGAAAACCCAGCCAATTTCCCCTTGACAATAAAGACTTACAACACAAATGAGGTACACACAGTAAAAGGCACTGCACAGAGTAGTTTATGTGGAGATGCCCTGAAAATGAACTGTCAGACTTTTCACTACTGTTTTTGACTTCTCTTTCAAACTTTCTTTTTATCTTCTCTGGGTACAGAGAAACCTTGTGGATCTACAGAATGTAATGAGAACCATAAGTGCCTGAATATGAAAAGAAAAAAAATCAGAATGTACTTGTTGTCATGATTAATACTATAGGAAGTAGAAGTAACTTCTGTGTATCTAGAATGTAAAGTAACTTGATAGAAGAAGGTGAACTTTAATGGCTGATACTTATCAATTGCTCAGCATTTGCCAAAATAAAAAGTAACATGTCATGGCACATGAACAAGGTTTACTATCCCAAATTGGCAAGCTGCTGTGCCTTGATCTCAGCTAAATTGGATTGTTTACCAAGGGAAATAGGGGGAAATTAATTTTCTCAATCTTTCCCTGAAAGAAAAGCCCCTTATTTTCCTCATAAATGTATTCTTTGTGCCACATGAAGTGCTTAATGTTCAGATTTGAAAAGCTGGTTATTGTGGACATCTAATTAGAATAACTCACTGTCTACATTATTGTGCTTAATGTGTTGCTCTGAATAAATATTTAATATGGTACCTCAGGTGTTCCTGTCTTAGAATTTTGATATCTCTTTCCTAATTATGGCAGACCAGTTGTAATACTGAAGCTTATGTCGTGGCCAGTAAAGTTTCTAAGGAGAAGCTGAACATGCATTTTAAAATATCCATTCAAGGTTAAACTGTCAAGACTTGTGAAAGTTCAGGATAAAAATAGGCAAATATTACCTCATGCTACTCCTGTTAAATAAGTGCTTATTAATAGATGGATGAAACTTCCCTAGGGTTCAGTTTATGATAGACAACATTTCTTTCAAGGCTTGATTTAGGAAAAAAACCCAAAACCAAACAATGCAAGTGAGGGGAATGACATATGCCTGTCAGCCTCCTGAAATACCTCCTTGAACTTATGCTCCTGGCATCACATTTTCCATTCCATGCAAAGCTTTAAGGTCAGCAACAAGAAACAGCATCCTTGAGTGACCCTTGAATGAAAACATACCGGAAGTCCTGGAGCTCTCTTTCTTGTGTAATTCTCTGTCTTGCCTACTCTTTCTTTGGTATAATGATTTTTACAATCAATTCAGCATACTCATCTTCAGACATCAATGGAGATTTCTGTTTCCTCCTGGTTCTTTGTCTGCCACATAGGACATGCCTCAGTGCCTGACTTTAGGAGCTGTACTGCTCCAAATTGAGGGAAATTTTAAACCTGTCTTGTCCGAGTCTGTTGCTTTTATCTAACCAAATATTTTGGGTGTTATCTAATGAAATATTTTGCATTGTGAATTCTGTGTCAGAGACATATCCCTGAACCTGAGATTAAGGGTCATGATTTCTTGCTGTTTTTATCTGATATGTCTATATGCTTGCTGTGTAAGTGGATTGCAGCTTCTAGGCTCTGACTCTGCCTTCTGCATCTACCATATATTGATCTTAGCCCTAGCCAGTGAACACAAAAACCATGATGCTCAAAAGTGCTATTTCTGCATCTTTTTTGTGAGTTTGAGCTTTGTGTTTCATGAAGATACATGTAAAAGAAAGAAAAAGACAAAGGAAGAATTATCTACAACACAACTAAATCAAACCCAACTTAAAGATGAAAAACTTTTCTGGTTCATTAAATACATAAAAGTTTTGTCCTGTTATTTAGGACTTTCAGCAGACTTCAACTTTTACTTATGGGTTTCGTATGTAAATGAAGTATCCAGGTGGACTAGCAATTGGTCTCCTCAAAAGAAATGTTATGTTGGATTTATTCTTCTCAAAAGAGAAGAATAGAAAGCCATTCTATGGAATATTAGAGTGTTCATTTCTCTAGGGTCTACATATCTCAAGGAATTAGCTTCAAAACTATATTCCACTGTGCACTTAAATTTATTTTTTATATTACAGGTATAGGTACTATCAGAAATCCCTAATAGCTCATTAAGCAATGATCATAATGTGCTTGTTTGTTCTTTAGCAGTAGTTTTCTCTTGCAGTTGAGTTTTAGGTGCTTGGATTGCTTTTCACTTTTTTATCTCCTTCCTCCCTCCCATTTCACATAGACATATGTCTATGACATAATATAAAAAAATAAGAGTCAGAGAAACATGCTTTGCATGTGCTGCAAATGATGAACTATGTGATGACCCCATCATTATTTGGGGACTTTATTCTGCTCTAAAAAGCCAGGAAAGTTTTCTTGCCAAAGAGCTACCCTCTTTGCCCTAGCTGCTGCATCAATAAAGCAGATTTGTACATCATGACCTTTGCTTTTCTGTTCCAGTTGGAGTTGTAGATATTTTAAATCCTGAACTGCAATGTTGGTTAGGGAGCTGAAGAGAGAAAAGATGTATCTGTCATTTGTCACACTGCTGAAAAAAACAAGCTGCAGTGTTCCTTCCTGGTGGCTGCCAAGCTCAGAGCTAACTAAGGCAAGAAGAAATAACCAGCCCATCTTTAGAGTCTGTTAGGATGAGACAGAATTTCACAAGGAAACAGAGATATTAGGTGCTACCAGCAGCTACTGCTGCAGGTCTGGTGTTTGAACTAAATTGTTTCAAGTCAACTTATGGTCTGCTACAGGATAATATAGAAAAATAGCATGTGAATAAGCATTAGAAATAGAATAATATAGAATTTAGCATCTATGAGTCACCAAAACTATATGCTATTGTAATTACAGAAAGTTAAAAAGGAAAATCAAAGACAATATTCAGAAATCAGAAATATGTCACGTTTGTTCCAAATGAGATGTTAGAAATCCAGATTCATTGCAAGCAAGTATTTCAAATTCTAAGGACACTCTACAGTGTCATTCCTGGTTATGTGATCTTACCATTCTTGGCACTGTCGTGCTGGTACATGTGTAGTTGTATGAATGGCAAATGTGTTATATGTCATCCATAAAAAACACAAATGCAATCCATAGCAAATATTTAACTCTTCAGCAGTATATATATTAAACATAATGATCATCTGACTACCTCCAACAAAGTAAATATCTCAAGAATCTGCCTTGTTATTTTGTTTGACTTTAATAGAAGGCTTGCTGACACTGAGAATTAAGAACCTTATGCTCAACAAATGAGTCAACACAAAATATCCACATCATGGATAATATGAATGAGGAATACCCTTATAAGCAGCACAAGACAAAGTGTATAATGCTGCTATACAAGGTGTGTATCTGTTCTGTAAACTGTAGAAAAGCAAAAGAAATCCTTGTTCCATTCATGTTCATTTTCTAGTTACAACTTGTATTAAACAAAAAAAAAGGGTTTATTTTTTATTTCTTCATGTAGCTGAGAACAAAACACCTGCCTACACTTTTTTTTTTTTCAAGTGGGTAGGAAAAAATGGTATGCAGAAAGTATTCTATCTCTTATATCTAGATCTGTGATCAGTGCAGACTTAACAAATGTAAAGCAATAGCACTATTGACCTACTGACTTTTGGGTTTTGGCTCTGACATTTTATGTCTGTGAAAAGCAGAGACCAAGCTCCCACACCACCAAAAGAAAATAAAATCAAGAGCTTTATCCTTAGATCCTGTAGGTATGTACTATTTAAGAATTTCGTTCATTGAGGATTTTTGTACTCTTAATCAAGTGGTCATGGCTTGTAGTAGGTCACCTGTCTCTGACTTGCAGATCACGGATATCATGAAACATGTTCTGTTTTTGCATTTAAGACTTCTTTGCAAGTTCTGGCTGGGTCTACTCTTTAAAAGGCTCTATTATATGTGTTTCCAAGCAAACTAACTATAATCCAAATTTCTTGGGGAACTTCAGAAGGTACTTAGATTGTGTAGATTCTCTTCTTTCACTGTCTTTCATCTTGCCTTCTATGTATACATAGCATTTTGTGCTCATCTTGGCTACTTCAAGGTCTGTCAGGTGTTCCTCCACAAAGCTGAAATAGAGTAAAATTTATCTTGTCATAGAGTAAAATTTTTCTGTTTCTCAAAGCTTTTATCCTTTGAATCTACAATAATTAATATCACAATATAAAACAATAGATCAATTTGTATGCTTGAAATTAAGAGGAAACCGAGTTGCTTCTAATACAACCTAAATTGTATGTTCTTTTATTCTTGAGGAGGGGGTGCTAGTAATTCTTTATTGTATATTGTTTAAACTTTTATTTATTATAGATATATCACGTAGGCACAAGGACTGCTGATCTACCTTGAAAATACAGTTAAATTTTCTGAAAAGGAAAATTGCTATGTGATATAACTGGCATATTAATTATATACTGGTCCAATGATTGATTACACTGTGGAGTGGGAATTGCTCTCAACACTCTCCTCTTTGAGAATAAACCACAAACTTATCATTAGAGCACCTGCATCCTCGCACAGGCATTCAATGATACCATCACTGTTTTTAATCTTCCTGTAATTTTGGGAACGTGCTATAGCTCTCCAAGGTGCAAGAAGGACATGTTGTACCCATTAACCTTTCCACACAGAGAGTGTTCATTGCATCCAGCAGTCTGACAGGGGCCCAGTCAGCTCCTGGATAGGACTAAGCAACCAAATGTATGTGTTTTGTACAGCATATGCTATCAGCTAACAACTTGAAAGTCATCTTCCACATGGAGTGAACTTGAAGCAAACAAATTAAAGCTCATGTAGTAAATAAATCATCATGATAATGTCCAGTTGTGTTTGCTAAAGAAGCTGGGAGAATAAAACAGAGGGATTTTAAGGGCTGTCTCAGTGACAAACTGTATGAACTAGACAGATATAAGAACATATCCTGTAGTGGTGAATTTTTCATTAGAAGTCAATAGATTCGGTAAAGCTGTCAAATGCTAACTAGCTCACCTCCTGCTCTTTTCAAAAAAGGTTAATGGATACAGCACATTTGCTGGTGTGACACTGAAAACAAAGCATGACAAATGATATGCTCTTGTATTTGTTTTGCACCCTTTTTTAAATTTTTAATTATTAGTTTGTTTTAGGTCTTCTATATGTAAAAGTGGCCAAGTGTGAATAGATATTAGAGCTGCTTGAAAAGCCTTGTCACAAAGCCATCTTTTTGGCCATGGAGATAGATCTTTCCAAGATTAGTTGTGCAAGAAGTGCTGAAGCCTCTTGTCCACTGTCCATTCAGTCTCTCTGAATTCATGAAGGTCCTGTTGCTCCTCTTCTGCCTTGTCTATTTACACTGAAGTCTTGCAGACAACCTCCCCAGCAATTCCATGCAGCAGGTGGCACAATGAAACTTTGATTTTTGTTGAGGCTTCTAGGCAACAACTGCAGCATATAGTCTTGTGAGTGTTATGAGAAAAGCATGTATGCATATTTAGCGTATTTGGTATTGATGTAGGTGGGAAAAATAAATTTGAAGACCTCAACAGCTCTTCTTTTTCTTAATTACATCCATTTCATGTAGTGTGTTTATGCTTTACCTGAAGTCTTAGGCTCAGATTCTGCTGCCACAAAATATGGAAACTTTTTCTGAACTTCAAAGTACTATTCAGTACAAGCTTAGTCAGAAATGAGTAGGAATAAGCTTTTAACTTGTGGCTTCCAAATCTTTTTTTTTCTACATTCTTTATCAGGAATGTTGTTCCATGAATGTCACTGGATCTAGGATTTCTGAGGGAATAATTTTAAGGATTTGCCATTATCTGACACCTTTTACCAGCTGCATGATTCAAGAATAAGATGAATTGTTCCTCAAATATATACTTAATCTTAAAGCAATAAGATCACAATCAGTAAAAGAAAAAGCCCAAACTATCCAAGGAAATTACCCCAGTAAATGAGACTACAAGAAAACGTCATCAAATGTTGTGAAAAATCACTGATGACTGGTGGATGGGGTCACTTGGGCATTTTCCTCATGCACAAATACATGCAGAAGCACTGTTTAATTACAGAACTTCTCCCTCATCTGTTGTCTGTTTCTGAAGTGATGCAGTCCAATCAGATAAAATATTTGGGGGATTTTTTGGAATATTTTGAGAAAAAATTAATGACCTGTGACCTTCAGGAGATCAGATTAGATGAACTTTTGCGTCCTGAAACTATCAAATCATTAGTAAAGTTGTTCATCTTTTACATCTTTTATCTTTAATATTTTGGATGTATATAATCAATACTTCCATGCAGAAAAATCTCAGGTCAGATTCTTAAGTCATAAACAGAGGATTTCACACAGAAAAATGAGGCTCAGCCATGTAAATCTGTTGTGGGTTGTTTTTTTCCACCCTTTTCAAAGCACAAGAACTTTCATCAGGCACTACATAGCTGTTTACACAAACCTTAGAAATCCTTACAGCCAGGCTTGATCTCAAAAAATAAATCCCTGAGGCTATACAAACTTCCAAAATGCCTTACAGACGGTATCTATCAATACAATGTTCCATTAATTTGGTTGCAAGTTTTCATACCAGTTTTTAATAAAAACCACGAACTACTTAGAAAGGTTTAAAAATTGTGGAAAATAGAAAAAGGAACCTGAATTTCATTAAATACTTTTAAGTGCTGTAAGAATTCTGAGTCTACTAAGCCATTGGCAATTTCAGTCTTGATTTCTGTGGGGAACAAAAGGTTATATGCTCAGCTACCGAAAATTGTAGGATTTAAAGAAAAACAATACCAAAAGAAACTCAATGTTTTCAAAATTTAAAACACAGCTCTAAAGCTACCTGTATGTGGAGAAGATTTTAATAAGCTTTGGAAATGTAATTGTATGTTGGAATTTCTTATTTTAATAAGTCAAGAAATAAGAATTTCAGAGACTCTGCTATTATGCTGAGTCCATTCTCCTAAACCCCCACTGATTCTAGGTGAAAATAATAAAAAAAAAAATAATCTGAGAAAATTGAAGAAAATAAATAGGACCATATAATTTAATGGAATTTTCTGGTAGCCTTCCCCTAGGATGATAATGGGGAGGATATTCCAATGCTGGGTAGAAGTAAAGATGAAAGTGGGAATACAAGAACTACAAAGTCAGAAAAATTGTGATAGAAAGCCCAAAAGTGCTACACTGTTTGGCCACCCCTTGCAAAAACATTACTGAATTACTACTACAAGAATGACCATTTTAATGAGCCTATGTAACTAGCATCAGTGTAGTAGTGCAGCTTTAAACCAAACAGGTATTTTCCACATAAGGAAAAAGGATTTCAGTTTTACCATAAGACTTAAAAGGAAAAGGCCCTAGAAACTTCTCTGCTCTCCGGGCAGCCATTGGCTTAATGCCAAGAAAAAAACAGATATAGGTCTATTAACCTGTCTTTCAGACCTGTAGCCATTCTCTATTGGGCAGTTTGCCAAAACCCCACCTAAATCATTCTGTATTTAAGGGAGAGCACAGAGATTCTTGGTCCTTCTTGGGATGCTGTAGCAAGGTGCAATGCTTTCAGGTACCTGTGCTTGGTTCTATTTTGTTCTTTTATTTTTTATTATTTTATAAGTTTATTAAACCTTTGGCTTTACAAAACATACCCAAGGAGCCTTCTCGCAAATTATTTTTAAGCCGTTTCTGCAGGACACCCTCAGCCTTGATACATCTTTACATGGCTCACTACACTCTGGCCACGTGTAAGATTGTATCACACCAGAATTAATTCCAGAGAATCTCTAAAATCTAAAAATTCCAGACTGTTATTTCACATTGAGGAAACAAACTGTTGCAATAAGCAATTTTCAACAAGCCTACATGTGATGACATACTAAACTCCAGGATCAATTTCACAGACAAATATGGGGTCCAGGCCACCATGGGACAACTGTGACAATAAATTTTTTTTTCCACTAAGGTGAGAGAAATGGAGAGCCTAAGCCCTGCCAAAACAGGCACATACAAAATAGACGTTGCAAATACTTATTTGTTTGTCCATCTTTCCCTAGCAGCTTTAGACAGACTTAAGCAGTGGGTTTTCACTTGCTAAATGCAGCCACTACAAGCAGATCCCTTGGTATCTATTTTAAACAATAATTCTTGCTTATAATAAAGTGGTTTTTTTTCATGTAGCACCACTGAAGCCCTGCTTTATGAAAAATGTCATTATATTTGCCTCTCTTTGCAACCCACATCCTGTCCTACCTTAACCTTGCCACTTTGATAATTACCCTATCTATTAGGCCGACATCTAATAATCTCTTAGGACTTCAATACAAAATGTAGCAAAAGGTTTCTTTGAGTATCTCTACTCCAGAACTTCTTATGTCTGCAGTAAGACTGAAGAAAACCGTCTTATTCTCACAAGGTATAGTTTCTGTTCATTAGGTGCTTGTAAAATCTTGAAAAATTCTCATTATAAGGGCAGCAAATAAAAGATCAGTCAAAAGGCATTTTGCAGAAACCAGGATCATCCCAGAAGCTGGTTTGTGGCTTAGAGTAATATAGAGATAACGTAAAAAGGCTGTGGCCTCCATCCTTCATCTCTTTACAATTTGATAGTTCATTCCTTCAATTAAATCTTTCTGGCTAAAAAAGTAACAATATCAACAACAGAAAGAAAAACAGAAAGAGATTCTTTTTAAGACAACCCATAGAAGAGTCTCAGAGTTAAATTTAGGATAACAGCTTTTTTTGTCAAAAGTAAAATGTGGAGTTTTTTTATTTACTTTCAAAAACTTTCAGCATGTATCAGCTCATGAAACCAAATCATTAAGCAGCTAAAAGCATATTAGAAACAGTGTGACCCAAAGAAAAGAAACATAAAGACATATAACTGTTGTTTGTAGCTTGCTCCTGTTCTGTGCTTTCCAACAGTCATCAAATACAGTTTCAGGAATGAACAGTCAAGTGCTTAAAATGAAGTAAATGTTGCAGTAGGTGAAAAACAAGAACAAAGAGGGAGCAAACATGAGAACACAAAAAGAAAATAAGATAGAAATGGGTGTCCATTTTGGTTAGTAAGGTTTCCCTGTGTCTAATTTCCCCCAGCAACATTCTGAAGTTGGGATATTTTATTATCATCATTGTAATAATAATAATTATTATTTTTCCTTCTAAAGTGAGACTCAATATGAAAATTGGACAGGACAGACCTCATGTGAATACTCCTATTCTGAACTATGCACATAGACAAGATAAACTGCAGGCATGCTTTACACCAGAACATCATTTGGCAGACAAGGAATCATAATGATAAAAACTTTAATTTTCACTATTTTGCCTTAAGACCTTAAAACTATCCATCATTTGAGTAAATCAGGTAAGGCTATTAGAATATTTGGGAATAAAATTCAAATGCATATTCAAATGCATATTGGTTTGTTACTTCTTTATTCACTGAGTTTTTCACTTGGTCACTTCTGGTCTTATTTATAAAAGCAGCATTGATATCAAATTGAATAACAACTTTTTAGTGCTTTTATTGGGGTTTTTTCATTTGGTCTTGTTTGATTTTTGGTTTTGTTTTTGTTATTGTTGTTGTTGTTTGGTTTGTTTTTTAATTTAAATCAGGAAGAAAAGCTTTTCTGTCTTTATGTAAATGGTGAATATAATCATCTCATGACACCAATTTCCTTTGATGAACTCTGTCCTTGCTGTTATGGTAGCAAATTCCTTCTCATCTGAAGAAGTACAGATTATGGAAGAGACTTTTAATTATAATGAATATTCAATAGATTACTTCACATAAACCTTTCCTTTATTGTTGTACATCTTTTTCTCTCTTTTAAGTTTGATATCTGTATTTCTTGCTACTCCCTGTAAACTTTGCTATCAATATGAGCAATTTCAGATAAGCCCTGTCTATTGACTGGTATTAATGTCTAGCATGATTGTAGATCTAACAACAGCAGTTGTTCCTTTCCAACAATACAAAACAAAACAGAACAAAACAAAAAAAAAATCACAGTTTTTTTCCTAATTCAACATACTGAGTGGAAAATATTTTATTCACTTATTATAATTGATCTACTCAAAACCAAATGTACTCAGATAAAACATATCCTCTTTCCTGCTTGTAGACACTGATGTTTCATTGGCATGGAAACTGCTGTTTACAACAGTCTGAAGACATTGTTTACAGGTGCTGCATAATGTTATTGACAGGAGCAGAATTGTTTATATAAGCAGAATCACATCTACCTGTGCTTCCTCATGCAGTATGACCCTACTTACTGCAGGCTACAGTATCTGATCCATAATCATCAGCATTCAGCTGGCAATTTGATTTAGAGAATAAAGCCTGAAAATAGCTTCATTCCACATATATTACTTTCTGACTGCTGCTGTGATTGCTCAGCCAGAGTCCAGCTGTGGAAATGTTAAAACTATTCATCAGGCATGAATATTCATCAGAGTGGTATTCTTATTTTCCCACACATCACTGGGATGTCAGACACAACTGCTGTGTGAGAGGTGTGAATTAACCCTCCAACTCTCTTTAAAAGTAAAAAGCTCAGGTACATCAGGAAGCCCAGTGATGTCTGTGCAGGTGAAAGGCAATACCTTCTGGGTCCTCCTAATGCAGCTGCATTCAATGTGCTATCTGTCAGTGGATCAGTCTGAAAGAACATGGCAATCCAAAATAATGACAAAAGCATGATTTAAGCTTCCCTGCTCCTGATCTCAGTTTAAAATCATAAAGGTTTTTTTAAAGGAATTATTTGTGCTTGCTTTTATAGACTAAAGTCTTTAGGGACAAAATGACAAATTAAAACATTCTGGGTTTAATTAGATGTTGAGGCTGAGGAGTAATCACAGGATCTGGAGGTTCAAGAAAAGCCAATAAAACACAAAGGCTCATAAAACTAAGATAAAATGGTGAAAATGCTTTGCTAGAAACCTTCACTGGCTTCAGCAGAAATAGGATTTGTCCAACCACAAAGAAAGGCATAATATCTTAAAGGCCAATTCTGTAACCCTTGCATTCCACATATCATGTTGAGTTCAAAAGTTTACATAAGCTGATAACTGTATATCTTGCATACTGAAAACAAAAATTAGAGGTGGAGCTTTTTTGCTTCCAGCAGTGCAATTCCTGACCCTGAATCACGCACCACATTCTCAAGGCTGAGTCTGGCACCAGACCCACAGGTGGCATAAGCCAGTGCTGTATTGATTTTGGTGGAGCTACAGTATTTGACATCAATTAAAGATAAGGTCCATTAACTTTCTATTGTCTCTACAGCATCTGCTCATAGCTTTGTCCTGATACATATTCATATGGCAATGGTGTTAATACAAAAGTCATTAGATTACAATAAAAATGTTTCAAAGTTTGTCTGACGGTGTACAATAAAAAATACTCTGTGCCAGGAATGTTGTGCACAGCCTATTCGCCATTCTTGTCCTAGTTTTTTCTTCGTATGAATGCTTTTTACCAGACTTTTCTTTAGGACTTAGAATTCAACTCCTATTAAACACTTGTCTGGAGAGGAAAAAAAACAAAATAAGCAAGCAGACAAACAAATGATGCCTTAAGCATTTACCTAGTATCACTTGGAACTGATGAAAAAAAAAAAGTACTGCTTTAACAACAATGAGCTTAAGGTGTTTCTTTATTGCTTATAGTTTTTGATTCATATACATGAATTTAATATTGAAGGAAAAAGAATATGTACCTTGTTCTACTAGCATGAATATTCAGATGCCACCAAGTTGCACACGGAGGGTAGGAGGTCTCTACAGAGTGCATTGGACAACCAACAGTATGAGTTCCATAAAGTGAAGTATTGGGTGCTGCTCTTGAGTCACAACAACTCCATACAGTGCTACAGACTGGGGAAGAATGGGTGGAAAGCTGCCTGGCAGGAGGGATACTGAGACTGAGCCAGCAGTGTGCCAACATGTCCAAGAGGTCCAATGGCACCTGGCCTGTATCAGCAATAATGTGGCCGGTAGGACCAGGGCAGTGATTTTCCCCCTGTACTTGGCACTGGTGAAGCTACACCTCAAATCCTGTGTTTAAGTTTGTACCCCTCACTGAAATAAGGACACTGAGGTGCTGGACTGAGTCCAGAGAAGGACAATGAAGCTGGTGAAGGTTCTGGAGCACAATTCTGACAAGGAGTGATTGAGGAAGCTGGGGGTGTTTAGCCTGGAGAAAAGGAGACTTGGGGGGGCTTTATCGCTCTCTACAACTGCCAGAAAGGAAATTTTAGCTAGATGGAGATCCTCCTCTTCTCCAAGAAAACAAGTGACAGGACAAGAGGAAACTGCCTCAAAAGTTTCACCAGGGAATGTTTAGACTGGATATAATGAAAAATTTCCTCCCTAAAGTGTTTTTAAACAACAGAGTAGGCTGCCCAGGGAAGTGGTGGATTCATCATCTCTGAGCGACTTAAAGTACATGTAGCTTTAGCACTTAGGGATATGTTTAGTAGTGGACTTGGCAGTATTGGGTTAACAGTTTATTTAAAGCTTTCTTCTAACCTAAATAAATCTATGATTCTGTGATTGTATGGTTCTATAAACTTACTCTGTTGTGGATGCCAGGAGATTACAAGGTGAAGAGAAACAGGCTAACACTACCTTTAACTTGAACTTCCATCACCTACCTAGTGCACTATGAAGTTATTACGCCATTATTTGCCTCAGCTGTTTTGGATGTGTCTGTATGCATACAAATCTATATACATATATATATAAATAATATAAACATGCATGATCAAGTCAAGTGTGATGAATTTCAACTCATGTAAAATGAATCCCACTCACATGCCCTCAAGGTAACTGTAAGCAAAGCTTAGAATACGTGAGATGAACGTGCCATTCAGGAAGATTGAGATGATAGTCATCAGTATATGTAAGATATGTCACTGAGACACCCCCATTTTATATTCCTCCTGGTAAATCTACTCCAGTCAGGAGGAAAGAAAAAAAATGGTTGGGTATCAACCTGACACCATCACGCCATAACACATAATTTTAATAGTGTTTTCTAAACTACTGTCAGTTCCTATTGTTTTATCATGTACCAAGTACCTGCTCATAAAACAGTATGTTAGTGATCATTTCGTTTGCTAGGACTCATGACCAAATTATCACTCATGTACCCAGTGGAAGGAGGATGTGAATGTCGCTGATCATTTTCCTAACCTGCGAGCTCAGCCAGCACTCCATGCAGTACTATTGGTTTCTTGGAACCCACCCCTGATGTCATTTGGTTCAAAGAGAAGTATACCCTCAAGATAACTAAAATTGTATCTGGCTCATGTGGGTAAGAAGATATCTTCAAAAATAACAATATATATCAAATATATATTGACACATTCTTACATGAGGCCAGCGTGGAGTGAGCCACGTGCAGATGTATCAAGTCTCTGAGGGTGCCTGCACCTCACAGAATGGCTTAATAAGAGCGAGACAACTTCTTCAGGTGTGCCTTGTAACAGAAAAGGGTTTAATAAAAAGAGAAAATAACAGACAGTATAATGCAAATAAAAATAAGCCATACACAAGTGCAGAGAGACCATAGCACCATGTAAAGCACCCTGAAAAAGCCACGAGGGGCTTTGTGCAGCCCATTAAGTATCTAATGGTTGAGGAGGTGTCCTTGGCAAGCTGCCCAATAGAGAACAGCTACACAGCTGAAAGACAGGTAAAGAGACCTATCCATGCTTGGATATCTGTCCTGGCACTGAGCCAATGACTGCCAGGAGTGCAGAGAACTTTCTAGGGCTTTTCCTTTTAAGTCTTATGGTAAAACTGAAATCCTTTAAAGCTGCATTACAACAATATATCAAAGCTAAAAACCACTCACTAAAACAATAACACTATAGTTTAGGGAGCACCAGTATGATTTTTTAAACTATAGAAGTCTAATTTCTAAAAGAATTTTACTTCCAGAGGATCATAAATCCTACTGAAAGCCAAAGGGACTTAGGCTAGATTGATTTCAGTGGGAGTTAATCCTTCTGAAAATCTCATTAGGTTACCTGTCCACATCTTTACACTCCCTACTTAAATGTTTTTAATATTTGGCTGCTAAGTCTCTTTTTGAAATAAAGGCTTACGCTTAGATTGCTAAAGATATTTATTATCTTCCAGTGATTTCAGAGGAAATGAGGTACCTAGGCACCTTTCAAACTTCTAACCACTCTTAAAGTTAAATTTGAAAAGTGTGGTTAGGTAACAAAAAGAGTTTGTAACAACTGATATTTTATATCATGTTTCCCTGACCTTATATTTTCCATTTTGCAGTGCATGCTGTATTCTGTTCAAAATTAAGCCATTATTTTATGTACCAAGCAGTCATACTGCATTAATGTGGGAATAACAGAAAGCAATGTTCAGATGTGCATGGAGACTCAGAGCAGTGGGCTCTGCCATCTGCTCTGACATGTATAATGGCTCAGAGGTTCGTTGCAAATCCAATATGCAGTGACTGTAAGAGCTCAGAATCAGCATGCAGTGCTGCTGCATGACACGCTGAGCAAGTCAGAGCAATAGCTGTGCAATAGCATTCCTGGGGTTCACACATGCATAGATGTTTCTCTCCAATTTATTTAGGGTAGAAGAAAAAAACCAAAGAGAAAAGAATGGATGAAGGTTCAATATTCAAAAATAATTCCAGGTCAGAGTGCACATTTTATATGTAACTTGGTCACTCAAGAGCTGCATTAATTTATGAAGAGCTTGGGATTGCTTGTTTATGCTGTTTCTGGGAGGATTTATCCTTAATATAGGATTTTGGCAAAATGCTTTATGTTTTCCTCAGTTTCTCTTGGAAAATAATAACTAGATTGAATGGAGCACTTTAGAAGATATTTCATTTCTTGGCTTTTAAAATCAATATTTTTCACACTATCATGAATATTTTTTGCAGAAGCCTTGGCTGCTATTTTTGTTCATTGTAATTGTGGCTATAAGTGAAGATGGAGTACCTTTCTCTCATTATTAAGAGTTTAGTAGCCCTGAGCTAAAGGCTGCAATTCTTCATGTCACCACTGTGGTGGCAAATAAGATTTTCTATTTAGTTTCTAGTAACCTCATTTGTCAAGGAGACTGTATTTCAAGTTTATATAGATTTAAGAGAAACAAAACTGGACAGTTAAATATTTTTTTGTCATAAATTGAGTTAATCCATTAACAAAGAATTAAACTAATGGAACACTAATATTGCTGATATGTTTGCCTATTTCTTTGTGTAAAGAAGGTTTGTGAAGTTAATATAAAAGTTAAATAATTTTTCATTAATGACAGTTTCAACATGCTGCCAGCACAATGTCATACACTGAACATGATTGTAATCCAAAATTATTGCTATGGTTTTCTCCACAGAACTTTTACCCTAATACTGTGTGTTTTTAATGTGTGTGTGTGTGTGTGTGTGTGTGTGTGCATGCATGTGATGATCAGAAGTGGGGATGGTATGAAAGCTGGCACAGATGTTCACAAAACTTGACCAGAAGAATTTTGTCAAAAAGAGAAATATGTTCTTATAGATTTCTTGTGGATTTCTTTCCTGCTTCTTTCTTTTTCCCCCTTCACTTTTCCTACATTTTCCTGGTGCTGTTTGAGATAAGAAAGGTTATCCTAGCAGGTAGGAGATGCTAAGTCCCTCTCAATCTTCATATGGCATGCCTTCTGTGCTCAGTGATCAGCCCCTACCTCAATTGATAGTTCACACTAAGGGGCTCTGGATGAAGGTTCTAATCAATGCAAGTGCAGAAGTCATTTTTCTACACACGATCTTAGCCAATACCATTTTTCATCTGTTTTAGATTGTCCTGACTGAAACACATAATTGCAGGTCTTAACTGCAGGTTTGTGATTTGACGAAATTTAAACTTCAGTGAAGGCATGAAATTGCAAATGACTCACAAAATGAAATTAGCATAGCTTACATATCATGCTGTGCTTTCTTCCCCATTCTCTCATATCCATTTCTGTCCCTTTAGGGCTCCTGGGAAGTGTTTGAAAATTTGGGGTAGGACAGTACTTTTCACATCACAGTACAAACACTTAGAGACTCCTAGAAGCTACTGCACGGATTAGGATTTTTTGAACATCCAAAACTTTGTTTAAGCATGCTGGAAAGGGATGTGACATCATACAAGTATCTTAACTCTACAACACTCCTGTCAAGTGCAAGCAGTGAAAAAAGCTTCAAATTTTTTATAGTGGAGTTTAGGGTTCTGGATAACACCGAGTCATATCCCACCATGGAAGAGACTACAGAAGGGATTATTTATCGTGTCATAGCAGAGTGAGGAAGTCCATAAATCCTGATGGTTTTTTGAATAGTTTCTGGAAATTCTTTGTCTATTAATTGTCACCATTTTCAAGTTTATTATTCTTACTACTTTTCTGATCAAAGTGTTTTCATACTTTTAATATAAAAATTAATTTGAATTAAGGGAAAAAATGAAACTTATTGCAACTTTCAGATTTTGGATCTCTTGTTAATTCCTCATTATCTTGATGACAGGAATAATAGGAAAAGTTCTAAGAGTTAATATTTTCTTTTTATGTTTTATTTAATTCTGAACTTTTTAAAAAGTAATTTCACATGATAGACTAAGTATACTAACATTTTTGTTTCTTTTTGGAAACTGAAACATTAATGACTAGACTTTTAAAAACCCACTTTGTCACTCTCCAAGCACTTACAAAACAATTAGATTTCTATATTAGAAAGGTATCTGATTTGGTCATTATTATTAAATACAGTATTTTATTGCAAACACTAATCTAAAAAATGAATCTTAGAGGAAGAAAATATTTTTCTTTCAGGGATTAATTGAATTCTGATTCAAAAATTATATCTATCCTTATGTTGTTTTTATAAGGCTGTTTGATCTGAGAGAGCTAACATTTCTTTTCACACTGCATAAGAAATAAAAACAATGAGAGTAACCCAAAATTTTCACATTTCTTTAGCAATCAATTCCTGAAATATTTTTTAAAACAGGAAAAATTCCCTAGCTATTTTCTTGTAGCAAAAAATAGCTGCTATTTTACAGTAACAGTAAAATATCTCCTTTCCTAACTCTTCCATTTATAATTTTCTATCCAATTATTTACAAACTCAAATACTTTAAAGACAAGAATAATCTCTGAAGGGCATCAAAAATCTTACCTAAACTCTTTTTTTTATTATATAAATGTATGGAGAAATGTTTTCCAATCACAATAAAATAATGTGAACATTGATTTATCAGCAGCTGTTTCTACCTTATAAGCATTGTAGTTATTATTTTGATTTGGTTACTCAGGTTACATTCTTGTAAAGATAGTCAGAGTGGTCACTGTACTTCACGTGAATTTCCACAGATTTAATTGTTTTTGTGCATTGAAGAACCATTATTACTATTTTTATTGACAGTAGAAATAAACTGATGCTTATTTAGAAAGCTTCTTTTTACAGACAAAAAGAATATGTGCTCTGCTTCCATAATTTTTAACCAAAAGAGGAATAAATCTGGTCATTTTCATAATCGTGTCCTTTTCATGACTTAAAAATCTCCCTGAGAATCAAAGGCTTTTTTGTGGTTATTTAACTGAACACTAAACTTTTCCCAGTGCTCACTGGGCACATCTTCCTCCCCTGAGCCTGGTGATGCCCAGATACAGAGGATACCTGCAGCTGACAGGCAGTCAGACCTTGCCACCCTTAGGGCTTTGCTTAGCAGGGTGCTGAGGGGAAGCAAATGCTTCATTCATTGCAGATAAGGAGTCCATTGTTTTCACTACTGAACATGGATAAAGCTTACCTGAAAGCACAAATTTCAAAGAGGAAGTGAATTCACAATAAATAAGGCAGATAAATAGATTTCTAAGTTTGCACTTAGGAATACAAGTATTATCCACCAGCTTCAGTATTTTTCTTCGTTTCTACATCTCTTTCCTTCTTCTATTGAGTGACTCGTTATCAAGATGCAGTTTCATCACCAGAGAGGCTGACTCCACATGACAATGCTACCAACACTTTCTTGTGTCTAGACATCACACTGTTACTTCATCAGTTTTACTGGTACAAGTATTTGTACAGCCAGACTGTAAACAAGATCACAAGTGCTGCCTAGCAGTCCTCATTAGCAGTCAAATAAGATTTTCTGAGAGAAGTGAAGATCTTGCCTGCTGACAGCTAAGGAGAGAGATCCTTATATGATATGATTTTCAAAGCACATTCTTTTCTTTGATTCAAAAAAATCCTTCTGCAGTTGTATGCTTATAAATATATGCATTCTTAGTGAAAAATGCAAGTATTGGCTAAGTATTTTCTCATTTATTTCAGCTGACATGACAGCATACACCTGAAATTAGATGAATGTTGAAGTTCACTTAAATTATGTCTCATTTTCTGAAGTTTCCTCATGATCCAACATCAAAATAAAATATATGTTTTGATTAGAGAATTCAACTGTGACTCTGAGTATACCACTTTGAATCTGATCCAGAATACTAAATCACCATTAGCTACAAATCTTTTAAACATTTAACTTTTCACAAAAGAGAGAAGAAAATTATATTGTCATAGCCATTTTAAAAATAATTTTGTCACCATAGTGTTCTACATGTTCTAATAGTCTAGTTTTTGTTAGCTATATTAAATTTAAAGTGGCTCTGGGAGCTTTCTTGATAAATTCTCAATGGTTGGTTCCATTAAGCAAAGATTGGTTTGCTTGTCTGGAAATGAACCAACAATGAATTCAAAGTGTTTTATACAAATTCTTGGTTGGGAATAGGTTGTTATTATTACAATGTGCCATTTGTATTTTCCCTGTTTTGAAAGGGTAGATCAGTTATCTAGTCTCCATACTGAATAATTCAAAAAAGTTTTCTCTATTAAATATTTAATCTATTCAAAATTATACCATCCCAGTATATATCAGTTAAATGCACACATTTATGGAAGGCCAGTTTCATTAAACCAAATTAAATATTGAATCAAATTTAATAATTAAACGAAATTACTTAATGGATCAATTTAACATATAACTTTAATTTATGCCACCATACTCAAATAACAAAGGAATAAATATTGAATGGGTTAAAAGTAACCATGCTTATCTGCTGCTAGAAATATTTCTTCTAAAGTCATGAACTAAGAGGTAGATGCATGTGAATATGAACAGAGAGACATCTATTTCTCTGCCATTGATCTTCCTAAACAAGAAAACAGAAGAGGTCTGCTACTATAGTGACCAATACAGGCAAAAAAATGAAAGAAACTGTAATCTATATAAACTTGGGTTTTAGAAACCTATTAATAAATTATCTAAACTTAATTTATAAGAACTTCTAAGGGATATTGTTTTCCAAACACTTCTTCCCTTTAGCCTGAGCTATGCATTATTTTAAAATGGACTCATAACCTGTGATACGTTGTAGGCTATTTCAGCCAGACCCAGGAAAAAAGTTTTCATTTGAACTGAGCACCCAAAAGCCTAGTAAATCTGGTGTATGGCATTAGTTTCAAACCAACTCTTCACCTTTATTAAATACTTCTTTTTAGTCCATTTCAAATCATAGTTCAGCAAGGAATTGACTTTTTGTTATTTACCTGCATTGACAACTCCATAGGTATGACAAGTAAACAAATCTAATAGTTTCACTCACTTCACAGATACACAGGATGAGTCAAAAACAGAGCTGAAAAGTTACACAGGATTGATTCAGATTTCCAGTACTTGGACTTTGATAGATAAAGACAAACTGGCTTGTTACAATCGATCATTTAACCAGTCTTGTAAAATAACTTATTCAAACTAAAGGTAACCTACCCTTAAAAATGAAAAAGGAATAAACATCAGTGACAAGGACAATGGATAAATTGAGCTAAACACAAATTTACTGAACAATGGGAGCATAAAAAAATTAACACTGATATCATGCCTCTGGAACAAATAGATAGAAAAGAATAAAGTGAACTTCATTGCTTTAATCAGCAACTGCTACAGCAAACTAATATATGGAAATCAATGCAGAAAGAAAAGATTGGGTTTGGCCACATTTTGAGTTTAATGACCAAACAGACTAAAATTTTCTAAAGGCAGAAAGTTCTCAAAAATATTTTCATTATCCAGATTCTTGACCTGTGCACAGGGAATCTCTTTGTATACCATATTTTCTGAATCTGACATTTTGTAGCTTTTCTGCAGCAAGAAAATCAAAGAAGAAAGTGCTTGAAAAAAGACCCGTAGCCTAACAAATGACAATATTTCTTTAAAATATGTGGAAATGCCACTGAAATCTATTTGTTCTATCTTCATAGTAAGAAAGAAAATGACCAGCAATTTGGCAACAGTTGCAGTCTCTGATGTCTTCAGTATGGCTGCATTTTTGGAATGCCAAAAGGCAATTTTATTCAATGGCATTAAATATTCTTTAAAAAAATAATCCAGAAGACAAATTTTTCCAATTATTATTTTAATTTATCATAATATCACACTTTTTGTTTCATTAGAAAGATTATAAGTTTCTTAAATAAATTTAAGAAATTTAACTTACATGAAAAAAATAAGGAAGTGTTTCCTTAGTCTCAGTGCATGCCCTAGGTGCATCTCAGCTGCACACTGGGGATCCTTCAACTGAGAGTTTGCCAAAAGAAAAACAAAGTGAGCAGCTCATTAGTCAGCCACCCTCTAAAGGGTGTTTAGTTGGTGGAAAAGAGGACAGGGGATAACATAATCTTGGAAGTTAAAAAGCAACTTCTGAAAGCAATTTATCAGAAACACATATCTCCAGGCTTCAGCAAATATTTTCATTTCATATCTGAAGTCCATAAGTGAAAACCAAATCAGCAGAAATCAATGGTGTTTTACACTCTGAGCATCTTCATCTTTCTCTCTTAACCTGTACAAACCAGTAGGAAGAGACAACTATCATCATTATTCTTTTGTAAGAGTTATAGTACAGTAATGCCTGTACTGATATTTCTAACTTAGGATTTGAAAACAAACCAACAAACATATTTTGTTAATGAAAGAACAGGGCAAGGAACTCCACCATTTTTTGACATATTTTTGGGGGGAGTTCATGCTTTTGCACACTGACAATACAAATATGTGATTCATTCATCTAAATCAGTCTCATGATATTTTGAACATTTTTTTTATAGTATGAGTACCTCCACCTCACAGAACTCTGAGCTTTTGAAGAGTACAAGCAGAAAAGAGACAGGATTCCTTTTTATGCATGTAACTTAAAGGTATTCAAAGAACTTCACATTTGCCTTTTTAATAAGTCTTTCAATGCTGTATAGAAACACCATTATTATGACAGATTCTCTGGATGTGAAAATTACAATAAGTCCAAATTATAGGAAGCTACATTAAAAAATAACTATAGCCCTTAAAATGCCAGTTACTCACATCCTTTCTCCTTACATTTTGTCACAGCAGCACTTTGCTTTCAAGCAGTACAAAATTTGAAGGCTGTTACTTTACAGAATTGTTGTTCATTACTCTTACATATCCATTAACAGCTTTGACACAGGACTTGAAGAAACACTAAGTTTGTGAATTACACTAAATTGTGAGAAACTGCTGACCCCCTCAAGGAAGAGAGGCTTTACAGAGAGACCTCAACAAATCAGAGAGATGGAGAATCACCAAGTGTATGAAGTTTAACAAGGGCAGGTCCCTGATTCTGCACCTGGGGTGGGGCAACCCTGGCTGTGTGTGTCAGCCAGGGAACAAACAGGACAGCAGCACTGTGAAAGGGGGCCTGGGGGTCCTGGTTGGATGAGTCAGCAGTGCCCTGCCAGCCAGAAGGGTAGACCCTGTCCTGGGGGCATCAGGCACAGCATCACCAGTTGGGCAAGGGAGGGGATTGTCCTGATCTGCTCTGCACTGGGGCAGCCTCACCTCCAGTGCTGGAGGCAGTTTTGGGTGCCACAATATAAAAAAAGACATTAAGTTATTGAAGAGGGTCAAATGTAGGACAGCAAAGATGGTGATTGGTCTGGAGGGGAAGCTTTTTGAGGAGAAACTGAGGTCACTTGGTCTGCTCAGTCAGGAGAAGGTGAGACTGTGGGGAGACCTCACTGTGATCTTCAACATCCTCATGAGGGAAGCCAAGGGTTAAGTCTTGATCTCTTCACTCTCACAGCCAGTGGCAGGACTCAAGGAAATGTCATGAAGCTGAGTTGGGGGAGATTTAGGATGGATATCAGGTAAAGGTTTTTCACCCAGAGAGTCATTGAGCACAGGAACAGGCTTCCAGGGAAGTGATCAGAGCACTAAGACTGTCTGAGTTCAAGCAACATTTGGAAAATGCTCTCAGACACTTGGTGTGACTCATGGGTTGTCCTGCTTATGGGCAGGAGTTAGACTCTGTGGTCCTGATGGGTCCCATCCAACTGAGCATATTCTATGTTTTTTATGATTCTATGATACATACATCATGTCAATTTTGCACAGAGGTAAGATGATGCTAGGACTGTGATTTCCCTGCCTTGGGAACCTGTCCTGCTCAGAAATCTAGTCTGGAAGGCATAGAAATAATGTTATGGAAGGATCCAGGCCTCTCATCTTGTTTAGCTTGATCTCAGTAGTTCACTCAGGAATGCAAGTAAAACAAAGCTCCTTTTTCTTCCTCTGTGTGGGATTATATAGTGTTTTACAGACCAGTTCTTGTAGAATGGAGAAATAAGAATGTATAGCTCAAATCAGAGGAATTGAAATGAGTAAAATACTAAAATTAGATCATTAAAAGGCATATCCATAACTTATATATATGTATTTTTTTAACCTGATTTAATGTCTATAAATATGTGTTTAGTCCTTTAGTGGAATGGATGAAAGCAGCAAACAAAAATATTTTAATAAAAAATTCTACTTCAATATATTATGTTTTCATAGTACCAAGAACATAAAAATGCAGAAATACTAAAACAAATAAAAGACAGATCTCTTTCCTAACCCCTGAATTTACCAGTATCACCTAACTTTATGAGAATTAAATCAAGTGAACTAAGAAGCTGGAGTGTCAAAATGTTTTGGTGGGATCCTGCAGACCTGTGTTACCTGCTGAACTCACAGTATTACATCATTGTGAGTGCAGGTGCTAAGCTTCATTAGAACAGATTGGTTTTACTTCCTCTGTGACATTTATCTCCTCCTTCCACTAAAGCCACCACTTTCTCAATTCTTTTGTCTAGATGCCTGTACAAGCTTTTGTGTTCAAGACAAGTAGGGAATTACAGCATTTAATTTCACAAAAGCAATAGGGATAGTGATTAGCAAAGGTTCTCTGGGAAAGGAAACATCATGAAATAGATTTCTGCCAACTCCTTGTTTAACTCCTTGATTACATGTGCACAGGGATGCAATAGTTCCCTATGGAAGAGCACAGTGCTCCTCTGAGCTGTTGCAAACATCTTCTATCTCTGAGACTGCTTAAGTGTGTGAGATGCCTAAGAAGAGGCTGACTGGAAGGAAGGTAATGAGAATGGCTTCATCTTTTATCTTTGCATCTGTCACATTGCTGAAGAGAGAAGCACACTCACTTGAAGAGAGATGATCTAATCTCCCAATATATTCATGACTCACTTTTGAC
Source organism: Alaudala cheleensis (assembly GCA_013398995.1). Lineage (NCBI taxonomy): Eukaryota > Metazoa > Chordata > Aves > Passeriformes > Alaudidae > Alaudala > Alaudala cheleensis. Next base: position 320,402 of record VWYE01021660.1, read on the forward strand.
TATTTTAGTCCAGACAGCAATCAGACATTGGCAAACTTTATTCAGGCTGCTATTCATTTCTTAACTTTTCCAGGTTTAAGTCAAGTTGAGAAGTCAGATTTAGAGACTGATTAAGGCATCTACCTACAGATTCATACAATTGCTAAATATCTTATCTCAAAATATAGTTAGTGAAGATAAAGTCAGTGAAGAAAATAGAGGTGAGAAAGCAATTCAACTCACTCTAAAGTGACATTAAATACCTCCTTTATGATAAAATTTAGCTGCCTAAAAATAAGATTCTGGAGGCTATTTGGATGTTTTGAGTTCCCCCAGACTACAAAGATTCCAGCTTCCAACTGAGTTTTTTTGAGTGTGAGTCCTTGAGTTACAAGAGACATTCACTGCTCTTTGGGTGGTATCCACCAGTCTGTGCAGACAAACTGCGTAAAACTTGGCATCTGAAAAGCAACTCAAAATCTGTGTTTGGACAGTTCCTGTCTGGTCAGCTGAATCACTCTCTAAGCTTAGCAGGTGCTAAATCTCTCTAGGTTATAATGGGAACTTAAGAAGCACGGACTTATTTTAGCTGAATACAACAATATTCAGTATCATTTGAGAAGCCCTAAATGCAAGATTTGGAGACGTGAAAAATATGTGATTCATGGCAGATGTGCTCTTTTCAATCCAGGTAGAAAGTCTCAAATGTCTAAATGGACAGTAAATGCCTACATGTAGAAAACCAAACCAAGCTCTCCTTCACATGTAGACATCTGCATAAGTCTCCTCTGTTCAAAATCTGCAGGAATTTAAGTAGGACTTTGTCATTTCTAACATCCAAAGTCTCTCCATTACAAAGAAACTCTGTCAATTCAACCTGTTACCATTCATTCTTAATAGACAGAGTCAGTTCATTTGGAGATGTCTCAGAAAGGAGACAGTTTTGGCTGTGTGTTTCCTGCCTCAGCTAAAGAGTAAGGCTTAGTTTATAGTTTTTCCTTGCTGTCCTACTGTGAGATCATAATTTAATCTTCAATGAAGTGAAGAAAGAAGTTTTGAAAAATCAACAGTGTCCTCATAAACAGCTACTGATTTTTTTGTTCAACTTCTGCAAAATGTTGGATCTTTCACTGACAAGTCTTCTCTCTCACTGTAAGGTGGCAAACTTGGTTAAGAAAGTGAAACCTATTAAATAATAATTTTCCTCTAATTATCTTCTTTTTTGTCATGAGCTTGTGATGGGAATGGAAGAAAGACACCATTCAAAGCTCAAACTTCAAATTGTATTTTTGCTTCTACATACCTAGAGAGGATGCTCATTGTACTCATATTTTCAAGGGTTTAAAACCGACGAGATTTGAGTTATTAATTTAGATTTTATGTTCCAGCCTAGTGAGAGGAATTTTTGCAGTACCAAAACAACAAAAATTGGGGAAATATGCCTGTGGCCCAAAAAGGCATAGCAATCAGTTTTGGCTTCACTAAACCTTTTTGAAAGGTGGGCAAAAATAAATTAAATTATTACATATAATGCATATATTTGCAACTGTGTGAGGTTTATTATTTCATTAGCAGAAGATTTCAAGGGTATTTCCTAGAACTAGTCAAATTAAAGAGAAGAAAATAATTGAAGAACGCCTCAAAAAGGCTGCTTCTCAGACAAGAAGGAAAGGAACTTTGTGAAATACATGTAGTTGTGAAATACATGTAAGGGACAGATATCCCTAACAGCTTCAGGAAATACTTCCAATCTATTATCATGCTATCTATTTACATGCTAAATTTTCCTCTTTTTTTCAAAATACAGCTGATGGTGAGGGAAATCTGTGTAGAGGAGGATTGATAGGACTGATGGTTAGAGATGTCTATCAGCAACCAACACAGAATAAGTACAAATGCACGTGGAGAGTCCTGTCTCTCTGGGGATGTGCTTCTATGGCTGACAGCCAGACAGGACATGCTGTCACCATGTCCTTGCAGCCAGCCAGAGCAGAGTCTGGGTCCCCAGGAGATGTTCTGCAGCAATGCCACCTCCAATATCTCCACTTCTATGCTTTCTTGAGAATTAAACTAGAGGAGAAAACACCTTTCTTAGTCTGCTCAAACTTAGAGATCCTTCCAAGAATCAGACAGGCTTACAAGTTCTCCTCATCCTCTCCAGAGAATTATTTTTTCTGTTGCTCTGATTTTCATTTTCCTGCTCTCTCAGAGAAATAATCATATTCTCTCACAGGAGACAGGTGTTAACTAAATACTGATTTAATTTTCACAAGATTGGCTACTGTTCTTCCTTCCTCTGCTGCTGTGTAGTACACTGGGGGAATGAGGAAAAAGAGAGTTAAATCTATAGTTCCCAGCCTGAAGAAGGGGGCTGTACCCTGATGCCTTGTCAAGAAAGTAGTCTGCGAACAAGTAATCCTAGAAAATAAAGTCACTGCCATGCAACCTCCACACGGTTCATAGACGGGTCCTCTGGCTTCTGCTGGAGTGATGAGGCCAGGTATAAGGTCAAGCCTAGTCCCACCTTTAAACTGGTATTCTGATATGACACATTATCAGATTGGGCCTCTGACAAATGAGAGTAGTTTTTTTTTTAACTAAAAAAAAAAAAAAGTCAGACAAACTGACCTGTAACTATATCTAAAATTATATTTAATATCATATAATATTTAACAATTAAAACACTTATCCAGGGAACTGAAGGAATACTACATCACATTGCATTCCTTCCCCAGGTTTAGAAGTTCAGATACACAACTCTTCAGCATGACAAACCAAAATGTTCTTCTCAGAGAACTACCTGGAAATTTTTATTTTAGTTTAGTGTGAAATATTCAACTTTTGTCACACAGAACCTTAAATTACAAAAAAAAACTAATCTAATTGCTTTCCATGTAGACAATAATGGAGAGACTTGTGTGTTCTATGAGCAATAAACACCTTATCATGCATCTCCATTTGTAAATGTTACTTGATGTAAGCCTTTGTCTCCAAGACAGGCATTCATCTTGTTTACTTTACCCTTGTAAAAATTATCTGTTCTTTGTAGTCAATCAGAGGCAATGGCATTTCCAAAGAATGATTAATCTACTTACTGATTCTGCTGGTGTCTATTCTTTCTTTTAACGACACAGTTCAACACCTCGTTTAGGCTGACCATGAAGGGATGGGATTCAGGGCTTAAGCAAAAAATGTGAAATGCCACTGTGATTCCCAAAACATTGCAGAACTTTGCACACTGCTTAAACGTACTACACAGGATGTAAGAGAGATTGCAGACGGGGGATACTCCACCTACCACTAGATACCTAGCTGGATGACCCATGCCTAATTTCTAGACAGCTTAGGATAGTTGTGTCAAATCCCACTCTAAAGATCTGTTTCCCACCACTGTAGCAACAGGAAGTAAACTTAACATGACTACAACAGTAGCAGAAAGGCCAGAGGTCTAAATGGAATCTGTGATCTCTTCCAAGAAGAGATCTCAATGGAAATTTACTTTAAAGGTGTTCTATTCCAGCTGCCCACATTATTTTTATAGCCTGACTTGTCCTTCAATACCTCCAATTCATGGAGGAAGTAGGCATTACTGTACTCTTCAGTTTCCATGCGCTGTCTTCTGTCCAAATCACAAGCACTGCAAACATCTGTACAGAATTTCAGATTAGTTAGGCACATTGACTTTCGAGATTTGACTTACCTAATGGTGCTTCTAACATTTCCATATGTATGTTCCATATGGAAAGCAGTGTTTATTCTGTGGTGACATTGTTTAGTTATTTAAAATAAAAATAAATTTATTTTATTTTTCAAAGATGACTGTTGCATTAGAAGAGCTTCTGCTACATAAGACCTGCTTCTGAACCCCAACAAGCAATTTAGATATAAGTAAAACCAGCCAGAAATAATTCTACAAGTCTTAAATATAATTCTGAATATGGAACTGCTTTCCTTCAATGTGATCACTTCAGCCTCTTATCGATGTTACTATTCATACTTTGACCTTTAGCCATGTGCTTTGCTTTTCTATTTAACAGGAAATTGATGAATCCATCTACCTGTTGTTGGATTTGTTGCCCATCAATTCTGAGCAGTAAATTTCATTGCCTACCCACTAAAAATTCAACTAATAAGAAGCTTTTTTTAAAACTAAGGCATATTTATTGCAGGTATTTTTCAAAATACCAAATCAATAAAGTTGCAGCACATAACATATCTATAGTTTGTAATGTAGAAGGAAAACAGCCTCCCAAAGATATGTAGCATAATAAAAGTACAAAGCAATAAATATAAAAACTGTAAAATAATAGTGAAATGTCAGTGTGATGCTAAGTAACAGATAATAGTAAGTAAAATCAAAAATGACCACCAGAATAGAAATCACACTTTTAAAGGTCAAAATTTTTATGAGGCAGCCATATCCTTCAGTCTGCCCTCATCTTAGAACTCATGTATTCCAGTTGGGAATACACCTTAATCAAGAATAAACAATACTGCCCTAATATCTAAGAATTATCACAGAAAAATCCTATAGGCATAATTGGTCTTTGTAAGGCAAGAGGATAGGAATTCAAAGTCCTTATCAGAACGTTTTTTCTACAATTCTCTGAATTCAGATATAGGTTTTGCCAACTAACTGGAAATGCAGTCATTTCCAATATTCTGATATGAATCTATTGTTAGGCAGGACTTTTTCTGAGACACTCAAGAGTCTGCACACATATATTTCTCAATAGATAGTGGGTTTGCACAAGAGATATGATGAGCTATGGCAACATAAAGATATATAAAAGAAGAAACTGGGAATGTGTAACAATCTATTGTAATGTATGCATTTCAGACCACCTTATCACATTTGTATGAGCTAGAAATGAGACAGTGAAGACCAAATTTCTTTAGCTTTTTTTTTTTGTTCTAAGCTTCTTCAGTTAAGTTGCCTGTTACAGATAATAAGTTTTGAATATATCTTTGAGAAAGAAGCTAAAAATATGTAATTATATACTGCAAATTGACTCGTCTGAGTCAACACACACAAGTAACTAAGGGCAACCATCAAACCACAGCTGAAATACAATGGGTAGATTTATTACATTTCCTCCCAAACAACACTGGGTGTCAGAGACAGGCAGGAACACAGGCTCCTTCCAGCTCAGCTCATCCTGGTGCACAGCAGGAGGAGGGTTGGGGAGGGCCCACTGTCAGCCTTGCTGTGCAAAAAGCTTTGGGCATGTCTGTGAGAGTGCGCTGACCCACCACAGGAATTCTCAAAACAGGCTCTTTTATGTTACAGTGCCAGATGTAACCCAAAGTATGTATTTTATCACCATCTTCATAAGGTGTTAAAAACAGGTGGGACAGTGTTCCTTATCTCCTTCATGACTCATCCCTGATAACTCTGGGCTATATCTTCTGCTAATGGGCCATGGAGGTTCACTGCATGACTCATAAAATTACATCATCCCATTGTGAAATGCTACACCCAAGGGGACAAACCAGGCATTTCTACTTGGCTATAATCTGAGGTTGGAACATCACGAGCAGCTTTATCCACTGGATTCCCAGATGAAAGAGTTTTTAACCAGCTCTGGATCTTCAGAGGAAGACCAGACCCTTCTACAGGATCACCACTTCAACACATCTACCACTTCAAGGGGACTGCAGCCACCATTTAATCAGACTGCTACCACCCCCTTCAGCAACAGGGTGTCAGATTATATACTGACTCTGTGCCAGTATATAACCTGACACCCTGGTTTTCTGCCTTTATCCTAATTTTCCTATTAAATTGTAGTTCTGACTTGGAANACACCCAAGGGGACAAACCAGGCATTTCTACTTGGCTATAATCTGAGGTTGGAACATCACGAGCAGCTTTATCCACTGGATTCCCAGATGAAAGAGTTTTTAACCAGCTCTGGATCTTCAGAGGAAGACCAGACCCTTCTACAGGATCACCACTTCAACACATCTACCACTTCAAGGGGACTGCAGCCACCATTTAATCAGACTGCTACCACCCCCTTCAGCAACAGGGCGTCAGATTATATACTGACTCTGTGCCAGTATATAACCTGACACCCTGGTTTTCTGCCTTTATCTTAATTTTCCTATTAAATTGTAGTTCTGACTTGGAATCTCCCACTGGTTTGTTTTCACACTAGTACACAGGCAGAGGATGAACAACAGTAAGCATGAGAGGCATGGAATTTTCCCACACCATCATTTTTAGAATTCCCTGCTGCAAGGTCACTTTGAGCAAAACTGTTCCCTCCTCCTCCTCCTCTAATTTTCCAGTTTTAACCCTTTCCTACCAACACTTGTGAAGGCAGATTTAAAGAATATGAATCTTCTAATAATCATTTTGTCTGGCAATAATTTATCTGGTAGTTCAGCACTCACATTCAATGGTAAAGATCACCAGTGTGAGATATTAAAGATTGTTACTTGCTCTAATTTGCCCTGAGATGGCCCAGCAATAAAGCAAATTTAAGGAGAATAAGGCTAGGAATTGAGGCACTTTAGAAATGTGCCCTCTGACAAGCACCATCAAGCTTCAAGTATAGCAGGCCCCAAAATGTATCAGGGTATCCTTTGTAAATGCATTGGTAACATGTTTAGCATACTTCTGAATTTTCAGCCAATGAAGTGAAGATGTAGAGCCTGTGCCTTTTCTCAGCAATAGACTTAGCAATGGATACAATGCATTGGAAAGGGGAAAGAATACATTCCCTTTGCCCTGGCTGTTGAAGCCCCACTGGGCAATTGTATGGTATGGCTGAAAGATCAGGAAGTAGAACTTTGCAAAAAAATGAATGTTTTGATTTAGTTAAATATTCCCTTTGCCTTCAGTATCAAGTTCAATACCTTGCAGATAAGGGAGAGTGGCATTTAATTGTCAAAACCTCACCTTTTAAGCTTGATGTGTCTATGTTGGGTGACTGAATTAGCTGACCTTCAATCTTGCCCTATAGATATTGAGTCACCTTGGATCCTGTAGATACTTACGATAAGAACAATAAAATTTCACAAAGACAGAAACAACATCTTTAGATTTCCATTCATTATTCTTCATTCCCATCTGTCATCCTCAGTCCCTTAGCCTTTAGGATATCACTATCCATCTATGTACTTCTCAGGATACCTTTTTGGGTGATGAACTAAGCTCCCAGACCAGAAGGGCACAGTGTCATGTTGCTGATCAAAATAAAGATTGTTTTGATGAAGTGTAGTTTGTCTCAGAGACAGAAAGAAAGAACTGTTCAATTTCATGGAAAGGGACCATGGCAATGGGGACACCTTTAGGGAAGGTGAAAGTGTGTGTGTTCCTGCTCTTTCAGTCTATGCCAATAGTTATTACTTCTGGATGGGTGAACAGATCATGAAGCAAAGTGTCCTTGCCTGTGACAAGCAGGCATGGTAAATGTTTTACAGGTTCATGCACTTTATTTATTATGAAATTTAGTTTCTTGACCTTTGACAACTGCAAAATGTTTCATTTACTATAAGAATAAAATAGCAGAAAACATCTTCAATTTCTTTTGTTCTTTAACTGTCTCAAAAATCCCAATAGTTTTTGTATTTGAATAAAGTTTCTTGACAGACATATGGTCATAACAGAGAAATCATTCTAGTCAGTAAAGCCCTAAGCTAAGCCCAAAATAATTTCATCATTTGTAAATCATTGTCACTCGAATGTTTTCTCAATATGGCTTAATTATAATTCAACACAATGTTAAGCTTCTGGGAAAAGACCTCCATTAAAAGGTACTTCCTGGGAAAAGTGGGAAATCGAGAGCTCTCAGCTAGCACTGCACTTTATTATTCATGTATAATTCTTCTGCACCACTGAACATCTGCTAATAAATTTGATTCAAGTTTCCATGATAGCTTTTACCCTCATCATTCAATCTCTGCATGAGCTTGTATCTGATGAGAATTGACACTATTTACTTATTGCTGAGAATTCTTATCCTATTAGCAATTTAGCCCATAAAGTCATCAGGTATATTAAAGTGTTTATAAAGAGCTTCCTTCTCCAATTTTAAAAATTAAATAATAATCTTGATTTAGAAGAGAATTTCTGTAGATTCCCTAGAAGCTAACTGACAGATGGTCACCTTGGCAGTATGCTGCAGCACTGCAACCACACATTTATTGAGAGTTTCTGATGCAGAAGGTAATCAAGAGCATCAGAAGCTATTACTTTAAACTTCGAGGTTTGTCAGTCTTCTTTTCCTTTGTGCCTCTACATATATAGATAAGCTAAACCCAGATCAAATATAGAAGTTCCTTTGAACAAGTACAGATCTGACATATTGATTTGGTGTTTGACTTTGTTCTGTGTGCTATAGCTCTTTTCCATGTGGTTAGACCACAGAATTGAGGGTTCAGGTTTCCTAAGTCCATTCTGAGATCTTCTGAATCACTGTCTGGCCTGTTAGGGAGTCACTAAGATCAAGCTTATCAGAAATGCTTACCAATGTTTCTATTGAAGCCAAGTGTTTATTTGTGCCAAGCTTGAAACACCCACAATTAATGAATACTCTTAACGTGTTTGGTCTTAATCTCTGCATGTGTTTCTTCTTCTTAAAAATGCAATAAAAGTAACTCATTTTGTATGATTATGTGACATAACACTTTTGAATCACTCAGAAAGACGTAGTAGGAAACTTCTAATATAAAATCAGAATTCTGGGGTTGTACAGGATAAAAGGGACTATTACTAAACCAGAAGTAGTCAGCTAACAGGAAATACTATATTTGTCTCCAGATACTTATGGTACTGAAGATCAGCATACATAGGAAAGGGTCAGCTGAGTTCTGTTCGTCCAAAAGTGCATCAGGAACAGGTCAGGTAAGGATACTCTGAAGCCACGTGAAACTGACATACACTCACCAGTGATTCACCCAGAAGGGAAATTCCCATCCAAGAGTGAGGACATTTTCATCCTCCTTGCAGCTTCTCTTCTCTTTAAAAGAGCAACAAACTGCTGCAAGAATTGTAAAGAGACCTTTTTTTTTCATCCTACAAATTTGCTTCATAGATTCTCTAGCTTTCACTATAAGACCATGCAAAAACCTTAAATATGTTACATAAAGTAATAATGTAATGCTGCTGGAGCTACAGTATTTACTGTGTCATGAAGCACGAAAAGTTAATTTGCACCATTGTAAAAAAGTTTATTTGAAGTACTGTTGGAAAGGTAATGTATGAATCGCAGTATGATAAAGCACCCTTCAGCTTTTATCTTTTTTTTTTTCTATTTTCATTTTCAATTGTTTAGGCTTCCTTTTGCAAAACTCTTTGTTCTCTTTTTAGATTATTTTGCAAAACTGATCCTTTTGAAACACAGAAGAAAAATGCTGCAGCTGCACTGTTGGAGTATGCATCCCCTGCGATCCCTGAGACAGGTCATTCAGCCATTCTGTCCAGCATACTTATCCGCATATGCAATTTTCTTTGTCTTAGTAACTTGTATGCAATCGTTATTATGTTATAGCCCTCCTTGGGATTACATTGCTATAGTAATATTATTGAATTTGTTTGATAGGATGACTTGACCCTAAAACTGTTCTACTCTTTAAAATTACTACTAGGAGTAAAGATCAGCAATAATTTGAGATTTTATTCATTGCTGTTGATTAATTCTATATTTGAGATCAAAGCACACTCTACTTAATAATTACTAGCCATATCAGAAATTAAGAATCTGTCTAATCTGAATCTATTTGTGCTTCACATTGTCCACAGGGACCCCACAGCTCCTAGAATCATCTTTCATATAGAGATTGTAGGCTTTGGATGACCTTTTGAATAATGTAAATACTGTTGCAGGTATGGTGTAAGAGGTCTGGATATAGTAATTTTATGAACTTTCTTCATTTGTAGTTTAAACTATTTTGCTTCTTGTACTATACTATGCCTTTCTGCTGCATAAATATTTCAGACTGGTTTGATAACCTGTAAATTAAGCATCAATATAATTAAACAGCCCACATTGAATGCTGGCTCCATTATTGTTTGGTTTTAGAATTAAAGGATGCCCACAGAGTTTACTCTTCCAAATTTTTTTCCAAATCTGAGCAATTTGTAAGGTTTTGTGGTCAGACTTCACAAAATGAAACTGCACCTAGAAGGACATATCTCTAGTGAGTTTTATTTCTTACTACTTTGTTCCTGTAGGTAATTACACTGATGCAAAGCACAAATACTACTTAATCAGAATAATAGCATTCTACACCCAGTTTGGACGTGAATGTATTTTTATCCATGCAAAGTAATGAGTATTCTGATTCTTCTTTCCTTCATTAAATTCAAAGAATACACTGAAAACACTGATTTTCTTAATAGTAATCCTAAACATGGTGATGCACTCTGTTTATTGGAAAATTAAATTCCATTTTATTGTGTCAAAATGAAGCAAAGGTTGATGGTCTGCAAATATTTACACCCCTATGAAAAAATTTCATATATTTAGTTATCAGAATGTTTTCCACCAAGATTCCTATGGTTATTTTCACAGCCAATTTCTGGCTATTCTGCACTATTTCAGTTGCATAGGGCATTGAATTGATGGAATATATTTGTCCTGGCTAGTGTAAAGAGTTAAACATTATCTGGAATGACCCTTTTCTCAAATACAGACTATTCAAATTTGTTGAAAAGTGGAAATGGAGGACTTGTGAAGGAACAGTCCCTTTTATTTACACATCTGGCACCCCAGAAATCAGTTACTAGTAAGTACAAGCAAGTATGATAAAAATGCCATTTAGGCAAATTTCTAGTAGTAATGATAATGAAGCAATGAAATAGATTGTCTGGGGATATTGTGGATTCTCCTACTGTTGGTCTTTAAGAATAGGTTAGGCAAACATCTGTCTGGAATATCAGCACAGACAGTTTAGCAAGGAGGTAAAACCATAACAAAGTGCCTTTGCTTAAGGTCACAGACTGTCCCAACACAAGCAGAAATAGAGGTTGCAGTTCCACAGTACAAAATGGGACCAGCTGCATGGACTCTCTCCAGGTCACTGACAATATCTCCACATGCAACGATTTTTCTCTGACATGTAGAATGATTAAGCAATGACAGTAGCTCCATGGGTATGCACTTTATGTAGTGTGAAGGGTTTTTTGCTACATCCTGAAGTCCTTGATCTGCACAGGGATCTGGGGAGGCACAGTACTGCCATGCTGAGGCAACAAAGGAGGACGGTTCTGCTTTCACTTCTCTGTTCTCTCTTTTAAAAAGCAGCCCAGCTTGCTGCCCTGCCTGTCAGACTGAGTACTTCTTCCAGGTCATCACTTTTATAAAATATGCAAGAGCATGTTAACAACAGCAGTAATCCAGCAAAGTATTCATATGAATAATTAAACTGAAACTACAGTTGTCAGAAACACGAGCAAGGTGCATGTTGTTCATTATTACCAATGCATTTTCTGTTCACCGCCTGGGGCACTTGCTAATTTGACATCCCACAGTGGGTTCCCTACTTTCTCCATTTCCAGACTCACCCCAAAAGAGCCAGCTGATGAATATTGTGGACAGAAATCACTTCATTGATGACATTAGTCAATAGAAAAGTGAGGCTGGGAATGCTTTCTGAAGGGCACTGTGTAGGAGGGGACATGTCCCTTTGCACTGCAGACTACAGCAATAGATTTTCTTTTGGGTGCAAGCTAAATCTTTTGGGGTTTTCTCCTGCTCAATACAAACCTAGAGAAGGAAAATCAGTGTGGGTCAATCAGGCTCTGGGTTGGGGGAAGTCCCTCTCTACTGCCAACAAAAGATGCCTAAGCAAAGTTCAGTCTCATTAAGCCAGAACAGCTGTGTAGTTTTACAAAAAGTTTAGATAGTATGGTAGGAGTCAACTGCCTCACATTTTTGCTCCTGCACCACCATTCCTTTCCTCAACCATCTTGTGCTCACTTAGGCTCATGGGGTACCAGGTTAATAGGGTGATGCAAATTAAACTTCCTCATTTAAAGCTGGTCAGTCTCAACAGATCATTATCTGCCCACCAAAGATCATATCAAATATTTGCTCCATCACAAGTGGGAATGCAGGTAAGGACCCACTGGCAGAAAGGTGGAGAAAGAACCAAAATACCTTTAAAATTTGTAAAGTTAGAGCATTTTCCTCCTTGGATTCATTCCAAAACTTCCAGTTAATATCCCTTATGCCCCATATATCTGCTTTCTGTATGCTTTTTAATCACTAATGAAATTGCCTTGGTCAAATGCCTGTAATTCAGACTCATTGCATCAGACCAAGCAGCTTAATTCTCATCAGTGAATCTCAACTCCACAGAAATTTCCACTGAAGTCATTCCAGCTGTATAAATGATGTGAGAGAAGAATTAAACTCTGTGCTAAACTACTGATTTATTTACTGTGTACAAACTTTAAAGCATTTATTATTTATAGCTAGAGGTGGAAAATATCCACTTTCTGTTTATTTTGGGGAAATTGGGATCATGTTATTATTTGATTTGGTCAAATATAATCTGTGATTGCAGTCAACAAACAATACAAGGGGAATAATTTAGAAGTTTTTTCTCAAAGTTTATTTAACATGAAGAGGCTCATTATCTGTGACCAGTGCCTCACAAGCATTTTTCCTAATTTTATCTGATACCATTGATTTAATTGAGAAAAGTCACTCCAAAGCAATGACATTTTTCTTGCATGCCTTTTCAAAAAGCTCAAATAATGTAATTAACACTATGCAAAGCAAAGGAAAAACAACAACGTAATCACCACAACAGCAAAACCAGCAGAAAAAGATTTTGAATGCCCAGGAAGAACAAAGGCATGTGCATGTCTGCAATAAAAAACTGACACAGTTAACATACAGGGAGGTGCCCTGAAGATGATCTCATTTTTAAAAAATTACATTATGAGGGCCTGAGGTGAGAAGAAATAAAGGAAGAAGAGAAGGAAAGAATGAAGGGGGTGTTCTTACTCTCGAAGGATTATTCATAACACCACCTTTATCTCAGTCATTTTTTAAGATTTCTAGTTAAAAATGGGTCATTGGCTTAGTAGAAAATGACTGAAGAGGAGGTAAAAGGTGCTGAAATCTATTTCTGTAGTATTAATGCTACAAATAAGGAAAAAACCACCTTCATTTAAAGTGTTTGCAGCAAATTATGATATAAACCAGGAAAAAACTCTGTGGACTCAGTGGGCAATGGATCAAGCCTCTAAACTTGAAGCCACTGGCAGCTCTCATCAGCAAAGTTAGGTCTTTTGAATCCTCAGAGTTTATGCCAACAGTGGTTGCTGCTGTGCTGTCACCTGTACATGCCAGTAGCTCTTCTTGGAGGGAGAAGAAAGGACTCCTACTTAGATTAGATTAAAGATACCGTGAAAAAGGAATTGGTATGAACAGCTTCAAGATATACAAGCCTTTTTCTGCCTTTGTAAACTACAGGACTTTTGAATGGCATTAGGCAGTTGAATAGTGAGCCAGAACAGACATACTGGTTTTCTTTTTGTGCATAGGCCTAAGAAAAGGCTTTTCCCATCAAAACAGAACCGCAAGAAAAGATGCAGAGTATTTTGTGTGTCATCTATAAATACAAGATTTGTCTTCCCATCTTCAATGTATTAGGAAAAAGGAAATGTGACCATTTTGTGAGCACAGCGTAAAGATGCCAACATGATTTCTCTCAGTTAGAAAACATCTTTTTGTTATAATTTGGACTAAGGCCAACAGTCTAAACCACTGAAATCCAGGGTACAGATGTCATCAAGGGACTGCAGAAAAAGAACAGCAAGAAAATATTCTCTGACCTAAAGTCTTGAATGATAGGAAAGAAGGCATATTATTGTGTTTAGACTTTGCAATTAATCTCCCAACCATGTCCAGTTATTGCTAAAAATAGTAATTATGCATAAGCATAAGTGGAAACAACAATTTAGCTATGTTTAAAAGAAAAAGTGACTTTTTAAAATTCAAAATTTCACTTTTATTTCAATTCCTCTTCCAAGATTATAAATAATGTACTATTCAAAAGTTTATTTTTTATTAGTAAGACTCCAGCAGTAAACATACTTTGTTGATCTGTGCAGGCCAAGAGTTGAAATCACAGAGTGTGAAAAGCCCACTCTTTTTATTTATTTTTTGTTATTATGGCATCTTTATTAAGGTCAAGGTTAGTCCTTGTGTATTAGTCCTTGTGAACCTGAACAGGGCATTGAAGGCTTAAGGAGATGTCAGTGTTTCTACAATGTGCACATATTGTAGTCCTTGGCAGTTTGACACCCTTTCATGCCCTAGGACATATTGTATAGTACATATACAGCAAAAGGGCAGACAAATATACACAGAAAGCAATATACCCTTGGTCATTTTACTAAATTGGCTGTTAACAGCAGAAACAGAGACCTGGAAGAAAAATGGTCATATCAAATGGTCATTTTCAGAAACATTTCAGTGTGCAGTGACTAGTTCTCTGCCTGGATTCTGCCTGACTGCATGTACAGGGTCAGGTAGTCACCATATGTTCTGCTCACAAGGCAGATTGCAGAAACAAAGAAAAACAGAAGCTTTTATAAAGAGAGAAGAATCATCAAGAAATTCTCCTCAAGATAAAAGAAATTATTTCCTCATTTTCTTCATTTATTTATTTCTTCAATCCTGATTTTAACCATATTTTTTCCTTTGAAAGAAATACTTTCTCAAATTGTTTTTCTGAAATGCCAGTAGAATTTGTGGATATTTCAAACACTAAAACCTATTATTTCAATTAGTACTCTATAGAATGGCAGTTCTGAAAAACCTTGACAAGCAACACAGAAACAGCTTCTCCATCTACAAATAGCACTTAATTGTTTGTCTTTACATAATATTGAAAGCTTCATTAGAGCACCAGATTTTGCTGTTGCCCAGATTGTGGAAGTCCACAGTGATTCAATTGTTTTATCATGCAGTCACAGCATCACAAAATGGATCAGGTTGGAAGGTATCACAGTGGATCATCTGGTCCAACCTTCCTGCTCAAGCAGGATCATCTTGGAGCACATGGCATAGCACTGCAGGTGGTTGTTGAATATCTCCAGTGAGGGAGACTCCACATCATCTCTGGCCAATCTTTTCCAGGCCTCAGTCACCTGCACAGTAAATAAATTCTTCCCCATGTTCAGGTGGAATTTCCTCATATTCCCAGTTTCTGCCCATTGCCTCTTGCTTGGCACCACTGAGAAAAGCCTGGGAACATCCTCCTGGCACCCTCCCCTCAGATACTCACAGATGTGGATGATCTGAAGGATAAGTACGTCAACCATGAAGCAACACTATTAACATTTTTAGTATTTCTTCTCTCTCTGACCCCAGAAAGACTAATCTTTTGCAATGCAATGTAAATTTTACTTTCAGTCATCTTGTTCTTATTACTGGGCTTCTTATGGTACAAGTGGCCTGTTGAAGTTACTTGCCTACATGCATGCAATCTGAAGAGAGAAGGCGTGAACAGATAGTCATTAACCAGCAGCACTATACCTTAAGTTCTCTGTTTGTATTTAGGTTACAAGGATTGAATTTTCAGGCGTTAACCTGTATCACTTAGCTTGAAACTTCCACAACACAGAGTCCAGTACATGAAGTACTGTCCCTGTCCTACTTAATAAAGGGGAATAGGTGGTTTAGGGCACAATATACCTGAAATATTTTAGACAACTTCATTAGGATGAAATGCACTGCTCCTTGGAAGCACCTTGACTGGGTGGAAGAGAAGTCTAAGGAGACTAACTAGGGTGCCAGTCTTTGCTGTCTAGAAAAGGTTTTGTAGATCCCACCACTAATATCTAAAAAAGTGTGTAATCTAAAGTAATATATAAACCCAGAAACCATCTGTTTTATATCAATCTGTGGGTGAAGTGATGTGCTTTCTGGAGATGCTATGTTCTTTTTATTGATTTTCAACTCAAATAACTTCATCCTTCTAAAAAAACTTACCCAGTATATAGAATTTTTTAAGCCACTTTATAATCTCAAAATAAAGATTCCCAAATATCTCAGTAGTTCAGAGAGGTAGGATAAGTCAATTTCTATATTTGACATTCTCTTCATGGGCTTTAGATGAATTGCCAAAATTATGCTGAAAATAAATCTCAAATTTTAGATGACTGTAATTATATTTTTATACATATAGTGACCTAAGTATACAGGTTCCACAAAAATAAAACTTTTTCTAATTGAGTTCAGTATTTTCATTAGGGTTTGATGAGAAACACAATTTTTAGACCATCCCTCTGTGACCTGTTATTCAGGCTGATTATTAACCATTTCAGTGAATTGTGTTCCAACTTCACACTACTTTCAGATTTTATCTGATCCTAGTACTTGTTTGGTCTTATAGAACAAATCAAATAATCGTAATTATTAGACTGTAGGTACTATAGAATAGGCATGTGCTTGAATGTCCATATAGGTATATGCAATTAAGTCCTGCAAAAAGTTTTCTTTTCTACCAGGAATCACATGTTATTCTGTTACAGTGATCATCCTATTAATGGTTACAACGTCCAAACCTTGTACTCACTATATCCTTCCCATGAAAATGACAAGGCACAGGTAACTTGGCATGTTCTCAGAGCAATGATTAGCCTGCTCAAGAACGTTATTAGAAACATTAAATCAGTCATCCATCATCCCAAGTGTATCATGTTTACCACAGTCTCTAAACAGCTGTACCTGGGACAGGAGGTTAAGCAGGGTCCACTTTTAATCTCTGTTATCTTCCTGTCATGCTGCTCTGTCTGACCAGTCTTTTTAATTTCAAGTTTTAGTTTTGCAGTTTCTCCATATTTCTTCAGGAGCCTCAGGTAGGCTGCTTCACAAACTTGTTTTCCCAGAAAGATAGCTCTTTCCTTTTCTGCTCTTTCTGCATCTATTATTAATAAATCTATGTTCTAAATATGTAGTCCATTATTGATGAACTCGCTTTCCTATGCTGCATTCTATACTTACAGTGTTTATGTATCTGGAACCTTCTAACTTAATTCAATTTACCTGTTTTGGGGTTTATATTCGTACTGAATCCAGACTTGGAACCAGAACTGGTATAATTACATTTCAGAACACCTAGAACAAATAATGCACTAATGCAGGTGCATGTTAGGCAGCATATGCATTGGCAAATGGCATGGGGCAATAGTTGTGTACTGTCTGTGGAATGAGATAGTTAGTGACAAAGTCTGGAGAGCCTCGTATGTTCTGTGGCAGGGGGATTACTTCAGGCTCATATAGCTAGTATTGGGGACATGTCCATTTGTGGCTGGGGTGTATTATCTTTATCCATACCTCCAACACATTTTCCAGCTTAGCTCAGACAAAAAAACAAACAAACAACAACAAGAAACCACACAAGAACAACTGTTCATATACTCTGAGATTTTGCCGCAACAAATGCAGTTGATTGGAGAACATCCCAATCTAAAATACTGGTGAAGAACTGGAGTGTCATAGAGTGCTATAAGTTAGTATTTATTTTAACATTTTCGTTAATTTTAATTGTGGAAGTGAGAGTTATTTTAAAATTACTTCATGTACTACTTCAGAACAACCACATCCATGTTTGTTTCACAAATGACTGCAAAGGCACTACCAATACATTCTGAAATAATTTTAATATTGTATGGTCAGTCAAGACGTTTCAAAACCTAGATAGATTCTTGAAAGAACCAGTTAAAGATTTTTTTAAAATTCTGCCTGCAGAAAAATCATATAATCTTTCTGGAGATTTGAATCTTATTACAGCTCATGTATCTAAGTATTTCAAAGGGGAATAATAAAAATCAAGATGGAATAAGATTAGTATTAAGAATCAGGAGTGGTCTTGGAGGTCAAGAAGAGTATCATCAGAGATATAAGCAATAGGCATTTTATTTTTGCAAGGGTTCTATCTACAATAATTAACCTATAGAGTTCTGAACACATTTTATATCATTTCAGGTCCTCTTTCAGCAATAATTTACATATGTATTCCACTCTACATTTCTGAATATTCCCATAAGACTACTTTAGATAATTCACATGACTGCTATTTAATGTATTCTAATATATATTTTCCCCATTCATTTTCCAGTAGGTTTTGTTCAAGACAGCTCAATAGATTATTTCTTGGAAAACATGCCACAATCAAAATAGAAGAAAGTCTTTTAGTTGTAGCTGAATAAAGGGTCCCCAATATAGCTGGCATCCAGGGTAACCTTTTTCACCACCTACAGACTGACTACAATGAAAAGCAGATTGCAGTTTTGGGCTGTATGCAGAAAATTGAGGGAGTTCAGACAGTGTAAAGAAAGAGAAAAGGATACAGCTCCTGGTAACCTTTTTCACCACCTACAGAACCTCAGTGCTCAACTATATAGTGAGCTGGTAATGAAATATAGTAATTCTGAGAGAAGCTGAAATAAGAACCAGTGCAATATTTTGAGTTTTGTGATCAAAGCAGACTACCTGTAAATTTAAAAAATGGGCCAAATATCCAGAATGTGTTTCAGGGAGCTACTATTTTAATTTGGCATATGGCAACATCAGAGTGAATACTGCCAATCCTTTAATGAATAAAAATGCCAAACTTAAACCTTACACCATTTCATTCTATTTGTCTTCCCTCTGCATGAGGGTTATAAACTGTGCTGCTGCACAGGCAGATGAGTCACAATAATCCTGTGACAAGTTTCATCAGAACAATCATAAGAAATCATGTGTTGTGAATAAAGCAGCCTCAGATTGATTTGGTGCAAACCCACAAGTACATTTCCACATGTTTGGATAGTCAGTGCTTTGAGAATCTGTACCACAGTGTGTCTTGATTTTCTACAAGTTAACCCTATTCAGACAATATTATTCAATGCACACACATCCCTATCAACAACATTAGCACATTTAACCATAGTTCAGGACTTAAAACTTTTATGCTACAAAGCTATGCAATTTGCAGACTTAAATGAATATTCATTTATTACCACAGCTGAGAGACAGCTTATACACATTGACTGTTTTAATCAGATCATGGTAGTTTATGTTAAAAAAGGATATGTTTATGTGCATGCACTCTTGTACATGTGTTCATCTATATGTATACATACAGTTACATTTCAATTTGAGTAATATTAGTACTGTACACAGTCACTGAGAACAGACCAAGGCAAAAGTTAGGGAAAAAATTATGCAGAGAAATTTTTTTATACATTAAATTGCTGGGTTTTTACTGAGCCTTTTTGATGTTATACACCGACATGAAAAATATCCTTGAGGTAAAAATATACTGAGAAGGGAGGAAAACCATGAAGACTAGAGATGAATAAAAAAGAAATTTTCTCCAGAGATTCACACCCCTCAAATATCTGAACAATTGCTTTAACCAGTCAGCTAAAGCCAAGTGTTTCCAATGCTTGAAGATATAAGAACACATCTAAGTAGTTCTTCAATGTCACAAAACTGGGGTTAAAAGCTGAGTTTAAAACTAGCTTTGTTGTATCACCATAGAATAATTCAGATTTTAAAATGCTTTTATAATCATCGAGTCCAGCTGTTAGCCCAGTGCTGCCAAGTCCAGAACTAAATCATTTCCCTAAGCACCAAACCCCACCCCAAAAAAGGCTTAGTCTCTTTTGCATGTTTGCATTCTATGCTCAGTCTAGAAGAGGACACTGGTTTATTATTAGTTTTGTCCCTATCTGGTTTAGGAAAAAAAAAAACAACTGGTAGAGATTGATGAGATAGGTGTGATGGACAAGCTCAGTTAAATTCAAGTCTCAGCAAGATGCTAGTCCAGTATTTCAGATCAGATTTTCAGAGGCTTTGGATGAGATTTAGCTCCTAAAGTGGTGTAGGCAACCAGAGGAGGCTGTGAGCTGCCTGTAAGCCTAGGCCAAATAGGACATGATGAGCTGGGGTTAGCATGATCAATGGCAACAACCTCTGCATTGAGGACTGAGGTTAACAGGGATCTCTGTACTGTGGGCAAAGCCAGACAGGAGGTGATTTGAGCAAGGTTGTAACACTGTAATACTGTGAAAAATTTACACCAGAATGTCTTCATCAAATTTTCAGAATACAATTAAAGGATTACAAAGCCTCTAGACAGGTTTCTGTCAGAATAACTCATAGTTTAAACAAGAGCTTGGAGAGTTCAGAAATTAGAATCTGAATATTAAAAATGCAGGAAATCAAATCTTTCCTGATTTTGTCATAGGGATTATTTAAAAAGATGGCATCTAAATCTAAGTTTTATTTTCTTTTTATTGTGTTTTTCTGTAGAGTTTTCCATTTTGGCCAGGGATGGACACAAGATTTTTGAAGGTGTAAATTCTTCCCCTTTCACTCAACAAAGAAAGAAAAAAAGGAAGGAGGGAAGGAAGGAAGGAAGGAAGGAAGG